>OY757911.1:113747334-113842334 GCA_963585895.1 Sepioteuthis lessoniana
TTTGCTCGAAAGTGAACGTAATAGCGCGACTGGAGTGCGAACTCGCGTTCTACGATTCCGCAGTCCATCGTTTTAACCATTACCCCACGAGGACACCCTTTGAATAGAATAATTAGTGTTAAATTGCAATATTTAGAAACACTTCACTGCGTGCAGACAAATGATTGATAGTAAATAGAATTATTCGTATTAGATAGGAGTACTTGAAACCATTTAACTGTTTGCAAAATATGAGCTCAGGCTCGTTTAAAAATGTTATCCACAAAATGTGTTTACAAATCATATATCTAAAACATATGCATAAAGAAGATTTGGCTTTAAATGACCAACAATGTTTGTTATACCATAAAACCAAACCAGACTAAATCAAACCAAATCATATATATTTAATATATATGTATAAAGAGGATTTGGCATTAGATAACCTACAATGGTTGATATGCCATAAAACCCAACCAAACTAAATTCTATACATTTAATATAAGTGTATAAAGAGGATTTGGTATTAAATAACCTATAATGGTTGATATGCCATAAAACCCAACCAAACCAAATTCAATATATATAATATATGTGTATAAAGAGGATTTGGCATTAAATGACCTACCAGGTTTGATATGTCATAAAATCCAACCAAACCTGATCTTGTATATTTAATTTATATGTATGAAGATATTTTGGCATAAAATGTCCTAAAATGCTTGATATGCTAGAAAACCCAACCCAGTCCAACCAAACCAAACCAAACCAAACCAAACCTTTAATCGAGGCAAATCAAAACATCGACTGGAAAAACTGCGAATTTAAACCAAGCCTCACTTCGCTTAAAAATTGACCTATAAAAAGAAAGTACTTTTATATATGCGTAATTGATCAAATACTTGTTCTTAGTTCAAAGGATACATGAGGGAGGGTAAGCCCTATAGCGTAATGGTTAAAGTACTGGACTGGGGCCTCGAAATAAGCGAGATCGAACTTCAGTTACGCTATTACATTCATTTTCAGATTCATATCCTTGGGAAAGATATGAACATACTTAGAACTCCCAGCTACGGGTTAAATAGTATCACTGTGGATTTTGGCATTAAATAATACACTAAGATTTATATGCCATCAAACAATCTAAGGATATAGCATTTTTAGTTCAATTTTCTTAAATTAGAGCATTACCATTGGGAAGAGTTTAATTAAAAGAAAATCTAAATTCCTTGGGAATTTGCAAGAGGCACTTTCAGTAATTTTTCGTCGAGAAAGAAAGAAATGAAGATATATAGATAGATAAGGATAGACAGATAGATAGAGAGATAGAAACAGAATGAGAAAGAAATGAAGAGAGAGAGAGAGAGAGAGAGAGAGAGAGAGAGAGAGAGAGAGAGAGAGAGAAATTGATAGAAACAGAATCAGAAAGAAATAAATAAACAAATACAGATAGATAGATTGAGAGAGAAATAGAAACAGAACGAGAAAGAAAGAAAGAAAGAAAGAAAGAAAGAAAGAAATAGATAAAGAAGATAGATAGATAGATAGATAGATATGAAAAAAAGAATGAGAAAGTCGAACAGAAAGAAAGAAAGAATAAAAAAAAAATATAGATAGATCGATAGAAAGAGAATGAGAAACAAAAAAGAAAGAAAAAAGAATTAAATAAATAAATATATATATATATATATATATATATAGATAGATAGATAGATAGATAGATAGATAGATAGATTAAAAAGAATGAGAAATAAATAAATAAATAAAGAAAGAAAGAAAGAAAGAAGGAAAATAAAATAGATAGATAGATAGATAGATAGATAGAAACAGAATGAGAATAAATTAAAGAAAGAAAGATAGATAGAATGAGAAATAAAAAATGAATGAATAAAAAAATAAATAAACAAATAAAAGATAGATAGATTGATAAATAGGAGCACAAAGAGAAATGATGAAAGAAAGAAAGAAAGAAAGAAAGAAAGAAGGAAAGACAGACAGATAGATAGATAGATAGATTGATAGATAGATATAAAAAGAGATTGATAGACGGATAGATAGAAAGAAAAAAATGGGAAATAAATAAATGAATGTATAAATAAATCAATAAGGATAGATAGATAGATAGATAGGAAGAGAATAAGAAAGAACAAAAGAAAGAATTAGATGAGAAAGAAAGAAAGAAAGAAAGAAAGAAAGAATCTGCCAGAGGATAGAATTTTAAGTTAACTGAAAACGAGAAGTAAACAGTAAATACGAGGGTCGTTGAAAAAGTTATTAGCTGCACTCACAAAAGTTGTAAGCTGCGCTCACAGAAGCTGTTAGCCAAACTCACAAAAGTTGTAAGTCTCACTCACACAATTGTAAGTCGCATTCACAAAAGTTGTAAGCTGCACTCACAAAATTGTATGTCTGACTCACAAAAGTTTTAAGCTGCACTCATAAAAGTTGTAAGTGTCACTCACAAAAGTTGTAAGCCACCCTCACAAAACTTGTTCGCTGCACTCACAAAATTGTATGTCTCACTTACAAAAGTTGTAAGCCTCATTCACAAAAGTTGTAAGCTGCACTCCCAAAAGTTGTAAGTGTCACTTCCAAAAGTTGTAAGTGTCACTCACGAAAGTCATAAGTCTCACTCACGAAAGTTGTAAGTCTCACTCATGAAAGAAGTGCCAAAGCTGAAATGTTTTCTTGTGGCTGCAGACAAATCCTTTTTATAAAATTTCAAAATTCTTAATGAGTTTTTACTTTCTTGTCTGACGTAATTGAGTTGCCACACGAAAAAATATTTGCTATGCTCTTCTCTCTGATAGAAGCTTAGAACTTTTTGAATGACTGTCATAGGTTCCAGGTTTTGTATATGTACCACCGAAACTGGTACCGTCTTAAGTTTTCTGGTAATTTAATGTCTAAATAAATTTCTAAAAATTTTATTTAATTCGATTGATTAAATTTTTAGTACAAGCTATATCGAATGTAGGGAGCTCTATAACTTCGTTGGATAGAGTAAGTTTCCGTTATATGATTGTATTCTGCCATATTTTTATTACCGTTGACATTTCTTTTGCGGAACCTTAAAGAATAACTTTATAATACACGAAGCGATCCGAAAGTTATGCATCCTATTTATTTCCACCAAAACTACAACATACACAGGGACGAAAGTAACACTGTTAGGTAAGACAGGTTTTCAGCTACAAAACACTATTTTCTCACATTGTTACCACTATGGACCTATCTTTGGGAAAGTCCTGAACAATCATTTGAAGTGTGATCCGAAAGTAATGCCTTCTACTCCAGCCACTAAAAGAGAAAAAGCAAACAGAATCCGTCGTCTCATATTAGAGTCCAGAGAACACTCTACCCACTCTTCTGACTCGGGTAGGTAACATTGTTAGGCAACCTTTTGTCATTTCTTAGCTGATCCCTGGTGACCCACTGGGTGGGGGTGCAAGATCAAGCATCTCTCGTTACACTGAATCCAGATATTTGTCGCTGCCTCCCACCAGACACGACTTGACACAAGGTCAAAAGCCCGAAGGCCGATTAAAGTGGGGATAAAGGGGAGGGGAAGGTCGGGAACGAGCTGAGACTCGAACCCTGCTTGTCTGTGCTGCTCATCGGCTCACTTAGTGCAATGTGAGCCTGATGAGGCAAGCAGTTTCACGAACCCAAATGTGGGTCCGGGCACGTATGCCAGTTTGCGGCTTAAACTAGACGCATGGTCTAGTGCCGTCCAAGGGGGACAAAGGAGACAAAAATGCAGCTCGCCCACCCGAAGGTAGCCTAGTCGAAACTAGGTGCCTAATTAAAGGCCCCAAATCTGCCATTGTTCCTTTTCCAGGGCCACGCTCCGGACCGAAATCCAGTAGAAAAAAATTGTCATCTTTTTTCGGTCACTAGGTTTTTTTAAAAATAAACTTATTAATTCGTGTCCCTGTACTTTTTGCTCAAAATGTTACAATTCAGTTAAATCAATTTTGTAATTAATCAATTCTATAAACTCAATTTTTTTTTTTTTACTGGTAGACAAATTTACCTACCTAGGAAGCAGTGACTCATCAACCGAAAAAGACATCGACACACGGCTAACGAAGTCATGAAAAGCTATTGATAAGCTATCGATCATATGGAAATCAGACCTGACCGATAAAATGAAACGCAGTTTCTTCCAGGCAGCGGTCGTGTCGATACTGCTGTATGGATGCACTACTTGAACGCTAACAAAACGGCTGGAGAAGAAACTAGATGGCAATTACTCAAGAATGTTGCGAGCAATATTGAACAAGTCCTGGCGGCAACACCCCACAATGCACCAACTATACGGCCACCTGCCTCCCACCACGAAAACTATCCAAGTTAGACAAACCAGACATGCAGGAAAATGCTGGAGAAGCAAGGTCGAGCTCATAAGTGACGTACTCCTATGGACCCCCGCATATAGCCGAGCAAAAACAGGACGACCAGCTAGAACATACATACAGCGGCTGTGTGAGGATACGGGATGTAGCCCTGAAGACCTGCCAGAGGCAATGAACGATAGAGAGAAGTGGCGAGAGAGGGTCAGGGATATCCGTGCTAGCAGCACGACATGATGATGATGATGATGATGATAAACCCAATGACCGTATTTTGTGACCTATTACTTATACACATATACGTTTTGAGAACTAGACGATCCGTGGAGAAGATGGCTTCCCGTTGTCATAGTAGCCTCTGATTATGTTGATGATTCTGTTTAAGGACTGAAGAATTCTCATGAGAACGTTGATGATTAAAAAAATACACCTGAACCCATCGCCCCTTCTCTTCATTCCATTTTCTCTTTTTCAAAACCTCTTCCCCTTCATATTTCCCTCTTTCTCACTGAAATTAATCTCACCTCTTTCTTTTCAAATCTCTGATGAAACATGATACACTTGATGGCATCTAGCCTTGACCATCCACCCAAATGGTCAGTCAAAACCAATGACCCTTACCACCATCACTCAAGTTTATATTTATTTCCCTCCCTTTTTTCCCCTTGTTTGTCTCCAGTCTTTTGAACCTTTCCCTCTCTTTTTATTTTCTAGATTTTCACCATTATTTTGGGTTATCTTTTGCCCAGGTCTGTTAAACAATTATGGGCACCAATTATGTAAGATATCAGTATCTCCGTATTATATATCATTAATTCAATATATATATATATATACATCATCATCATCATGTCGTGCCGCTTGCACGTCCTACCATTCGTCTCTATCGTCTATCGCTTCTGGCAGGTCTTACAAGCTTCACGTCAAAACTGTTGTAGATAAGTTCTAGCTGGTCACCCAACACTTGCTCGTCCGTGTGAAGGGGTCAAGAGGAGAAAATTGCTTATGAGTTCATCCTTACTTCTCCAGCAAAAAAGAGTAAAATCTGCACGATCACATAAACCACAGAACTATTATTCACTTTCAAATTGTGCAACAAACTTCTTTATTAAATATCTCGCAATTATTTTATGTTTTTACTGGGTATCGATAAAAATTGAGAGAAATATTACACGTTAAGAATGGTTGCTTAGGTATTTTCTTTAGCAGTAAATAAACTAATAATAGATAAGACACAAAACACGTTTTTCTTTAATAGCTGAATAGTCAAGCTTCATAAAATATTTCTTTAACAATTTGGATGAAATCATTTAAATTATTGGCACATTTTTTTCGAAATCATGCAGAGGAAAATATTATGGAATCGCAAAAAAAGTAAATAAACAACCTCTAAATGTGCCAATTTCATAATCTTTTAATAGGAGTTGTATATATATATATATACGTAAACATTCAGTGAATTTTAGAAGTATTTTAGACGACTTGTGGAACCGTTGGCTTCCCATCGTAAAAGCTTTCCATGATGCTATTGATGCTTCTGTTTAAGGTTTGGTTGGTTTCTTTCCCAAGGGTATTTGCCCGAAAGTGAACGTAATAGCGCGACTGGAGTACGAACTCGCTTACTACGATTCCGCAGTCCATCGCGTTAACCATTACACCATGAGGACCTCCCCTTTTCTGTTTAAGATAATGTAGATGATTCGATTGAACATTTCATACTTTTGTTTTATCAAAAATTGGAATAATCAAAAATGACTGCGGGATGTTAGATTTCACAGAATTGCAAATGTTGTATAGCCACGTACATATACATATACAAATATACATATAAGCGGGAACATAACGATAATATAAGTAAAGATAATGACGAACTTCAATGAACGAACGAACACACTTCTTTACAGATTATATATCTCTTACACTTTATTTTCGATGTTTCTGTGGTGTGTGAAAAATGAGTGGAGATAGGGACAGACTGCTATATTGACCCACCTTCTTCTCTTGATCATAGCAGCACTTCTTCCGCTTCTTGTCTTGGGTTGCTCAACTGGGGGTCGCTGAGGGCCGTAGCCTTCAGTCTGCAAGCTGGTTCTCACTCTGGCATTCCTGTTACCGACTAACTTAATGACCACCGGCACCTGTCTATGTTCTTTCATAACGCACACTTGCTTCCGCTCTTCTTCCGCTCTTCTTCCGCTTATTTACACAGGCGCATCTCTTGATTGACGGCTCGGTTGAGGGTCAATATATAACACAAAATGAACAGGTTGTGCTTTATTCTTTGAGTCAAAAGATTTTAAGAATATTATTTCAGGGGAAAAGTCTCTGTGATATGCATTTTTTTCTGGATTCATCATCATTATCATCAGTCTCATATTCCCTGGGGGCGAGGGTTGTACAGGCACCACCGATGACTCTGAAAATCACCGATTATCTATCTCGGTCGGGATATGTTCCCTTCGGTTCTGCGAAAGATAATCCTTTCCAATTCAGTATTTTATCTTCCCATCTCATCTTCCGTATGGCAAAACCATACTACAAGTCACTTGTAGTATGATTTTCGCCAAGCCCGATGATTCTTGTCACATGTCAATACCACGTCATTTTTCTTTTTCTCACACTGCTAAATAGGCTGACATATGACCCAGAGGCTACAGTTATTCCTTTTCTGACCTCCTCATTTGTGATGTGGTCGCTGTATAAGATGAACAAAATCTTATGGTTGCATCTCATTTTAAGGGCTTCAATGCTTCTCTAGAAGTCAATATTGAGGGTCAACGATTCACAAAATTACGGGTTGCGGCTCCGTCAAACATAATAAGATTTAAGCTATACATACACAGATGATCATTGATATTTTCGTGATATTTTACTTCATTCTTTTAATTTTAGCTACTTTTTCTTTGGTTGTGTTTTATGGCTTTTAAAACTTTGTGAGTTATTGCCAATCTTGATATATATATATATATATATGTATATATACATACATACATATATATATATATATATACATACATATATATATGCATACATATATATATACATATTCATATATATATATATAAATATGTATATTTAGGCAGCATTTCTTCCTTAATGCAAATTTTATTAAACATAATAGACATTTTATGTCTACATATTTTCTTCTGGATCCGTTCGAATTCCCGTATTACTTTTATCGTATTCGGGGGGAATTGATTTATGCATTGTCCATAGTTGTATGTATCCCTACATATTACATATTATACATATTACATATTACATATTACGTTGTACACAATCGAAACATGCGACCAACACTTAATAGAATTAATTTTCAAACCAGTGCTAATGTACTTAAATGTCTTTAGCTACTGGCACTAATTATAGAATTCCATTTAAAGCAAACGCCATAATTTTCAACGGCAAATACGCCCTTACACAGTCGTAATATGCTAAAACAAAAGTTAAATCTATTTTGTAATAGATCCTCCCCTGATGATGGCCCAAAGTCGGTCAGAAAGTACTAGGGATACATAAAACTATGGACAATACATAAATCAATTCCCCCCGAATACGATAAAAGTAATACGGGAATTCGAACGGATCCAGAAGAAATTACGTAGACATAAAATGTCTATTATGTTTAATGAAATTTGCACACACACACATATATATATATATATATATATAAATATATATATATATATCGTCACCCACTGACAGACAGTTTCGTTGTATCGCAACTCTTCAAATACCCTGTCCGGTGGCAAAAGCTGCTTGGTAGCACCAGGAGTGGCAGTATCACCTTGAGCTACCGAAACTGTGTTATCACCCTTGGTTGGCAGCTGATGAGGGCAGGGTATCGCACGTGCTTTCAAAGGTTGTATGATGAAAAAGAAAATGTTGTCATCCACTGACAGACAGGACAGACAGTTTCGTTGTATCACAACTCTTCACTATGGCTAGACACGCAGGACACTTCAAGCTGGGATCGAAACCCACCTAACTTTACGTTAGACATAGTATCTTATCCCTCAGCCAACAGATGACATACACCAGCTTGGGAATTATAAGGCATTATGTATTAGCTTTCGTTTGTTTACACTTTTGTCTTACCGGTTACCAGATTGCTCAATTGATTTGAAGATCTTTTACGCTAATGGCAGTCATTATTTCCTTATATATATATATATATATATATATGGCTGTGTGGATGTTCGAGGGCATAATTTGTAAGGGACTAGTCGGGAGGTAACATCATTTTTAAAGGAACATGTACTCATTTTTTGCTCACAGTTAAATGATTTTAATTATTGGTGACACTAATAATTCTAAATTTATTGCGAGTCAAAAGACCTATAGTCAACTTACGCTGAAAATACTGGTTATCCCCAGATCCTCGAAGTAATATATCGATTAGTCTGCTTAGGTGGGTAACACTTGATCATAACAGGTGTTATGAATAACCTGAAACAAGTGTGCCATATTAGGAATGACGTTGATTACGCCGTCTACGTGTCTGTCGAGGAGTAAGACCTCACCCCCGCAACGAGTATCCTGGATATGGCATTAACCAGTCAGAGCTCTTACTGACATTACTTCCAGATCCATTCTAATCTGGCTTGGGAGTACCTGTTAAAGGCCGTTCTATGGGTAAAATGGAACAGTTTAACCATTTAGAATAATTTAAACTATTTAACCATGTGAAAAAAATCACCGATGTTAGATTGATTTATTTGTGTTGTCTTACAATAATTTAAAGCATCAGAATGTGTATAAATAAAAGAACTCCGGCTCGTTTAAAAATTATCTATAGATACGAGGTGCATACGATAGTTTCCAGACTTTTTTCGTATGGGTATTTAAAATTGGCGTAGACTCTTGAAAATTCAATATGTTATTGGTATACATCTTATGAGATGATTGACTAATTTTTATGATTTCAGGTTCAAAGGAACAGCTACAGCAACAATTGGAATACACCCTATTAAAGCCTGATTGTCACTGCTGGTGAATTTCAAAAATGCAAGCTGACACTTTAGAAGAACGATATGCAATAAAATTCTGTTTTAAACTTGGAAAAATGCCAGAGAAGCGTATGGAATGCTTAAGACTGCTTTTGGAGCGTCTTGCATGAATCGAGCATCAGTTTTTGAGTGGCATAAGAGATTCAAGGAAGGCAGAGAGTCCGTGAGGGATGATGAGAGGTGTGGGAGGAATAAGGAAGTCAATACACCAGAGGTGATTGGCCATTGGGTTAGGGTTACTATGTTGAGGTTTTAAGGGAATTCAGGAAGTGATTCCTTGGGAAGAGGCCAGCACTCTTCAAATCGGGTCAGTGGCACTTCCACTAGGACAATGCACCAGTCCACAACTCCATCCTTGTCACAGACTATTTTAACAAGATGGGCATCAAGACCGTTCCTCACCGTCCCTAGAGTCCAGCCCTTCATCCCTGTGACCTTTGCTTATTCCCTAAGCTCAGAGGCTGTCGTAACGAGACAATTGAGGAGATGAAAGGGGCTGTGACGAAGGTCATTGACACGGTCACGCAAGAGGACTTCCATGGGGCCTTCCAGAAGATGTTGGAATGGTACAATAAGTATATTGCAGCCGGAGGAGATTACTTCGAAGGGGACTAGAGTTTCATGTGTGTACTATCAATAAAAGTGCCCATACGAAAAAAGTATGGAAACTTATCGTATGCACCTCGTAATTCGTTTACAAATCATATACATTATATATATATATATATATATATATATATATATATATATATATATATATATATATATGTGTGTGTGTGTTTGTGTGTGTGTGTGTGTGTGTATTAATGGTATATGGTTATCAGTACCTCATGTGGCGAGTTAATAATGATACAATTTTTTGGGTATTATCAAATACTGCTCAATGTCAATGTTAGGTCTTATATATATATTATATATATATATATATATAAATGTATATATATATATATATATATATATATATATATTGCATGGTATTGTCTGTGATCCTGTCTGATGAATGCGTAAAGCATGAAGCCCAGGGTGTCACACACTACCATGTAATATGAATAGATATATTTTCTTATCTACAGACTGTTTCGTTGTTTCACAACGCATAAGTGTGGCTAGATACGCAAGATGTTTCAAGCTCGGATCGAAACTCAACTGAATTTGTGCCAGTTAGATATCTTACCGCACTGCCATCACCAATCTCAGCGTAAGCGAAGGAATTTTAACGTATAAGTATCATTTTTCTTTTGTTTACATATACACTTAACGGCGACCAAGAGCTCAATTCAGTTGAAGAACTTTGCATTACTCGAGTGTCAACCGGTAATTCCTTTGCGAGAGTGCTCAACTCCCGTGGGGAGCATATATATTCTCATCCACAGACACACTGTTTCGTTGTTTCCATTTTTATCAGTGTGGTTAGACATCTAGAAAAACTCATCAATGTATCGAGGCATTATAAAAGTTTTGCATTACGCGATTGGCAACCAGTAATTCATTCGCGAAAGTGCTCAACCCCAGGAGAGGGACATATATATATATATATATATATATATATATATATATATATATATAAGCAGGATTTCAGATTACATACATTTGAAGGGTCGATGTGCCATAAGACACAACTATCCAATCAAGAGAAGCTTAACAGAAAATAATTACCGGGCGCTTTGGTAGTTTTAACTTTTGGTGATACGAATAACTTGTACTTTTGATAATGGTTTGCTGAAAAAAGCTGAGGCCAACCCCACCTCTTTCTCTCTCTCTCTCTCCCTCTCTCTCTCTCTCTCTCTCTATATATATATATATATATATATATATATATATATTATGTTTCCTTTATGATTATATTTTCTGTCCTACTGTCACAGAAATAAATTCAAAACGGTGTGTATTTGATTGGCAAGTGCAGCCTGTTCGTCAGAGCGGATGTAAATATACCAAAATCAAGCACTCTTTCTCAACCTCTGCTTTTTTTATCAGTAGGTGGCTTCCAGTCAACTTAGACTTGGAGCGAAAGGTCAAATCGGCAATGTACTGATGGCACATATGTCGCGGGAATGACTGCAAGGTGGTGTGAATGCAGGAGGAAGAGGTTGTAATAAAATCAGTTAAGTTCAAGTGTCCGATATCGAAATTTTTAAAATCATATTATTAGTCATGTAAAAAGAAAAAGCTACCAAAGCACACACACACACACACACACACATATATATATATATATATATATATATATATATATGTGTGTGTGTGTGTGTGTGTGTGTGTGTGTGTGTGTGTGTGTGTGTGTAAGCACAAAAGGATAAACAAAAAAATACAATTTAAAAAAGATGTAATAAAAGAATGATAAAAATACATTTTTGATAAACAACATTGATGTTTTAAGGTTACCTGTTCTAAATCAAAATTTCAATTTCCATTCAACTTTTTCATCACTCGAGAATTCTAACGAAAAAGGTAGGTTGGTAGGTGGTTGGCTGCTTGGTTTTATGGCACGTTACATCATGTTGGGTCATCTTATGCCGAAGTCTGTTTAACATTTCAGCAATCATACAATATACAAGGCGAATACGATAAGTTTCCAGACTTTTTCGTATGGGCACTTTTATTGATAGTACACACATGAAACTCTAGTCCCCTTCGAAGTAATCTCCTCCGGCTGCAATGCACTTATTGTACCATTCCAACAGCTTCTAGAAGGCCCCATGGAAATCCTCTTGTGTGAGCATGTCAATGACCTTCGTCACAGCCTCTTTCATCTCCTCAATTGTCTCATAACGACAGCCTCTGAGCTTAGGGAATAAGAAAAAGTCACAGGGAGCAAGGTCTAGACTATAGGGAGGCTGAGGAACTGTCTTGATCCCCATCTTGGTAAAATAGTCTGTGACAAGGACGGAGTTGTGGACTGGTGCATTGTCCTGCTGGAAATGCCACTGACCTGATTTGAAGAGTGCTGGCCTCTTCCCCAGGAATCTCTTCCTAAACCCCCTTAAAACCGCAACATAGTAACCCTAACCCTAATCCTTTGGCCAATCACCTCTGGTGTATTGACTTCCTTACTCCTCCACACACTCTCATCATCCCTCACAAACTCACCCTGCTTCCTTGAATCTCTTATGCCACTCAGAATCTGATGCTCGATTCATGCAAGACGCTCCAAAAGCAGTCTGAAGCATTCCATACGTTTCTGTGGCATTTTTTTTCCAAGTTTAAAACAGAATTTTATTGCATATCGTTCTTCTAAAGTGTTCTACTACGTCCAGATTGGATTTTTGAAATTCACCAGCTGTGACAATCAGGCTTTAGTAGGGTGTATTCCAATTGCTGCTGTAGCTGTTGATTTGAAGCTGAAATCATAAAAGTTGGTCAGTCATCTCATAAGATGTATTAGCAATAACATAGGGAATTTTCAAGAGTCTCCGCTAATTTTAAATGCCTGTACAAAAAAGTCTGGAAACTTATTGAATGCACTACGTATCATGTAAGTTAAAAGTTGGCGTCCTTAGTCGAGGTTGACTTGACGGCTCCCCTTTCTCAATAGCTACAACACTGAGGTGTAGAGGAAGGCGCACTCCATTCCCAGGATTACTCCACTTTACCCTTGATCCTCACCTGATAGTGCTGAGTGGTAAGCAAAGCAGCATGCAGTACCTTTTTTTTAGTTTTTGGTATGACCCGATCTGGTCTCCCGGTCCATCGGCGAATGTTTAAAAATTCTTAGCCAAACCAAGAAAAAAAGGGCACAACTGAATATCTTTGTTGTGTCCACAAACTACCATATCTTAAAAAACTTGAAAAATCTTTTTTTTTTTTTAGTTTTATAAGAAATGATAATCATTTTTCGCAATAAAAAATTTCAGCTTTTCTCTTCTTTCTGGGTGTGACTTAAAACCTTTTGAACGAACCTCGTAATATTAAAATGTGTATAACTTAAAAACGTAACGTGATTGCTAAATTATGACTTCATATCTTAATTCAGGGATCCGAATTCAATTAAGAAGTAATCTCTTTCCTTTAGTAGCTTTCAAAAATCTTTTTTAATTTTTTACTTTTCCTTGAAATCTTTCAAAACCTGGTTATTTTCTTTAATTTTACAAGGACATCACTAAGTATTTAATGGAATTACCCTATACCCTGTCCTGAAACAATAATTTCACTTTTCTTTTCTCTTTATTTAAATGCTTCTTTATATTTTTATGGCGGCTTGAAATTTTAAATTGACTTTTTTGAGAAGTCAAGTGGTAATCATCTTTTAGCGTAATTCAAACGTATTCTTATTGTTATTATCCTAGTCTTTTTATTTGTAGCCTCAGATATCCAGTTGTTTTATGAGTGCTTTGTGGGCTGTTAGAAGTCAAGTCACTTTGGCCTAGATTTGCAAACATGTTCCTGGAGAAAACGTTATATTGAATGTCACCAATCCTTCTCCTGTGTTGAAAATAAATTAGAAATAAATGCTGATGGCCGGAATTTCTTTACTAAACAATATAAAACAAAAGTGATTTATATCTATATATATATATAATATATATATGTGTGTGTGTGTGTGTGTGTGTGTGTGTGTGTGATCCAAAAAGAGACCGGAATTTTTTAATAACAAATTTATTGGCTTATCTACAATTTATTAACCCCTGTCTCCTTCAAGGTTCCTAAAGTTGTTCTATTTTTTTCATTATTGGAATGGGTTCTGTAACAGGCAGGATAGTCAACTGGGCCTTTTGGCACAAAAGATTATTCATTCCATAACACATTTCTCACTATTCTACAGCCCCAGCCTAGTCGGCTGGGGCTGTAGAATACATCGACTGCCTCATTCCAGAAGGGTAAGACCCCTCAATGAGTGTCCTGGTATGACACTAAACAATGTTATACTGGAGCACAGGTACTTTGAATTAGGAGTTTCTTTTTTTAGACTGGATGCCGTACCAAGGCTAAAGAGGTCAGTCTTTCCTACTATTTACCAGAAACTATGATCAGAAGATATAGATTCATGGCTTTCCTAAGACTATTAGCACCTCTATAAAGATATGTTGAATGTCAACCAGACATTAATTTCCATAGTAAAATATCTCAAAAAATGCAGAAATATACTGGGACATTTTTTACTTGTATATTTTTACCAACTCCTACGTCACGTACAGAGTGTGACAAAAAACCAATATTTTAAACAAGTTGGGGGTGATTTTGAATTCAGAGTTTTTATTCTTTAAGATCGGTTTTCCGACCAAGGTTAAAGAGCCAAGACTGCCCTACATTTTATCCATTTCTGGGAGAGAAGAGATTGATTAATATCTTTCTTAAAGGCATGAGCATAAAATGAAATGTAAACTGCTTCTACCAGGATTTGAACTCAGGAGCTACCGAATGTAAAACGTAGAGATTTTTAGTGATAAAACACTAATTCAATTTAGGCCACTTCAAAAAGTGTACATTTTAATCTTGGGCTTCTTCGTGCCCTTAGTCCTTGGATTCTGCCTAATTCTTCGACAGCTCGGCCCACCCTTGTTCTGGAAGTCGTTTTGTGGGTAAATGCGTAGATTTCCTTCAATCACTTCTTTCACCTGAAATCGAAGACCTTTCAGAGTCTATTTCAACTTCGGGAATCCTCGAGCTCGAATAGAAAAAGTAAGGACACTGGAAGTCTTGTATTGTATCTTGCTTCAACTGAAATTTACGATGATCTGAAGGATTTTCATTGTTTAGATGGAAAAATAACTAGTGTTGTACACGCACATTCAGTTTAGCACTGGTAAATCAGGACATAACCAACGTGATGAAGCTTTGTCTTTTCTTTAAAGAACATGAGGCGGTCTGTCCGATACAATATTTCAGTTATGAACACGCTACAAACGTCTCATGCTATGCTGTTTAACATCTTCAATCACTTTTTGGACACAACTCACACACACACACACACACACACACACACACGTGTTTCAAGCTTCCGTGAGAATATTGTAGTCAAACTTGGGTTCTAATGTCGAGCTATGGAAATCGGAGAGTAATATTGAGATTGGAGGGTATACAACGAAGAATAAAACTATTTTAAAAGTTAAACGTTAGTTATATTGGGATTAACTACTTTACGAGAAAGAATAATAAGAGGTAATCTAATTGGTTTGGTTTCTATGTTTAATGGCATATCAACCTCTTCAGGCTATTTAATGCTAAAGCCATCCTCCTAGAAGAACAACAGTGGTACTATTTAACCCATAGCTGGGAGGATAAGGTGGTTCATAACTTTCCGAAGGGAATTTGTCCGATAGTGAACGTATTACCACGACAGGAGTTCGAACACGCTTACAACAATTTCGCAGTCCGTAGCTTTAACCATTACACTACGAGGCCCAATCTAATTGGAACTTTCAAAATTATTAATAAAATTTCTAATTATACTTGTCATTTTTTTTTTACTATTTCTCCTTGAACTGGATATTTTCCGTAAAAACAGATTTGACAAATTTAGTCGACAAATCAATTGGATTTTTTTCTTGCTTGTAGAGTAATATATTTTAAGAATAAACTGACTATAATCAGATCAAAAACAGCAATAATGTAGAAAATTTTATGATTAACTTGGTTGATCATAGAAAAAATGTTTAGAAAAAGAATTTAAGAGGTTATTTTTGAGAAATATTGGATGAATTGCTAAAGATAACTCTTTAAAGGTTAACGTGAAAACGATAATAAAAAAAAAAAATGAGACGCCAAAGGAGGCATAAAAAACAAAGAAATGAATAAACGAGGAAAAATATTTTTAAAGATTTCAAATGGGAACAAAAAGATGTACAACCGAATCTCCTCAAAATATCGTTGTAAAGTATATTATTCTTATTGATTCTGATTCTGTTATATATTCCGTGCTTTCCATATACAACCCTCCCGTAAGACTGGTAGTTCTTTAGAATCGCGGGAAATATTAATTTCAACATGGAGTCTTAATTTCTGCATTACATCACCAATCTAAAAATCTATGTAGTCACATCAACATTTAAACACAGTAATCACACACACACACACACACACACACACACACACACACACACATATATATATATATATATAATAATTTTAAAAGTACTGACAAATTGTTTTAGACATTTTGACGCTTGCCTGCTCATCGGCCGAGAGAACCGTTAAAATATCCGGATCAATTGGTCCGTTTGTCTTTTTAAATACGTTTTTACTGAACAAGTAGCTCTATATTAGATATTGAGCATTATCACCGCGAAAATAGAAGTTTAGTTCAAACAATGAAGCTTAACCCTTCCTTCTCATTATTGATATGCTGTTTGAGAAAGGGGAGAGCTCAAACGAAGTGAATCAGGTAATTATTCCTGGTCACAGATCACACACACGCACACATACATATTTATCTATCCATCGAATAAAATGGACTCAGGTGTGTTCAGAATCAGGAAGCCTCATTGGAAAGGCACGAACTCATCTATTCTCCACCCAGCAATAGGTAAATAGTAAAGCAAATTGAGTTGATTAGCTTTGGTAGGGCAACCAGTCTATGAAAAGGAAAAAAACTCTGAATTTAAAAGCTGAAAAATGTTATTCCGGAGAATTCGTGCCTCGTTCTTGTTATCAAGTGTGGCTGTTTCTACATAAGCAAGGGAGACGCTGTGTGGGGTTTGTGTAGCTGAGGAATCAGGGGCTAAGGGCAAGGCTATGTTGCCGTAAGACATCTGACTCCATATTTTGGTTATTTTTATTTTACCCCACGTTGACTGGCCGGCGCAATACATTTCCCAAAGAAAGTCCCAAAAGAAATATACAAAAAGAAAAGATAGAAGCAGATAAGAGACAAAGACGTTTCTTTTATACTTTCCTTTATTTACTGGGTTTAACAACCAATCCGTGGCTGAGGGAGTTTTTCCTGAATACATTGAAATGGCTGAATCCCCCAGTTAAGGTGTCAAAAATACGTTAATTCGTTTCATGTATGTAGGTTTCCGCATTTGGTATTTCGTGGCTTCCATAAGGGTTAGTTTTCTTTTGGAAGTTTGTCAAAGTCCGGTAAGAGTTAATTTATTGTTCATTTGTGGGTCTTGTATATTTCAGCATAGTGCTGACCGATAGAGAGAGGGCTGCTCCTATGTGAAGGGACTAACCGACGCTATGTTCAAAGACACATGCGTGGTGCCCAAAACAACGGACAGCAAAATGGTGTTGTTGGTTCGACGGACACTGCCTGAAAGAGAAAGATAATATGGTCTCCTTTTTCAAGAGGAATGCCTTTTTTCTTTTATGCACGCGTCATCTCCTTTTCCGTTAGAGACCTCTGGGAGTTTCTGCAAATTAATTAGTTTTCTTTTTATTCATTTATTCATTTTTTAAATTTAATTTTTAATCTATTTATTCGTTCCCTACAGCTGTGATATACTGGATAATGTGCCGGGCTTGGATGTCGTTGTAAATGAGTTCTTACTCCAGTCGCGGTATTGTTTGTTTGTTTATTTATTTGCTTTAGTTTTATGGTATGCAAAGCTGTATATGTTATTTAATACCAAATCTATAATTATACTAATAAACAGTTCTATTTCAAACAATTCAGTTTCGCATAAGTACACAGTTTAATTGTCAAAAACTTTTCTATTTCAAGCTATTCAGTTTAGGCAAACAGTTCTAATTCAATCAATTCAATTTCGTATAAGTATAGTCTTTGTTTACACACAGTTAAATGTTAAAACAGTTATAATTCAAACAATTCAGTTAGGCATGAGTACAGTTTCAATGTTAAAAATAATTCTATTTCAAACAACTCCGTTTAGCATACAAAAACAGTTCCATTTTAAACAATTCAGTTAAGCATAAGCACGCTGTTAAAATATCAAAACAGTTCTATATCAAGCAATTCTGTTTAGCGTAGGTACGCAGTTTGAATCTCAAAACTGTCCTATTTCAAGGTATTCAGTTTAGCATAAGTACAATTTAGTTCTATTTGACCCATAGATAGGACCCTATCGGGTGCTACGACTCCAGGCCAGAGTGGACCTAGGAGTGATGACAATAAAGGGGTTATCTGCATTCCCTAAAGTTCCCGCATTACTGGAACCTCACCATCAGATTAGAGTCAATAATCAAAACACTCGCTGGCGGGGCTCTTACCACTTTGCAGAAAAGCAGTCGGTGTATTCTGCAGCCTTAGCCGACTGGGCAATCGTGGTATTACATTCAATTTTTGACGATTACACTTAGGAAAAGTATTCCCCTCGGCTATTGGTTAAATAGTACAACTACTGCCCACCTTCAAGGGTTGGTTTGGCATTAAGTAAACCACGAAAATTGATGTTTGATTAAACAAATCATCAGTGTTGGCAGTCCAAAAGTTTAACTCCTTAACTAAGTTGTCAGGCCCTCAAACTTCAAGATTGTTGGCATTGTCCATTATATATATATATATATATATATATACTGCAGGAGAAATAAGAACGAATTTATAAGCGACGTGCTCCTCTTGACCCTTTCACACGGACGAGCATTTGTTGGACGATCAGCTAGCAGCTCTCTATAGACACAGGATGTAGTCTAGAAGACCCGCGGAAAGTGATTGACAATAGAGACGAGTGGCGAGGGAGAGTCAAGGAAATCCGTGCTAGAGGCACGACATAATGATAATGATATATATATATATATATATATATATATATATATATATATATATATCAGAACCACCACCACTACATAATGAGATATAAATAAAACAAGCGTAGTAGCAACATATTAATTTTAAAAAAAAACCCAAAAAGCACATAAAAATTTTAGGGATTACCAGGACGTATTACATGGGAATAAGAAGAATGTAGAGAAATAAAAAAAATGAAAAAATAAGAAATAAATTGACAACAATCTGTTTACCGGCTTAAATGGTACAAAATTCCACTGCTACTACAAAACCACAAATATTGGCCTTGGTATTAACCAAAGAATAGTACACCCATTTTTCTAATTCTTTAATATCTACATAACCTTTCTAACTTATTTTACTCGCCTAGCTTTCCTCCATTTAAAAAAAATATATACTGTAAACCATATTTGCTGATCTCATACCTAGAACAAGCTTGTACTGTCATCTGACGAGGCGAAGATAGTATTTTTTTCGTCGATATAGATGTATAATGACACTTTAACCGTGGTTGATTAAACAATATAAGACATGCATTGGCTACATATTTCCGTATTTATTCTTTTGAGTCACTGCATCGATTTTATGGTATCCGGCGGGGATTGATTAATAAACCTCTCAAAATCAATTGGTTCTCTAGTGCCTTCTGCCCGATCTTGGGCCATCATCAGGGGTGTGTATATGGCAAACGTAATGTAACCTTTGCATGTACATTACTACTTTGTAAGTGTTGACTATTTATTATTCATACTTGTGTGTTGTTGTAGCATTTATTTTTAAACTGGATTTATAAGTTACAGCAGTAGCTAAAGATATTTAAGCAAATTACTACTGGATTCGAAATTGATACTATAAAGTTTAGGAAGTTTTTTTTCTGATATGGAGCTCTTCGAGAATATGTAATTTTTGCTTGTCATTTTATTGTTCTAATTTCGTTGTGTTTTCGGTAAGAATTTTCTTAAACTCAATTTTTGGGCAGGGCTGTTTTTTAGATGTTGTCCTATTGAACTGGTATCTGAGAGATTCATAGTGAGTTGACTCGATAGGGTAATTGGGGTTAAACAAACGTATATATGCACACTTCTGATGATGGCCCAAGATCGGATAAAAAATACTAGGTAATCAATTAATATTGGGAGGTTTATTAACCAATTCCCGACAGATACCACAAAATCGATGCAGCGAGTGAAAAGGTAAATTCAAAAGCGTATTGTCAAAGGAAGTCTATATCGTTTAATGAAATATGTATCAACGAAGAAATGCTACCCAAATGAACACAAACACACACACACACACACATATATATATGTACACTATTTAAAACAATGACTGCCATTAAAAATTCTTTGTCCTCATTGTATTAATTACCTCTTTAGTTTGATAATAACTATGATTTTTTAAATCATTGCTTTTTTAGAGGTTAATATCTAAAATTAACTACTGAGTATGGTTGTCTTAAATTATCTCTCAATAAAACCAAGTTTGGCGGCCATTATGGTATATCATGTCTTGTGGGCTATTTAATGGCAAGTCCCTCACACTCACACACACACACACATATATATATATATAATCCTATTTTTTGTAATAGTAAATAAGAAAATAAAAATACACAATGTAACCGTACTGAGGTTTCTATTTGAGCTATACATTTGAAATACTCTTAAACAATAAAAAGTTATTTCAATCTTTAAGTGAATTATATATATATATAGTCATTTGTCATCAAACGAGTAAACGTGGCACAAGGCTGAGTTTTAGGTGGATTCAGGCGAAAGACCGTCGCCCAGTTATGCCTAGCAGGCACAAAAAAAAAACAAAAAAAACTCGGG
The DNA here is from genome assembly GCA_963585895.1 of Sepioteuthis lessoniana. Taxonomy (NCBI): domain Eukaryota; kingdom Metazoa; phylum Mollusca; class Cephalopoda; order Myopsida; family Loliginidae; genus Sepioteuthis; species Sepioteuthis lessoniana. The sequence goes on from OY757911.1 coordinate 113,768,138, forward strand.
GCTGTTCGGCATTTATCTAAAAATGAGCGTCTCTACTTGAGCGATACATTTGAAATCCTCTTAAAAATAGAAAAAATCTATTCTAATTTAAAAGTGAATCACACACACACACACACACACACACACACACATATATATATATATATATATACGATTATTATTTAAAAACCTCAATGTCTCATCTAGGTATTAGATTTATCGCACATATCTTAACTTTGTAAGGGTCTCATCTCCACAGAAGTTAAGACAAATCATAATTAGTTTTTCTTTGTAGAGTATTATCATATAAGTAAGTAAGCTGGCCACTGTAGTCGAGGGCAACCAGAAGGCTCCTTTTCAATAGCTACTACGCCAAGGTGGAGGGGTGGGCGCTACTCCTTTCCATGGATTGCTCCACTTTACCCTCGATACATACCTTATATTGCTGAGTGTTAAGCAATGAGGTATCAAGTACCATTTTTAAAGTCTTTGGTATGACACGACCTGGAATTGAACCCAGGTCTCCCGGATCATTGGCGAACACTCTATAAAACGGTTCAACTCTTTCTGAGCCAAAAAACTTTATAAACAACCTATATATATATATATATATATATATATATATATATATATATAGGTTTTCTCAAGATTGATGCAATCCATTAATATGTTAATGATTTATTACTGAGACAAGTGCAATGGAAGTCATTTGGAACTCGTCCAGTATAAAATGCGTCCTTTAAGCTAGAGATATCAAGTCAATGTTTTTTTTTATTAATCATTATATTAGCTTCCGGGACATGCAATCTTTTTTTGAGTTTCTAGCATCACTAATAAATCTTTATCATTTTAATGGGTTGCATCTATTTTGAGACAGTTTTGAATTGTTTTGTCTGTAAATAATTAGGGACACAAACTATTTTCCCCCTTATCTAAGGCTTTGTGATCGAAGATTAATAGTTGTTATAGTATACTGCTTTCGAATTTGAAAAAAAAATAACATTATCATTACTTGCTTTATTAACAGTCATATTGGTCCCATGTATATTGAGACATCCTGTATATAAAGATAAATAAATATCAATTGATAGATAAATGAATACATTGATAAAAACAACATTCTGTTTAAACGAGATTTTCATCCAGTTCCAAATTGTACAAGAAATTGCTTTATTCTTTTACTTCGACAATTTTAAGGATATTGCTCTAACAAATATCTCGCTATGAACAGTTGTGCTTTGATGGCTTACGTTTTTATACAAGCATATTGAGATTTTTCGTAATATATAGGTTGTTACATAAATGCGTGCTTATGTTTTGGGATAGTGTAATGATTATACTCAAAAAAGATAAATCCGTGTGTCTGTCTGTCTGTATGCGTGAATGGCATTATGCAAATTCTCCCGACATTCATTTAGTCTGGGTTTTTTCTCCCTCGTGTGAACCACACAGCAACGGTCGTGCTTGGCTCAGAGCAGGGGCCAGAATATGTATTTGGGTCAGGCTCAACGCACCGATCCTGCCCTCAATAATAGTGCATTGCTGAAAAGGTGTTGTCAACACCTGATAACTTATGCCAGTCTGGAAGTCATGAGAAACGTCGACTTGTGCTTTTCGGGTCTAATCCAACGTAGCGTTTGCATAATCACTGAGTGCATGTCTGGCTTTGATTAATTTCTCGTATCGGAGTGGAGTTTTGCTATTTAGCTTTTGCTTTCTATATTTATTTTATTTTTTTGGGGGTGGGAGTCTTTGTTTTATTTATTTTTTTGCTGTTATATAGACTTCATAGAGAAGAGAAGCCGGCGGCCCTCTGACTGGCCATCGGCAGGAGGCGGGCCGTCACCCAAACCCACCATCACTCTCCACCACCAACACTCGTACTTTTCGTGAGTTTATTTTTGTTTTATGCATCAGCCTCAAAAGAGGATATATGCTATTCTGAAAGAAGGGAAAAAAAGAGAAAAAAAGAAAGAAAGAAGGGAAACGAAGGCATGGATTAACAGAAGAAGCCGTTGTCATTAGTAAAGAAAAGGTTTCTGATGGTGGCGGTGAAGTAATAAATAAGAAGAAGAAGAAGAAGAAGAAGAAGAACAACAACAACAACAACATCGGTGAAATGACAGTACAAATAAAGCATTTTCCCAGTATAGTTATATAGGTCGGTGTTCGAATCCCTCTTAAAGCTTTCGTTGTTGCATGGTAGAATTTTTTCACAAATACAAGTGTCGCATTTCTCGGCAAAAAACAAAACGAAATAAAACAAAGCCTAAATATATAAATGAATTTTTAAAAAATACACTAAAAAATGTTACTTTAAAATCTTTAAGTGGCGTGCTTAACATAACGGTTATATTGGAGGAAATTGAATCGGCGACAAATACAGAACAAAGCTTTTTGGGATTCACTTCATGCTAATATCTTTGGGAAAGGCATGGATCTATCTGTTTTCTCTCTCACTATGAGTAAATAATTGGACAGACCGGGTTCCTTAACCTTGGTATGGCAATTTGTCTAGGAGAAGGAGAATTTTCAATTCAAACCAGCTGTGCTCATCTTAAAATTGACCTTGCATTGTTTCTCGTGAATTTCAGATTGACACAGGCTTAAGAATTTTTCTGTTGAATGTTTTTTTGTTGGTTTCTTTTTTTAACAGCATATCAACCTTCGTTGATTATTTAATGCCACAACAATCTTTGTAGAAAACAATAGAGGTACTATCTAACAAATTGCTAAGGGGGTTATACATTTCTGAAGGGTATTAATCCGAAAGTGAAAGTAATTGCGCGAACTGAGTTCGAACTCACCCTGTCACAGTTAAATATGTTACCCAATACACCACGGAACTCCTCTCCGTCTTGGGGCTGTAGATTGTAGCAGAAAGAAACTTGAAATTTTGTTTGGCGCGTAATTTAATTTGACCGTTAGAATCGCCGAACATTTTCACCCAATCAGGATGACTTGTCCTATTCAGCCTGAACCATATTTCCTAGCAGCAACAAAAATAGAAGAAAGCCCGCGAATCTATCTCTCGCTCAGAAATCCTCAACGGGAACGGACGTCTTAACGTCTTTTCCTGAAGAGAGTAGCAGCACCATACTCTATGAGGAGAGCCATCTTGTTTATGGACCCCTTGGTCTATTCTTCTAGACCAAGGGATCTTAGTAAAAAACAAATTAGGTGATACACTCAAACAACTTCTTACCTCCTTACTACAAGACCTCGCAGCATACCAGTGTAAACTCCTTTACTTCATGCTGCAATTAAAACCTTGATGCAAAACCTAAGGACGTCTTCGTTCTTCTCCACTACCTTTATTTTCCATCAACATTTAACGAGGGGATAACAACCAACGAAATACCAACGCTACCAACGAAATACCAACGCAACTAACGTAAAACCAACTTAAATCTTAAACCTAAAAACCCAATAATGATAATAATAATAATGTCATCCCCATCGCTATAAATAGCGACCTTCCAACTTCTGAGAACACGCAACCACATATAAAAACAAATTAAATATACCACTACAAAATGGAAATTAAATATAAAAAACACTATATCACCTCCTACAAGAATACACTGACTACACCTCTGCAGAGGGATAAGAACCCCCTATGAGTGTCCTGGATATGACACTTAACAGTCTGATGGTGAGGTCCCAGTGATGTTGGGACCTTGGGGAATACGGAGCACCCCTTCATTGCCATCGCTCCCAGGTCCATTCTGGCCCGGCGTGGTTGCTCCTGATAGGGCTCTATCTATGGGTTAAATAGAACTAACGGCATTCTTATGCTAAACTGAATTGTTTGATTAAACTGAATAGCTTGAAATAGAAATGTTTTTGATAATTAAACCGTACTTACATTTAAATTGCGTGCTTATGCTAAACTGAATTACTTGAAATAGAACTGTTTTTTGACATTGAAACTGTATTTACACTAAACTAAATTGTTTAACATAGAACTATTTTTACAATTAACTGTGTGTAAACAAAATATTTACTTATACTAAACTGAACTATCTGAATTAGAACTGTTTGACTAAACTGAATGTTTTTCACAATTAAACTGTACTTACATTTAAACTGCGTACTTTTGCTAAACTGTATTGTTTGAAATTGAACTGTTTTTGACATTGAAATTGTACTTGCACTAAACTGAACTGTTACATATAACTGCTTGAATAAACTGAATAGTTTGAAATAGAAATTTTTTTGAAAATTAAACTGTGTACTCATGATAAACTGAATTATTTGTAATAGAACAGATTATTTCCATAAAAATGGATTTGGCGTTAAATAACCCACAAAGGTTGATATGCCATAAAAACCAACCAACCAACCAAATCCTCTCCGTCGATTTTCAGACGAGCAGACAGTGGATAGAAAGTATGAATCAGAAATAGGAAGTTGTTTGAAATTCGACTATAGTTGTACACGGCACGGGTTTTTGAACTCGACTATAGTTGCACACCGCAGTTAAAAGAGTTCAGAGCCAGTCTTTATAACGTCGAATTTTAAGGCAATCAAGGAGACTCCTCATTGATATGAGAATGTCATGAAAATAGGATGTGGCTGGTATATAAATGTCCTTTTATTGTCTTTGAATTGTATAAGAACAGTTGGATTACTGTTTGGTTTTGTGGCATGTAAACCCTTGTGGTGTTATTTGATGCTAAAGTCGATCTTTTCCGCTAGCAATAACATAGTTTCATGAAAGTTGTATTGTTATTTCAAATCATTTGAAGCCTCAATTACATAGTTTCAACTCATCATCATCATCTTGTCGTGCCATCAGCACAGATATCCCTGTCCCTCTCTCGCCACCTCTCCCTATCGTTCATCGCTTTCGGCAGGTCCTCAGGGCTACACCCCGAATCCTCACAGAGCTGGAGTAAGTAGGTTCAAGCTGGTCGCTCCGCTTTTGCTCGGCCATGTGTCGGGGTCCATAGGAGTACATCACTAATGAGCTCGTCGCTACTTCTCTAGCAGTGTCCTGCATGTCTGGTTCGTCTAATTTGGATATTTTTGGTGATGGGTGGTCGGTGGCCGTACAGCTACTGCTTTGTGGGTTGCTGCCTCCAGGACCTGTTCAATATTGCACGCAGGATTCTTGTGTAATTGTCGTCAAGCATTTTTTTCTAGCTTTTTAACGATAATAATTTCTCATCAATTATAGTGGTTGCTTTGGTTGGTTTGGTTTTATGGCATATCAACCATTGTAGGCTACTTAATGCCAAATCCATTTTTATACATATAAACATTTCTGTTTCAAACACAGTTTAGTTCTATTTGACCTATAGATAGGACCCTATCAGGTGTTAGCACTCCAGCTTAGAGTGGACCTGGGAGCGATGGCAATGAAGTGGTACTCTGCATTCCTCAAAGCGCCAGAATTACTGAAGACTCACCATCAAATTATTTTGTGTCATATCTACGACAATCATTGGGAGTAGAGAGACGGATGGTGTATTCCGTAGCCCTTGCTGACTGGAGCCCGTAGTAACTATTATATACTTTAGTCTGGTTCGTCTAATTTGGATATTTTGGTGATGGGTGGTAGGTGGCCGTACAGCTACTGCTTTGTGGGTTGCTGCCTCCAGGACCTGTTCAATATTGCTCGCAGCAAGTAAGTAATGATAATTATTTGAAAAGACCCAAGTACGTTGTGCCTTCAATAAGTTTCCATACTTTGTTGTACAGGCATTTAAAATTGACGTAGACATTTGAAAATTCAATATGTTATTGCTACATATCTTATGAGATGACTGAACTTTTTTTTTATTTCAAGTTCAAATGAACAGCTACAGCAGCAATTGGAATACACCCTACTAAAGCCTGATTGTCACAGGTGGGGAATTTCAAAAAATGCAATCTGGACATCAAGACACTTTAGAAGAACGATATGCAATAAAATGGTGTTTTAAACTTGGAAAAGATGCCACAGAAATGTATGGAATGCTTCAGACTGCTTTAAGGGCATCTTGCATGAATCGAGTGGCATAAGATAATCCAGGAAGGCAGGGAGTCTGTAAGGGTTGATGAGAGATGTGGGAGGAGTATGGAAGTCAATACACTAGAATAGATGAGCCAAAGGGTTAGGGTTAGGGTTACTATGTTGAGGTTTTAAGGGAGTTCAGGAAGAGATTCCATTGGAAGAGGTCAGCACTCTTCAAATCGGGTCAGTGGCATTTCCACCAGGACAATGCACCAGTCCACAACTCCATCCTCGTCACTGATTATTTGACCAAGATGGGCATCAAAACAGTTCCTCAGCCTCCCTTTCGTCCAGATCTTGCTCCCAGTGAATTTTGGTTATTCCCTAGGTTCAGAGGCTGTCGTTATGAGACAGTTGAGGAGATGAAAGAGGCTGTGACGAAGGTCATTAACACGCTCACACAAGACGACTTCGATGGGGCCTTCCAGAAGTTGTTAGAACGGTACAACAAGTGCATTGCAGCCGGTGGAGATTACTTCAAAATGTCAAATAGTTCTATTTTACCCATAGATATGACCCAATCAGGTGCTACCACTCCGGCTCAGAGTGGACTTGGGAGCGATGGTAATGAAGGGGTACTCTGTATTCCCCAAATCTTTACCATTACTTAAGCCTGACCAGATTGTTTCGTGTCATATCGAGGACACCCATTGGAGGAGTCTTATCCCTTTGCAAAAGAGTCCGTGTACTCTGTAGCCCCAGCTGACTGGGCTATCAGTTATTTTTAAATGTAAAAACATTTTTGTTTCCAACAATTCAGTTTAGCGTAAGTACACATATTTCTGTTGTTTACATATAGTTTAATGTAATAACAGTTAATTTCAAATAATTCAGTTTTGCGTAATCACACAGTTTAGTTTTATTTTACCAATAGATAGGATCCTATTAGGTGCTACCACTCCGGGCCAGGGTGGACTTGGGAGCTATGGAAATGAAGAGGTACTCTGCATCCCCCAAAGCTTACAGGGCTCTTTTTAAGACTTACCCCTCTGCAGAGATGCAGTCGGTATATTCTACGATCGCAGCTAACAGAGGTTGTTGGAAAATTATTGTGGTGGAGTGAACACTGGAAAGGAAAATAGCAAATGGGAATTGAAATTGAAACAATTAAGAAATAACTGAAAGGCTTGCATGCAGATTTTACAAGTATGTATTTACTGCTTCGTCTTCAACTTGGATTATTACGGGTGTTCTGCTGTTGGCGCTTAAAATAACTGAAAGGCTTCCGTGCGGGTTTTACAAGTATATATTTACTGCTTCGTCTTCAACTTGGATTATTACGGGTGTTCTGCTGTTGGCGCTTAAAATAACTGAAAGGCTTGCGTGCGGGTTTTACAAGTATATATTTACTGCTTCGTCTTCAACTTGGATTATTACGGGTGTTCTGCTGTTGGCGCTTAAAATAACTGAAAGGCTTGCGTGCGGGTTTTACAAGTATATATTTACTGCTTCGTCTTCAACTTGGATTATTACGGGTGTTCTGCTGTTGGCGCTTAAAATAACTGAAAGGCTTCCGTGCGGGTTTTACAAGTATATATTTACTGCTTCGTCTTCAACTTGGATTATTACGGGTGTTCTGCTGTTGGCGCTTAAAATAACTGAAAGGCTTGCGTGCGGGTTTTACAAGTATATATTTACTGCTTCGTCTTCAACTTGGATTATTACGGGTGTTCTGCTGTTGGCGCTTAAAATAACTGAAAGGCTTGCGTGCGGGTTTTACAAGTATATATTTACTGCTTCGTTTTCAACTTGGATTATTACGGGTGTTCTGCTGTTGGCGCTTAAAATAACTGAAAGGCTTGCGTGCGGGTTTTACAAGTATATATTTACTGCTTCGTCTTCAACTTGGATTATTACGGGTGTTCTGCTGTTGGCGCTTAAAGTAACTGAAAGGCTTGCATGCGGGTTTTACAAGTATATATTTACTGCTTCGTCTTCAACTTGGATTATTACGGGTGTTCTGCTGTTGGCGCTTAAAATAACTGAAAGGCTTGCGTGCGGGTTTTACAAGTATATATTTACTGCTTCGTCTTCAACTTGGATTATTACGGGTGTTCTGCTGTTGGCGCTTAAAATAACTGAAAGGCTTGCGTGCGGGTTTTACAAGTATATATTTACTGCTTCGTCTTCAACTTGGATTATTACGGGTGTTCTGCTGTTGGCGCTTAAAATAACTGAAAGGCTTGCGTGCGGGTTTTACAAGTATATATTTACTGCTTCGTCTTCAACTTGGATTATTACGGGTGTTCTGCTGTTGGCGCTTAAAATAACTGAAAGGCTTCCGTGCAGATTTTACAAGTATGTATTTGCTGCTTCGTCTTCAACTTGGATTATTACGGGTGTTCTGCTGTTGGCGCTTAAAATAACTGAAAGGCTTGCGTGCGGGTTTTACAAGTATATATTTACTGCTTCGTCTTCAACTTGGATTATTACGGGTGTTCTGCTGTTGGCGCTTAAAATAACTGAAAGGCTTCCGTGCAGATTTTACAAGTATGTATTTGCTGCTTCGTCTTCAACTTGGATTATTACGGGTGTTCTGCTGTTGGCGCTTAAAATAACTGAAAGGCTTCCGTGCAGATTTTACAAGTATGTATTTGCTGCTTCGTCTTCAACTTGGATTATTACGGGTGTTCTGCTGTTGGCGCTTAAAATAACTGAAAGGCTTGCGTGCGGGTTTTACAAGTATATATTTACTGCTTCGTCTTCAACTTGGATTATTAGGAGGGTTCTGCTGTTGGCGCTTAAAATAACTGAAAGTCTTGCGTGCAGATTTTACAAGTATATATTCGCTGGTTCGTCTTCATCTTGCATTATTAGGGGTGTTCTGTTGGTGGGGCTTTGAATACACTGACTGTACTCCCTGCAGAGGGGTGTGAAAAATGTTAAATATGTGAAGGTTTACAGAAAAATTCTTGGTCCGACCAAGAATAGTGTGGTAACGAAATCTAAAACGTTGATGCTGTTCAGTATATTCATTCCACTGGGCACACGTTTCTTTAATCCATGAATAAAGAAAAGAAATAAAATTAAACAATGAAAAGATGATTCCTTTCGAGGTTGAACCGCGAACTTTCAGTATCCTCTCATACATATTCAATCTCTCAGTCTCCTCGTAACACTGGCATAGAGATTCACCTAATTATTCCATTAGCTTTGTGTCAAAAGGCCGTAAGTATGGGGCATCCAGTAAGAATCGAACTCACAAACAATGGTTTGCTAATCCAGCTTGCGTGAGGCGCCCTTTCACGATAAATAGTTATTTAGTAAACAAAAATTAGATGTAGCTCAAGGATGGAAGTACGAGGCACTTAGTGAGAATCGAACTCACTAACAATGGTTTGCATACCCAGCTTGCGTGAGGCGCCCTTTCACGATGAATAGTTATTTAGTAAACATAAATTAGATATAGCTCAAGGATGGAAGTACGGGGCACTTAGTGAGAATCGAACTCCCAAACACGTGAGGTACCCATGTTCACACCTATGCACACAAACGACCCAACACATCAACTAATAGAGACAAAAGAACACATCAATTTCTCTCGCTGTCTGTAAAAAAACCTGAAAACAAAGACGTTCATAACCTTTTTCCCTCTTCAAAATCTTCTCTGATGATTGAGACAAATTTCTCGAAATCATTCTCTTATTTCTTAGATATTTTCATTTGATATTGGAGCTTAGTATTTTTTTTTTTCATTGAACCTGCGTCTTTTGAAGAATGAATTAAACGGAAACAAGGCTTTTAACTCAGCCACTCATAAAAATGCTAGTTGTTAAACTGATTTTTCTCGTTCTGAAATTTTAGTTTGCATTCAAAGCTTTATAACATACTATGGGAAAGTTAATGATAATCCTCGGACCTGCTTTAGCAAAAGTGTACGAAGTGACCTCTGTATATGCGTGCGGTTGTGAGTCAGTGTGTGTGTGTGTGAGAGAGAGAGAGAGAGAGAGGGAAATAAATTGAAAATGTAAATAAAGTAAAATTTATTTTTCCCGTCGTTTTCATGACATTTTATTTTATTTATTTATTTATTTTTATTTTTTTTTTTTTGTTCTGTTAGTTTTTCTAAGCTTTTTACGGTGTCTGTCTTTAGCGGCTCCTTCGTAAGTGTAGATTTATGGGCTTCCGCTGTAAATAGGGTTCGCGGAAGAAGATGGTGTGAAGGTCTGACGTTGGGAGGGGAGGCGAAAAAAAAAAAAGCCCAAAGCCTTATGTTGCTTGCCATTTGAACAAGGGTTGCAAAAATCTACGGTAGCCGATGAGATTGGGTGTGAGGACGAAACCGCCAAACGAAAGGCGACAAAACGAAAGAAAGAAAGAAAGAAAGGCAGAAAGAAAAAAGTTTGTAAAGGAAAATAAGCAAACAGCTCCAATCCAGCAAAATTTGTTAAAAGGCAAATAAATTATAGCCTCACTATCAATATGATAAAATGATACTTTTATGAGCAATATTTAAAATAACAAACACATACATATCCCCTTCGCATATTTGCTAATCTTTTCTTAGTATGGAACAAGGCTAATTTACGGTGGAAGGGATGACGAAGATTGTATTACGCAAGAACCAAGTAAGAATATTATTCAGAAGCTATGTATTGACCCAAACCCATCGCCTCGAGAATTGCCCAGTCGGCTGGGGCTCTAGAATACACCGACTGCTTCTCTGCAGAGGGGTAAGACCTCCACCCAACGAGTGTCCTGATATATTACACTAAACAATCTGATGGTGAGGTTCCAGCAATGCTGGAGCTTTGGGGAATGCAGATTACCCCTTCATTGCCATCGCTCCCAGGTCCACTCTGGCCCGGAGTGGTAGCACCTGATAAGGGTCCTATCTATGGGTTAAATAGAACTAAACCGTGCTTCTTTCACTATGCTGATTTTTATATTTAAACTGCGTATTTATACTAAACTGAATTGTTTGAAATAGAACTGTTTTGACGTCTAAACTATGTACTTATGCAGAACTGAATTATTTGACATAAAACTGTTTGACATTTAACTCTGTGTATTGCCCAGTCAGCTAGGGCTGTAGAATACACTGACTGCACCTCTGCAGAGGGGTTAGACCCCCCCCAAACGTGTGTCCTGGATATGACACTAAACAATCTGATGGTGAGGTTCCAGCAGTGCAGGAGGTTTGGGGAATGCAGAGTACCCCTTCATTGCCATTGCTCCCAGGCCCACTCTGACCGGAGTGGTAGCACCTGACAGGGTCCTATCTATGGGTTAAATAGAACTAACAGCATACTTATGCTAAAATGAATTGTTTGAGTAAACTGACTAGCTTGAAATGGAAATGTTTTTGACAATTAAACCGTACTTACATTTAAACTAGGTGATTATGCTTAACTGAATTATTTGAAATAGAACTGTTTTTTTACATTAAAACTGTATTAACAATTAACTGAATTGTTACATATAACTGCTTGAATAGTTTGAAATAGAAATGTTTTTGACAAACTGTGTACTTATGCTTAACTGAATTGTTTTAAATAGAACAGATTATTCACATAAAAATGGATTTGGCGTTAAATAACCTACAAAGGTTGTTATGCCATAAAACCCAGCAAACCCAAACCCAACTCGCCTCGAGAAGAATCGGACACAAAGTCGATTTTTAAACGGAGTAAAGTTCGTTTAAATTCACAGTTTCCATTTTTCCTAGACTGGCTACCATACCAAGGCTAAAGACCTCGGCCTACTCTACTCTTTAACCCCAGCTGGCGGGAGAACAGTTGGATTCGTGCGAAGGAAAAAGCAAACAGCATCTTCCAGGAATTGAACTCGGGTCGACGTTTCCTTTTCTTGACGATAATAATCGTGTTAAGTGTGCTTCTGTTGAGATATTTATTAAGTTCATATTACTCTACCCCAGCGTCACACGTGGAGATCATCTAGAGATGATTAGACTCACGTCAACAGTGTTTAATTGAACTCGCGACAAGTGTTTGATCGGACTCACAATTTCGCGCCAGAGTTGCCATCTATTCGTTTGTAAAGTTCTCCCGTCACACACACACACATATATATATATATATATATATATATATATATATTAGCACTATTCATGTCACGCACAACGTAAAAGACAGATGAATTAGCAGGTTTGGTTTCTTTGTTTAATGGCATATCAACTCTTTTTAGGTTATTTAATGCCAAAGCCATTCTCCTAGAAGAACAGTAGTTGTACTATTTAACCCATAGCTGGGAGGATAAGGGGGCTCATACCTTTCCCAAGAGTATTTGCCCGAAAGTGAACGTAATAGCGCGACTGGAGTACGAACTCGCGTACTACGATTCCGCAGTCCAACGCTTTAACCATTACACCACGAGGACACCCCCAGACTGTTCACACAGATGATTTGTTTATTAAGAAGTAGGTTTATTAAGAAGTATGAATTGTTGACCGAAAGATAAGGCATTAGTATGCCTCAGATTCTCGGTACAATGTCCCTTAGACTTTTCGAAGTAAGCGAGTTCAAACCCAAGTCCCGCTTGTGCTTTCATTTTCGAACTATTAGTCTTTAAATAGGAATTGAACCACCTTAACTCATCCAAATATGGAATAAATTGTACTACTGCTATTTTTCTACAAGGATGGTTTTGGCATTAAATAATCCACGAAGATTGATATGCCATTAAACAAAGAAACAGAACCATCTCTTGACTAGTATCTTTATAATAAATTTACATCACCTTAAAAAAGGGTTGTTAAATGAATTGTAACTTTTTATATGGTTTCAACAGCCAATCGAATGCTCGGTCTGGTCTGAGGGATTATTTATTTCGAGCCGTCCAAAGCCATATGTCAGAGCGTCCTATAGGGTAGGTGACTCAGACTTTGATCATCTCTGAGGGGGTCGTTCTGGTGAGGGGAGTATGATGTTGCGAGACCTAAAACTCCCCAATGACCCAGAAAATTAAACATCACTGACGACACCTACTGGCGCCGAAGTAAGCGCGTATATTCAAGAGATATTTAACAAGATTTTTATTTTCTTCATGTTAAATGTGAAAAAAAAAAGTTTGGAATGAGTTCGAATGTCATTGGATGCCCCATTCATTCGGCCTTGTGCCTCATCGGCAGAATCGGAAACTTTTACTTAGATCGTGAATGTCACGTACCACACTAGACTGTGAGATTCCGAGCTCGCCTGATAACTCTTCGAATGTCACTCATCTCTTTGACTCGGATTTCATATATTTGGGCTTTCCTGACCTTTCCTGATCATGGAGGTTTTGGCAAACCGAGCGAAATTTCTTAAACCCTCTGGTTACTGTACTGTGATCAACTGCGCCTTCAATAAGAAAGGTCTTCCGTTGATTCTACGACCTTATGATACAGTTAGAACTCGTAAAGAGAATGAGACTACGAAGCACGTTTATTTGTGCGGCTTTGAAAACACACCAGGAGTGATGCAAAGGACAATACGCCCCACCAAATCTGGTACTTTTCGCGGTTTCAACTCATCGGTCACGTGACGTACGCATCGAAAACTAGCTGGTGGCAAAATACTGCAAAACTATCGACTCACCCTAACATAATGGGCTCGGAAGATATGTTCTTAAAATTTTGTTTAAGCAATTTGAAAGCAAGTATTTGGTTTGGTTTAAATAGTCTGTTTGGGTTTTATGGCATATCAACCTTTGTAGTTTATTTAAAGCCAAGTCTTGTTTATACATATATTAAACATATATGATTTGTAAACACATTTTGTTGATTATATTTTTATCTGGCCTGAGCTGATTATTTTTTTCTACACAGTTAAATAGTTTCAAGTAATGCTATGTAACGGAAACCATTTAATATTAATCATTTATTTGCTCACACACACACACACACACACACACATATATATATATATATATATATACATATTGACATCCACAGACAGATCTGTTTTGTTCTATCAGAACTCATCAGACAGGCCAGCTTCCCGAAGCTGGGATCGAAACCCGGTTGACTCAAACGCCAATCCAAGATTCATATATATATATATATATATATATATATATATATATATATATATATATATTATTTCGTCCAGTTAAAACGGAGATGGGAGTAATTCCATCAGGACAAGAAAACTATTCAAGAGTGAACATTTAAATTTTCCTGGTAAAGAGCTCAATGTAACAGACGTTATAGAGCAATAATTTAATTCGGTTTATTGTTTATATATATATATATATAATTTACAAGTGATTAGTTCACAGGTAATTTGATTTTTAAATTAATTAAAACTAATTTCTTTGCACTTAAGTATTGCTATCGTTTTAATCTTATTAAATGCTTTCAATTATTGCTATCTAACACTAATTATATTCAATATAAATCCTTTGTTTGCCCGGTGCAGTGCTTACAGGTATTGCTATTTAACACTACTTACTCTATTTAACACAATTCATTCATTTGCACACAGTCAAATGGTTCCAAATATTGCTATGTTATAGCAATATTTAAATCTGGTCCCACAGTTAATAATTTCCAAGTATAGATATTTAACAATAATTCTCTTCAGCATTAATCAATCGTTTTCACAACGTTAAATAGTTCCAAGTATTGCTATGTATCACTAACAATTCAATTTGCCCTCTGTCATTTGTTTACACTCAGTTAAATGATCAAACCGTTCTATTTCTAGCAATTCAAGTTAGCATGTTTTTTAGGCACACAGTTTAAATGTCAAACAGTTCTGATTAACCCTATCAGGTGGTACCCTTCGGGAACAGCGTGGTTCAAGAAGCAATGCCAATGAAAAGGTACTCCAGATTCTCCAAAACTCTCATAGTGGAGCATCACCCTCTGATCGTTTTATGTTGGGGTGGGGGTTTAATCCCTCTGCAGAGATGCAGTCGGTGCATTTTTTAGCCCTTGCTGGCTGGGCTGGCAAGTATTTGGGTCAAGCTGCTGTCCTCATCACCTAAGAAAAAAATCTAATCTCTGCCCTTCTTAATTGTGATCCCAGAATTCACTCATCTCGCTTTTTTCATTTTTAACCAATTATCATTGCACCTAACACGATGCTCTTTTTTTATCATTCATTCATTTCGATTACTTTGACATTGCTATTTCTCCAGGATCAGCTGGAGCCTCAAGCGTTTTTTTTAAATGTCCAAAATCTTTTGGTTAGTTTTCTTATAATTACTTTGTATGGGATTTATCTTGTTTTCATTTTTCATCTTTGGTTTAATTTCATTTCTGTCTGGGACAAAATGTCATCTTTGTTCCCATTTTGAAATAGGTCCTTAATATTGTTTGCTTTTAGCTTGCATCCCGCAAAAATAAAACTAAAAAAAATAAACCAGTAATAAAAAAACAAAAGGAAAACCAACAAAAAACGTTGTCCAATGAGAGTTAGATCTCCACATCCGACGAGAAAATGTATAACGTGATATTTCACATATTATTCACCGTGGGTGTTGTTCTTATTTATGTATAATGGTGTGTAAGTCTAGTTTCGACATTTAACATAACGACTTAACACGCAGCAAATGAACTACCTGAGCCGACAATGTTTGCAGCTGAGCACGATATAAATATCATATACATGCAAGAGCATACGAGGATCATTAAATAAGACTTTTTTCGTTTGGGAACTTTTATTGATAGTACACACATGAAACTCTAGTCCCCTTCGAAGTAATCTCCTCCGGCTGAAATGCACTTGTTGTACTATTCCAACAACTTCTGGAAGGCCCTATGGAGGTTCTTTTGTGTGAGCGTGTCAATGACCTTCGTCATAGCCTCTTTTACTTCCTTAACTGTCTCATAACGACAGTCTCTGAGCATAGGGAATAACCAAAAGTCACAGGGAGCAAGGTCTGGACTATAGGGACTGTCTTGATGCTCATTTTGGTCAAATAGTCTGTGACAAGGATGGAGTTGTGGACTGGTGCATTGTCCTGCTGGAAATGCCACTGACCCGATTTGAAGAGTGCTGGCCTCTTCCAGTGGAATCTCTTCCTGAACACCCATAACCTCAACATAATAACCCTAACCCTAACCCTTTGGCCAATCAACCTTGGTGTATTGACTTCCTTACTCCTCCCACACAGCTCATCATCCTTCACAGACTCCCTGCCTTCCTTGAATCTCTTATGCCACTCAAAAACTGATCCTCGATTCAAGCAAGATGCTCTTAAAGCAGTCTGAAGCATTCCATACGTTTCTGTGGCATTTTTTCCAAGTTTAAACCACAATTCTATTGCCCATCGTTCTTCTAAAGTATCCTCACGTCCAGATTGCATTTTTGAAATTCACCAGCTGTGACAATCAGGCTTTAGTAGGGTGTATTCCAATTGCTGCTGTAGCTGTTGATTTGAAGCTGAAATCATAAGAATTGGTCAGTCATCTCATAAGATGTATAGCAATAACATACTGAATTTTCAAGTGTCTACAGCAATTTTAAATTCCCGTACAAAAAAGTCTGGAAACTTATTGAAGACACCACATAGTTTCAACCATAGCGAACTAGTATTAAAATGCCACCATACATGCAATGGATGGAAATTTTCCCGGCATTTACATGGACAAACACCTTCAATCCCTCTCAGTTTTCGTGCCGTAAAATCATAAAATAGCGTTGAAGAAATCTTAGCTAGAGAATGTGCTTCATTTAACGGAAAACCCTGCACAATAATCGTCTCTTGTTACAGTCCCACCAATGCCAGTGATGAAACGACCATCCTCACCTTCTACAACGAACTATCTTCCTTTGTCCAAAACATTCCTAAACACAATTTTCTAATTATCGTTGGAAACATAAACTGGCAAAAACAGAAACAGTAAATTCTACATGCACAACTCACCAAATCGAAATAGGGAACAGCTAGCAGAACTTTTTACTCGAAAATGGGCTTGCATGCCTAAAGACTAAATTCCAAAAAGCAGATGGAAAACTATGGACATACACCTATTCAAATAATTCTAAAGCACATCTAGGTTATATATACATAAAAAAGAATTGGATCAATATGATATTGAAGTGTGAGGCATATTCCTCTTTTGGAGAAGTATCTTCTGATCACAAACGCGTCTTCGCAAAGAATCAACTGAGTCTACACAGAAATATGAAACAAACTATTAAAGCTTCACGATATGACTGATCCTTACTCATCAATAGTGATATTAGAAATCAATACACGGTAACAGTAAGAAACAAGTTTGATACTATTTGGGAGATATCTAAATGATATACTCCGAATGACGAATATGAAAACTTTTATACCACCCATATAGAAACAGTAGCCGTGTGCATACCAACCAAGCCAAGAGCCAAATATAAAGTTCGATGGGAGTCAACAGCAGAAGGAAAAGCACATCGAGAGTAAAACTAAAAGCTGCCACCCAAGAAGAAAGACAACAGAAGTTGAAAGAACCTTTCAAGAATTTGCTTGAAAGCCCCACTGAAGTGACTGATAAACCTATAAATTTTTTTTTAAATTTTCAACATGACATCAAACTGGGATAGTTTACAGAGGAAGAACTTAACGCAGCACTGAAGAAAATAAAAAAAACCCAAAAGCTGCGGGCTTTAACGAAATATCACCTGAAATATGGAAAACAAGAAAATTTGACGACTCTCATCGATTATGCAACGCTGTGTATAAACAAAACATAATGGAGAAATGGAAAGAAAGGTGACCTCGGAATCACAATGAACTATAGAGGCATAACATTCTCCGCTTCTCAATTGTATACAAACTGGATTCGAGAAATTTCTATTTACAAAAGGAAACAATTCATATTTCTAGTTGATGATATTAATGTGGTTTTTAAGTTTGCGCTCACTCCAATTACGTAAATTTTTAAAAGATACAGTTAAAAATGGTTATTATAGAGTAATTTATTTATGTGCAATTATTATCACTATCATATAAATTCTATGTTTAGGATGTATTTTAACAAGTGATCTTTGTGATAGCATTTAAGTTAGTTATATGAAGGCGAACTTTCAGTTTGGTTTATTTGGGGTTTATGGTATATCATCTTTTGGAGATTATTTAAAGCCAAATCCTCTTTAAATATATATCAAATATATATGATTTGGTTGGGTTGGGTTTTATGGCATATCAACAATTGTAGGTAATTTAATGCCAAAACCTCTTTATACATATATATATTAAATATATATGATTTGGTTGGGTTGGGTTTTATGGCATATCATCTTTTATAGGTTATTTAATGCTAAATCCTCTTTAAATATATATTAAATATATATGATTTGGTTGGGTTGGGTTTTATGGCATATCATCTTTTGTAGGTTATTTAATGCTAAATCCTCTTTACATATATATTAAATATATATGATTTGGTTGGGTTTTATGACATATCTATTGTAGGTTATTTAATACCAAATTCTCCTCGTATATACATATTAAATATATATGATTTGTAAACACATTTTGTTGATAACATTGTTAAACGAGCCAGTGCTCTTTTTTTTCACGCAATTAAATTATTTCAATTATTGCTCTATAAAATTTACAATTTAACATCAATCATTTGTTTGCACTCAATTTGTTCTATTTGACCCATAGATAGGAGCCTATCAAATGCTCCCACTCTAGGTCAGAGTGGACCTGGGAGTAATGGCAACAAATGTGTACTTCACATTCACCAAATCTCCAAACTTGGATTCTCATCATCAGATGGATTATTGTCATATACAGGACACTCGTTTGTAAGGTTCTTACTCCTTATGCAGAGATGCAGTGGGTGTATTCTACAGACCTATTCGACTTGGTTTAAGCGTGTTATTATAAAACTAATATTTGGTTTGTAATAAAGTAGTGATTATTTGTTGTGTTGGTAATTTTGGAGGTTTTCTCTACAAATGTTGCTTATTTTCTTTTAGTTTTTCTACGGGTCTGCTGGTTCAGAATCTGTAGCTACTTTTTGTGAGAAGACTCGAAGAACTCAAGGATAATATAATAAATCTAGAAAAAAAAGCAATCATAAAATTTATTCTTCCACTTTTGTTGTATATTCTACATGAACAACTGAAGATCGCTTTACTAATTCTATAAATTTTTTTTCGAATTTAATTTTTTTATTTTCTTACCAAAATAAGCCAAAAAGAAATGAAAAGAGACTCAAGTCAATAACGAGATTTAATGAAGGCAAAGGAGTTTGTGTTTGATGTGGCAATGAAAAGCACATTTAAACATTGAATGAGTCCAAGATTTTGTTAAATGAAATTACCTTTCTTGATAAATCTAAAATTCTTTCTTTGGCCTTCAGTAATCAAAGAGAAAGTGTTTTAATTTAAAAAAAAAAATTCTATTTGATAAAGAAAAACAGCAAAATCAAAATTTTCCTTTTCCAAATCTGAAAAACGGAAGGATCAATATATTTAAAAAAAAAATTTCGATATAGTAATTTGATTTACTTAATATGTGAAGTAGAAAAATAAAGAATAAAATAAGGAAAAGAAAGAGAAGGGGGAGTAAGAAAAAGAAAGGATGAGGAGGATGAGAAAAAAGGATCTAGGGATTAAGAAAGAAAAGAGAAAAACGTAGAAGTAAAAAAAAAAAGTTAA
The DNA here is from genome assembly GCA_963585895.1 of Sepioteuthis lessoniana. NCBI lineage: Eukaryota > Metazoa > Mollusca > Cephalopoda > Myopsida > Loliginidae > Sepioteuthis > Sepioteuthis lessoniana. Next base: position 113,787,665 of record OY757911.1, read on the forward strand.
GTCGAAAACCAAAAGGAAGGAGCAGAGGAAATAAAAAAAAGTGGCAAGTAGAAAGAAAAGACGAAAAACCGATTAGTGGACTTTGCTGTTCCGGCTGACCACAGGTCCAAATTTAAAAAAAAGCGAAAAAAAGATAAGTACCTAGACCTTACTAGAGAATTGAAAAAAAAAAAAAAACAACAACAAAAAAACAAACTATGGAACATAAAAGTGACGGTGATACCAATTGTAACTGATGTGCTCGGTACAGTCACCAAAGGATTGGTAGTGAGACTGGAGGACTTAGAAATAAGAGGACGAGTTGAGACCACCCAAACAATAGCATTATTGAGATTGGGCAGAATACTGAGAAGAGTCCTGGAGACTTGAGGAAACTTGCTGTCATTCAAAACCCAGGAAGACACCATCAGCGAACGTTGGTGTGAAAATATCGTATAATAAAACATAAGAAGTGGGAAAGAAGATAAAGAACAAGAGGTAGGAGAGAAAGAAGAGATAATGAAAGAAAATATGAAAGAATAAGAGAGTGAGCAGAAGTATAAGAAAAGTAGTAGAAAAAGAAGAGAGAAAAGAGAGAAGACGGCAAAGAGAAAAAAAGAACACAAAAGCTATCAGAAGACGTGAATGAAGAAGAAGAAGAAGAAGAAGAAGAAGAAGAAGAAGAAGAAGAAGAAGAAGAAGAAGAAGAAGAAGAAGAAGAAGAAGAAGAAAGAGGAGGTGTGAAAGAGAATAAAATAATAGGATAAAGTAGAAGAAATAGAGAGGTATGGAAAGGAATGAAAGAAGGAAAAAGAAAAAAGAAAAAGTTAGAAGAAAAAAGAAAAAAGAAAAAGTTAGAAGGAAAAAGAAAAAAGAAAAAGAAAGAAGGAAAAAGAAAAAAAGAAAAAAACAGATAGAAGAAAATAGAAAAAAGAAAAAAAGAAGAAGGAAAAAGGAAAAAGAAAAAGGAAGAGGGAAAAAGAAAAAAAAGAAAAAAAAAAGAAAAAGAAAGAAGGAAAAAAAAAAAGAAAATAGAAAGAAGACAAAAGAAAAAAGGAAAAAGGAAGAAGGAAAAAGATAAAAGGAAAAAGGAAGCAGGAAAAAGAAAAAAGAAAAAGAAAGGAAGAAAAGGAAAAGAAAGAAGGAAAAAGAAAAACGAAAAAAAGAAAAAAGAAAAATAGAAAAAAAAAAGAAAAAGGAAGAAAGAAAAAGAAAAAAGAATAAAGGAAGAACAAAAAGAAAAAATAAAAAGAAAGAAGGAAAAAGAAAAAAGAAAATAGAAACAAGAAAATAGAAAATAGAAAAAAGGAAGAAAGAAAGAAAGAGAAAAAAGAAAAAGAAAGACGGAAAAAGAAAAGAGAAAAAGAAAAAAGGAAAAAGAAAAAAGAAAACGAAAGAAGAACAAAGAAAAAAGAAAAAGAAAATGAAACAGAAAAAGAAAGAAGGAAAAAGAAAAACGAAAAAGAAAGAAGAACAAAGAAAAAAGAAAAAAGAAGAAAGAAAAAGAAAAAAGAAAAAGAAAGGAGAAAAAAGAAAAAGGAAGAAGGAAAAACAAAAAAGGAAGGAGGAAAAAGAAACAGAAAAAGAAAGAAGGAAAAAGAAAAACGAAAAAGAAAGAAGAAAAAAGAAAAAAGAAGAAAGAAAAAGAAAAAAGAAAAAGAAAGGAGAAAAAAGAAAAAGGAAAAAACAAAAAAGGAAGGAGGAAAAAGAAAAAAAGAAAAAGGAAGAAGGAAAAAGAAAAAAGAAAAAGGAACGAAGGAAAAAGAAATAAAGAAAAAGGAAGAAGGAAAAAGAAAAAAGGAAGAAGAAAAAAGAAAAAAGAAAAAGAAAGAAGAAAAACGGTAATGAGAGAGCGGAAATGAAAAAGGTTAAATAACAAAAAGAAAGATAAACAGAAGAGAAATAAGGAAATTCGGAGGGAAATTCAAAGAATTGATTTAGTTTATGGCATGTCAACCTTTGTGGGATATTTAACGTTAAATCCTGTTCACACACATACACACACAATATATATATATATATATATATATATGATTTATTCGTAGATAGTTTGATAGAGTTTATTTGATTGCAGTTAAATGCTTTCAAATATTATTATCTAATACTAATAATATTATTTCATCCTAAATTTTTGTACTCTATTAAATGGTTTCAAGTATTATTTTAGACTTCTGCAGAGGGGTAAGACTCTCCTTCCAACGAGTGTCCAGGACATGGCACTAAAATATCTGATAGCGAAGCTCTAGTAATGCTGGAGCTATGGGGAATGCGGAGTAGTCCTTCATTGCCATTGCTCCCAGGTCTACTCGGTCCCGGAGTGGTAGCACCTGATAAGGTCCTATCTAGGGGTCAAATAGATCTGTTTGGCATTTAAACTGTGTACTTATGCTTACCTTACTTATTTGAAATAGTTGAAATAGAACAGTTTTTACATTTAACTGTGTGTAAACAAAAAAAAAAACTGTTTTTAAACAAATGATTAACTGTGTATAAACAAAAAACTGTAATTATGCTAAACTGAATTGTATGAAATTAAATGTAAACATTTAACTGTGTGCAAAAAAACTGGCCCAGGCTAGTTTTAAAATTTTATTTACAAAATGTGTTTTACGTATGAAAAGGATTTGGCATTAAATGACCTACAGCGGTTGATGTACCATAGAACCAAAACAAACAAATAAAAAAGTATGGTTTTCCAACACTACTGATTGTATTTAATGTTAATCCTTGGTTTTTACTCACTTAAAATGTTTTCAAGTAGTTCTATATAACACTAATAATTCTATTTAATATAATTCATTTGTTTGCACACAGTTAAATGGCTTCACCTACTTCTCTCAAATACAAATAATTTTAATATCCTAAATTTTTTTGCATACTGTTTAATGTTTTTAAGTACTACTATCTAAGACGAATCATCATCATCATCATGTCGTGTCGCTAGCACGGATATCCCTGACCCTCTCTTGCCACTTCTCCCTATCGTTCATCGCCTCTGGCAGGTCATCAGGACTACATCCTGTATCCTCACATAGCTACTGTATGTATGTTCGAGCTGGTCGTCCTGCTTTTGCTTGGCCATATGCAGGGGTCCATAGGAGTACATCACTAATGAGCTCATCCTTGCTTCTCCAGTAGTGTCCTGCATGTCTGGTTCGTCTAGCTTGGATAGTTTTTGAAATGGGAGGTAGGTGGCCGTATAGTTGGTGCCTTGTGGGGTGTTACCGCCAGGACTTGTTCAATATTACCCGCAGCATTCTTGTGTAATTGCTGTCTAGCTTTTTCAGCCGTTTAGTTAGCGTCCAAGTAGTGCATCCATACAGCAGTATCGACACGACCGCTGTCAGGAAGAAACTGCGTTTCATTTTATAGGTCAGGTCTGCTTTCCATATGATCGATAGCCTATTGATAGCTGTGCATGCCTTCGTTAGCCGCGTGTCGATGTCCTTTTCGCTGCTTCAAATTCAAATAAAAAATCCTAAAAACCTAATCAATGTCCTGAAAAAAATACAGCCTCCAACCAAAGATGAAAATCCACCGACCAAAACCTCACTAACACAAATAGATACACCCGCACCCATAGATATACAGACCCACAAAAGAAATGCTATCTTCACAAAACTGGACAGCTTCTCATCGTTCCAGAGCAAGAACTCTGTCAGGAAGAAACTGCGTTTCATTTTATTGGTTAGGTCTGCTTTCCATATGTTCGAAAGCCTATCGATAGCCGTTCATGCCTTCGTTGTGCTACAATCAAACAGGTGACATTTCCACACTAGACGGAACCTCTCTGAAACTGGTAGACAAAGTCACCTACCTAGGAAGCAGCGTCTCATCAACCGCAAAAGACATCAACTCACGGATCTAAGACTAATAATTCTATTTAATATGTTTCATTAGTGTGCACACAGATTAAGTAGTTTCAGCTTTTATTATCTCTGTACAATTAGCACACATCCACCTACTTCGAGCACCTTTAAGATCAAATACATTTGGGTACTTGCTTACCACAAGAGCAATTTGAAAAATACGTCCAGGATAATCATGTTTGTGCAAGTGCTTGACATGACCAGCCGATTGATCGGATCGGACCTCTTCAACTGCCGGTTTAGCTGAAGAAGGTGCTAAATGGAGTGCTGCAGGCAATATGACCACTCCGTTTGCCGGGTCACGGATTGCCCAGCCACTTTGTTTATTTGCATATCAATCTTCATAGATAATTCAATACCAAAGCCATCCTTGTAGAAGAATGGCAGTGATACCCTCTAACCAATAACTGGAGGGATAAAGGAGACCGCGCCTTTTCTAAGAGTATAAGTCTGATTTTGAACATAATACGAGATGCACACGATAAGTTTCCAGACTTATTTAATAGGCATTTAAAATTGGCGTAGACTCTTGACAATTCAGTATCTTATTGCTATACATCTTATGAGATGACTGACCATTTTTTATAATTTCAGGTTCAAAGGAACAGCTACAGCAGTAATTGGAATACACCATACTAAAGCCTGATTGTCACAGCAGGTGAATTCCAAATATGCAATCTGACACTTCAGAAGAACGATATGCAATAAAATTGTTTTAAACTTGGAAAAAATGCCACAGAAACGTATGGAATGCTTCAGACTGCTTTTGGAGCATCTTGCATAAATCGACTGTCAGTTTTTGAGTGGCATAAGAGATTCAAGGAAGGTGGAGAGTCTGTGAGGTATGATGAGAGGTGTGGGAGGAGTTGATTGGCCAAAGGGTTAGGGTTAGGGTTAGTGTTACTATGTTGAGGTTTTAAGGGAGTTCAGGAAGGTATTCCTGGGGAAGAGGCCAGCACTCTTCAAATCGGGTCAGTGGCATTTCCACCAGGACAATGCACCAGTCCACAATTTCATCCTTGTCACACACTACTTGACTAAGATGGGCATCAACACAGTTCCTCACCCTCCCTATAGTCCAGACCTTGCTCCCTGTGACTTTTGCTTATTCCCTAAGCTCAGAGACTGTCGTTATGAGACAATAAAGGAGGTGAAAGAGGCTGTGACGAAGGTCATTGACACACTCACACAAGAGGACATTCATGGGGCCTTGCAGAAGTTTTTAGAACGGCACAACAAGTGCATTTCAGCCGGAGGAGATTACTTCGAAGGGGACTAGAGTTTCATGTGTGTACTATCAATAAAAGTGCCCATACGGAAAAAGTCTGGAAACTTATCTTATGCCCCTCGTACTTGTGAAGGTTTGCAAGACTTGAAGTTCGAACTCACTTACTTTGAGGCCACAGTTCAGTACTTGAGTCATTAAACCACGGGAGCATTCCCTTAGTATTATGGGTTACCACCTATAGTCAACAGCGGCCCCGTTGGGGAAGGGTCTTAGCCCTTTGTAGATTTGTTGTCGGCGTATTCAATAGCTGCCGACAAGACGAAGAAGAAATAGTGATTAAAAAGATTATGAATTAGTGAAAGCAGAATTATAGAAAAAGAGTAAGGTGAGCAAAAGGGAGACGGAAAAAGAAAGAAAAGAAGACGACAAAGAAGAAGAAGGAGAAGAACAACAACAACAACCGACAATATTTAATAAAGCAGAATTAGCAATAAGTGTGGGGTCGGGAAATACCCCCGAATTTGACCATTTCTACAAACAGCTGGTTTTTCCTGATAAACGTCATTTTCTTTCCGGTTTAGATTTTAAAAATTACATAAGTCAAATTTATTGTTTCTTTCTTTTTTTTTTTTTTTTTGGTGGGAAACAAAAACGATAACTGTCTAATATTTACATCGTTTTTCTATCACTGTTCACGGCTTAAAAGTTGCTACAATATTTTATTCTAATTTTTTTTTTTTACGCGCTTATTTTGCAAAAAAAAAAAGAAAAGAAATATCACACCGAGTATATTTTTCCTTTTTGCTTTTCGTTTCTTCATTTGGCTTAAATCTAAAAGAGGCCTAAGTGTGCTTTGAAAAGATAATGTCATTAATATAGCTATCAAATTTTCTCCCTCACCCTAGAAGTAATTCAATTATGAAGCGAAAAGAAAGGGTATTATTTAATGGCAAGCATATTACCCAAAAAACAAAAAAAACTTCGTACAAAAACAGTTATATATGAATTTCTATCAGCTAATACTTTTAGTTAACAAACTTATATTTTATGAATAGATTTTAAAAGCTCTTTAAAAATATAATTCTTTAAAATGGGTACTTTTAGTGGCGTAATGTCTTCCTAGCTCGACTTGCAAACCTTCACAAGTAAGTTCGAGTCACATTCGATGCCCTCTTCATACAGCGTTGTACCACATCTAAGCGAAATGCTTTGTAAATCACTACAATTCTTTAAAATCCAACGAAAAAATAACACTTTTTATTTTAACTCCCCCCCCTTTTCTGTCTTACTCTCCTAACCTTTTTAAGGCAGAATATACTGACTGCACCTCTGCAGAGGGATAAGACCCCCCGCAATGAGTGTCCTGTTATATGACACTAAACAGCCTGATGGTGAGGTCCAAGTAATGCTGGGATACAGAGCACCTCTTCATTGCCATTGTTCCCAGGTCCACTCTGACCCGGAGTGGTAGCACCTGATAGGGTCCTATCTGTGGGTTACATAGAACTAACAGCATACTTATGCTAAAATGAATTGTTTGATTAAACTGAATAGCTTGAAATAGAAATGATTTTGATAATTAAACCATAATTACATTTAAACTGCGTTCTTATGCTAAACTGAATTATTTGAAATTGAACTGTTTTTGAAATTGTACTTACACAAAGCTGAATTGATATATATAACTGCTTGAATAAACTGAATAGTTTGAAATAGAAATGTTTTTGACAAACTGTGTACTCATGCTAAACTGAATTGTTTGAAATAGAACCGATTATTTACATGAAAATGGATTTGGCATTAAATAACCTACAAAAGTTGATATGCCATAAAACCAAACCAAACCAAACCAAACCAAATCTCCTTACCTTTCAAAATCTCTTTTTCTTTCTTTCTTTCTTTCTTTTTTCTTTCTTTCTTTCTTTCTTTCAGTTATATGTGGTAGTGGGGCTCCAGTCTTGAAGCTTTGCGGAATGTAGAGCACACCTTCATTGCGATTACTCCCAGGTCCACTCAAACCCGGATTGGCAGTACCTGTTAGGGTATCATTTATCGGCCAGAAAGAACTGTTCAATTATTTACTCCGGATAATTGTACTTTGTGAGCTTAAATTATCTATTTTTTCACTGCAATAATTGATAAATGTGATTATTAGTGTAAAGTTAGAATACTTGAAACCATGTGCAAACAATTGAGGTCTACAAACTCGTTTAAAGAGTTACCGATAAAATATTCCTCCCCCCCATATATACATATATATATATATATATATGTGTGTGTGTGTGTGTGGTTTCATAGTAAATTTGTTTTGGGTCTATAAGATAACCCTCTTTAGATGTAGAGTTTTGTATTTAAATATTCAAATTCACAACTCTACATCTGAGGTGGGTCATTTTATGAATACGAAATACATCTATAATGAAACCATGAAATTATTTTTATTTCTTTTTATTTTATGAAAAATGTTTTCGCTCTGCAAGTGAGTTTCGATATATTTTTAATCTAAAAAAATTAATGATACAGTCAATAGCCGTCGGCATTGAGCGCTCAACTGGACATTCCTACCCCTTGGATTATTACTTAAGAGTCTAATCCTTAGACTATTTTCCTCGGATTATATATCAGTTTCGTTTTCTTCATTTAATGGCAGATCAACCTTCGTGTGTTATATAATGCCAGAGTCATTCTCATCAAAGAACAGCAGCGATGTTATTTAACCCATAGCTGGGCGGATAAAAGGGGTCCATACCAAGCCTAAGAGTATTTATTTAAAAGGGAACTTAATAGCGAGACTTGAGTTTGAACTCACTTGGGCACTAATATATCGTAGCCAAATCTACTTGACACTGGACGGAAAGCTAGGATAATTACATACATGCAAGGATTGCTTATATATATATATATATATGAGCATTAGTTTCATTAATATATATATATATATATGTATGTATGCAAGGAAGGACGCGGTGAGGAATGGGTAGCATGGATTGCAATAATGTTGGTCAAAGATACTCGATAAGATGGGACTGGACGAAGGTTAAGGTGTCAAAAGAATGGGGGACGGAGGAAGATGTTGGAGACTAACAAGTAGGTGACGGAGTCAATGACACACCTCAAACAGTTAACAAGGAGGTAAAGGGGTACAAGAAATTTCCTACTTACCGAAGATGGGGTCCCAAAGGACCCGGACCATCGTCGCCGTGCGCAAGAAGTGGAGGTTAGTATGACTCCAACGTTGCCCCCTTTCGTACGACCAGGCTTGCTGCTTACACCCATCTTTTGTCGAATGTTATCCGGCCCAAGCGTTTTCTATCGCATCTAATTTTAACCCTAAGCTGATGCCTAAAAAACAAAATCAGATCTTGATGAGAAAAGTTTGTACCATCATACAATCCCTTCTTTTACGTCTCCTTAATCACCATTCTAGCCACAGCTAGGATCACAAGAAACACCACACGCTTCTAAACTTGATATGGAGGATCAACATTCTCCACGACGTAACCAAGGTCAACCAGCACGAGCTGTTTAGGATCGATGCAGGCTGTCCACTCCTCGACGTTATTCCAGAACGGGCTAACTCGCTCACAAGAGTAGTAAGCGTGCAAAGCCGTTTCTTCCAAACTACTGCCGCAGCGAGGGCAATCAGGCATGTCTGCTACGCTCGCACTGAGAGCCCTGTAGTTGAGGGGCAACGCATTCCGGGCAAGCCGCCTGGTGAGCAAGAACTCGGAGTTGTTCAAGAAGCCCGAACCTGGCGCCCAATTCCATTGAGAGCAAATCTCCCCAGCGACCAGCTGAGTCATTCCACGAGAGGATTTGAAGCGGAACCCACCACTACCGATACAGTTCCTTTCGAGGCCGAAAAGGGTCACTGGACCTAGGAAGGTTACAGAGGGCCTTACGGCACTCGCAGGCGAACAGTGCTTCATCCCTAGGCCTACGACGACCTTCAGCTTTGGGATATGACTTTAGGCGAGAAAAGACGACTCTCATTTTTTGTCCCCGCACCGATTCCCTCGACAAGGATCGTCCCAGGTAAGCCAGTCTTTCACTTAGCCATTGGCTCTCCAGATCTGACATTCCTAGACCCGATTTCGAGGACGTTGGTAGCAGACCTGTCTGTCTACGAGCTATCGGACTTCGACTTTTTTTGAAGTAATTTGGAGAGGGACTGTTTTAGCGCCATCCGGTGCTCCCTAGGCAGGGAAGTACTGTCAAGTGGTAAAGGATCAAGGGGAAGATGAACACGGCGTGCATCTCCGCCCGGCCTTTTAGGTAGCCGACTTCGCCCGAATTCGCTCTAGCTGGAAGCCGAGCCCGAACCACACCCCGAGGATGTGGACGGATCTGTGTTTCCAGCGGAAGGGTCCTGGCAGAGGGACGCAACTCCTCCAGGCGCCCAACCGCAGACCTTTACTCTTATCAAAATTAATCTTAGCCCCTGCTACGTCTTCGTACTTCTCAACCGCCTTATTCACGGCCTGTATGTCCAATCAGTGGGACACAAAGAGAGTGATATCATTGGCGTACGCAGAGGCCTTCGCTCCAACATGGCCAGCAAACAAGAATCCACGCAGGCCCGGATTAGCCTTCTCATCCTTAAGACGAAGTCTCTAATCCTATACTTAAGAGGATCCCTACCACTTATTTCCGGTAACCACCCCCATTAACGCCCGCTAAATTAAGGTTTCCAGTCGTTCCCGGAAGTCCCCTATTTCTATAAACAAGTTTAGGGTCAGTCTGCCCTATCCAGTGGAACGTGGGATTAGTAACGAAGTCAATGTCTGCTCTTCTAATACACTGTCCAGATAAGGCCGAATGTGGATAGAGGGCGAATTTACCTAGCCACGTCCACATCTCCCGCCTCGGGTGATCCAGACGAAAACTGTCGTCCAAATCGTGCTCGGCCAGCTAGTCAATCAGGATGCTTTCACGCCAATCCAACCGACTAGTACCCAGTACGCTCTTATCTAACTTGGGATTAAGGATCGCATTCCAATCACCCACTAAATGTAACCGTTTTGAATCGTCAAGGAACGGCCCCAACCGTCGGAAAAGGAGCGTCTTTCGCTAACGCTATTGGGCGCATAGCCGTGTACACCCGGCACTCGAAGCTTTCAACGGCAAAATCAGCCAAAACCAGCCGGCCTCCGTCATATGCAAAGATAGGATTGATAATCGCATTAAGGCTGCGCCCAACTAGTAGAGAGACTTCAGCGCTGCAGTGGTTGCTGAATGCCGAAAAGACCATAAAGCCACCCTCCAGCACCTAATAGTCATCTGCGCAAGTTAAGTGGGTCTCTTGCACTGAAGAAACATACACACATGTTTGAGAGTTCACCAAGCAAGCGAGCACACTTGCTTGGATCCCTCAGTCCCCTCGCGTTCAAGCTGGTAACGTGTAAAGTCATTCTGACTCACTTACCTACTCAGTGTCCACGATGGTGCGGAATATTCTCGGGGTTGGGGATGCCAACGGCCTGTCTCAGGAAGCCGGTGCTGATTTCAGTGGTAACTCAGATATCCCTGGACACTTCTCCAACATCCATGGAGAACTGCACCTTTGAAGCTCTGCAAAATGAAGGGTGAACATAAATCGGTACCCTTCCCGCGCAATAACTTGACTTTTTTTCATGGAGTGGTGATCCGACTCCGCCAGCCTCTCGCCACCTCTGTCTGGCTAGACTTCTCCCGGAATTTCCATACACCCTGCGTTCGGCTGTCAGCCGAGCGGACGAATGTGGTCACCATGGGTGCACTCCTAAAGTTAAAAGGATTGGAAACCTTTTCCTTTTTGATTTTTTCCAAATTCAGCAGTGGCTTGAGCGTCTTTCGGAGCTGAAAATTCACAATGGTCTCTAGATCCGTTGAACACAGAGCCACTGCAGTCTGTATGGAGCCCTTACTTTCTGTTGGTGAGTTTTCTGCGCCGGTTTTCAGTGTCTTTGGCTAAGCTGCGTTGCAACCTGTCCTCCGATTGTGTTCGGGTTTGAGGACAGTGAGATAGTCCAGGAAAAGAGAGAGAGAGAGAGAGAGAGAGGAGCAAAAGGAGGGCTAGTTGAATGGATTGAATGAGGTTGTGGATGAGTTTCTTGTTGATGAGAGACTTGTTAATTGGGGTGTTGTTCTTGGGTGGAGGATTCTTAGGATTGATCTTGCTGGGCTTTAGGAGTGGTTTTTGCCCTAGAGGCGCTGAGTTTTGTCGCCAGGCTTTCTCCACTGTCTTTTCTTCACTTTAGGGATGTGACCATTTGAGTTTCTTTGAAGGTCTAGATGTGTTTTGGTCTGGGGGACTTGACTTTTTTAGGTGATGCTGCTGGAGGAGTCAGTGTTGCTGTCGAAGGGGTATTTTGTGTCACTGGAGTAGAGGGTGGTGAATTTTGTTCTTGGAAGATGTTGGGGCAGTTTCCTGAGTCGCCGGTATGATGGGTTTCACCGGAGCTTTCAGGAGGTCTTCCCACTTTTTTCTCCTTCTCTGAGTGACTTGCATCCATTCTTTGTCCGTGTTTGTGCTTTCAACTTCTGGGGTCACGTTGCTGGTGTTGTCTTCTGCTTCCTTATGTTGCTGCCAGGTATCTACTGGTTTTTGTGTGCAGACTTTCCCAAGGTGGCCAATCTGCTTGCATTTTCAGCAGCGCGGCCGTCTGTCCTTCACTATCACCATCATTTGCCTATGTACTATAGGTAAATACGGCTATTTGCTAAATGTACATGGGACGTTCATTACTTATATACATAACGTAGAACACATAAAGAACACAGGAATCTCGAAATTCGAAAACATGTAACGACTTCTTGTTCAGGTACAAAACCTTTTTATTAACTTTGAGTTAAAGGTTTCGACATAAGGAGGAGAGACACAATCTCGCTATGCCGTCTTATTCATTTGGCCCCTATCTCGTGCGGCACCCATAGCGTGCAAGATCGTCTCACCGCTGCGAGCCCAAAAGCCGACCGTCTCCATCCGGCGTCTAATTTCAACTCTCTAACTTTCTTTCAATTCTCCACAAACCTTTGCGCGCTTCCGGTGCATGACGTCACTCGCACTCTTCAGCCGTTTCGTCTCGGACTATTGTGACATCTCTGAGTGACACCTTCGTCCGTCCGCGCGCGCCCGCTTTAACACCTGCATCAATGTTTGCACCTAACTAATCCATGTGCTGAGCCGAAAGGTTCTCAGACTAACTAAACCCCAAGGCATGAACCGAAATCCCTCGGCTATTATATTACACCTATCCCGGAAGTATAGTGTGTCCGGGATGGCCTAAAGGCTTTCTCTGTTGAGATACATCCGGAATGAACGATCTCCGTGTGCTGTCCCGGTAGTGACACAAAGTTGTGACATCTTTTCCACTCGGCCGTAAGCGCTTTAGGATGCCATCACTTCTGAAAGGTCCGCCGGGACATTACAAACTATTACACGGATACGCCGTGTAATGCAGCTCTCCACCGGCTTAGCTGCCTGTTCTTTTGTTGGCAGCAGCACGTCCCAAGTTACGAAACTTTGTCTGAAGAAATAGTGCCCTGGGATGCCTACATTATACATTAGCTCCTCTAATGTATCCTTCTTTAAACCTGCAAATCTCATTTTGATGTCAACGAAAACGAGCGAGATAATGCGGGGGTCCAGAACTTCAGTTATCTCAGGAATGGGCAAGATAACATTACCTTGGAAATATGGGGCATACTTGCTCACCATATCCCTATCATATTTCTCCAAGCTTTTCTGACTGACTCTCCAGGAGGCAGGTGTTGCATTTTCCGTTGGCCTTTGTTCTGGTTGAATAGGACTGCTCGAAGGAGCTGTTTTTCTGGAAAAAAGACTGGAAGGGCTGGCCAATAGAACTTTTATTGTTGGCCACACGGTCTTCTGGCTTAGCTGGGAAGGCTACAATAGTGGGCTGAGATGCTTCCTTCTGTCGACCCTCGGAAGGTTCTGGGGAGGCCTCAAAGGGGACTGGGGAACTATTTTGGGAACCCATTAGAGGCGGGGCCTATACCCAACATCACTAATATAATCCCCATAGACCTGATGATGGTTCAGCAGAAACGAAACGCTCTAGTGTCGACTTTGTTTCTCAATAAATCTCCCCTTTCTATTTGGATTACTTGTTGTCAATATATATATATATATACATAATATTGCGATACCATAAAAAAGGAAGTAGATTTTGGCTTGGGGTCAGGATATACATGAGATATGGGTACTACTGACTACACCTTAATTTTGAGTCTCTGTATGTAAGGATTGGTTTATATGATTTCTTTGTTTAATACCATATCAACCTTTATTGGTTATTTAATGCCCAAGCTATTATTGTGGAATAATAGTGTTGGTACTATTTTATCCATTGCTTGTGAAGGGATAAGGAACTTCATACCTATCCCAGGGACATTAGTCGGAAAGTGAACGCCATAGCGCGACCGGAGTTCGAACTCGTTAACTATGATTTGGCCGCTCAACACGGTAGCTTCTATGCCATAAGTACTCTCTCGTGTGATTATCAACTATTGCACGTAAAAGTTCCACGCGTGAGTTCAATATCCGGGCTACAGTGGAAGAAAATATATTTCTCTGTCCTGACAGCGAGAGTTCATATGAAGAAAACACAAAGACTGGCCTTATTCGTTGGCGTTCGTTCTGTTTCGAGGCACCCCTACCTTTTCTCGCTTATCCTTGACCAGAAAAGTACTCACTATATCTTGATTGTAATCCTTTAAATGTGAAGAACGAGAAGATGATTTGGTTTTTTTATTTCATATTTCAAATTCTCACCAAGTCAAATTAGTTTATTAGTTGCGTTGCAATTCACAAAATACATCCTGTGCAGTTTTTCTGTGAAAGGATAAATTGATAACATTTTAACAAACAGTCACTAACGTTAGAAATTTTCTTTGAGTCTTGATGTGACAAAAAAAAACGGCAGTTTTCTTTATGGGGAGAACAAACTGGAGAAAAAGAAGAAAATCTCATTATACAGAGTATTGCCAAAAAAGTATCTCTACTTGACTCGTCTAATATATATATATATAGTGGCTTGCTCAGTCGGCTATGGCTGTAGAATACACTGACTGCCTCTCTGCTGAGGGGTAAGACCCCCAGCCCTACGAGTGTCCTGATATGACGCTAAACAATCTGATGGTGAGCCTTGAGGAATGCGGAATATCCCTTCATTGCCATTGCTCCCAGGTCCACTCTGGTCCAGAGTGGTAGCACCTGATAGGGCCCTATCTATGGGTTAAATAGAACTAACGGCATATTGATGCTAAACTGAATTGTTTGACTAAACTGAATTGCTTAAAATAGAAATGTTTTTGACAATTAAACCGTACTTACATTTAAACTGCGTGCTTATGCTAAACTGAATTATTTGAAATTGAAATGTTTTTTGACATTGAAACTGTATTTACACTAAACTGAATTGTTTAACATAGAACTGTTTTGACATGCAACTGTGTGTAAACAAAATATGTACTTATACTAAACTAAATTAGCTGAATTAGAACTGCTTGAGTAAACTGAATAGCTAGAAATAGAAGTGTTTTCCATCAATAAAATGTATTTACATTTAAACTGCGCGCTTATGCTAAACTGAGTTATTTGAAATTGAACTGTTTTTGACATTGAAACTGTACCGACACTAAACTGAACTGTTATATATAATTACTTGAAAACTTTGAAATAGAAATATTTTGACAATTAAACTGTGTACTCATGCTAAATTGAATTGTTTTGAATAGAACTGATTATTTACATAAAAATAAATTTGATGTTAAATAACCTACAGGGGTTGATATGCCATAAAACCCAACCAAACCAAATCATATATATTTAATATATATGTATAAAGAGGATTTGGCATTAAATAACCTACAAAGGTTGATGTGTCATAAAACACGACAACAAACAAACAATCCAATGTAAAAGTAAAGTAATCTCCTTTTAGTCAATGGTGACCCGAAGGCTCCCTTTTCAATCGCTACTACAACGAGTTGTTGGGGAGGGCGCTCCTCCTTTCCCTGGATTACTCCACTTTACCCTTGATCCTTACCATGTAATGTTGAGTGTTAAGCAAGACGGCATTAAGTACCATTTTTTGAGTCTTTGGTATGACTCGACCTGGAATTGAACCCTGGTCTCCCGGACTATTAGCGAACACTCTACTCATTAGTCCAACTGCCCAGTTAGAACCTGTAAAAATAGTCATGCCTATAATAAAACTTAACACGTACATACATACATACATACATACATACATACATATCTATCTATCTATCTATCTACACACGTTGTCTGAGTGTACTTGATATTATCATTTTTTGAATAAATGTTTTGGACAACATCAGTTTTTCGTGTTGGGATCGTTGCTCTTATTATTCATTGACGATTCGAAATCTAAAATATTAAATACAGCCAATGAATCTGTGTTTCCAGTACCATGGATAGTTCGTTCACCAGCTGAATTCACACACACACACACACACACACACACACACACACATATATATATATATATATATATAAACTGTAAATGAGTACATCCATAACAAATTTAATATAAATTTTCTTCTAAACTTGAGATGCTATGATTTCCCTATTTCTCAAGCCCAGTCGACTGGAGCTGTCGAATATAACCACTGCATCTGTACAGATTAGTAAATCCCTTCTTCCTTACGAGTGTCCTAGAAATGACATGAACCTATCAAATGATGAGGCTCCAGCATGGGAGATATGTAGAGTGTTGAGTACCTCTTCATTGCCATTGCACCCAGGTAACACCAGATAGTGTCCTGTCTATGGTTCAAATAGAACAAACTAATCATGTAAACAAACGACTGATGTTAAAATGTGATTGTTATATAGCAATACTTGAAACCAGTTAGCTCAGGCTCATTTAAGAATTTTATCTAAAAATGTGTTGACAAATCAAATATACATTTAGTATAAATGTATAAAGAGGATTTTGCATTAAATAATCGATAATGATTGATATGCTATAAAACCGTCCGATTGACCGACCGACTAACTATTCACTATCTCTTTGAGAGCATTATATAATGAAAAAAGATAAAAAAATTATTACGATCTAATTATTATAAGTCTGCAGCATTGATATACTTGAACCAAAAGTAAAATTGCAAGAATTTTTTTAAGTTATATATATATATATATATATATTGGCAATATTTCTTCGTTAATACAAATTTCATTAAACATAATAGACATTTTATGTCTACATATTTTTTTCTCGATCTGTTCGTATTGCCGTATTGCTTTTATCGAATTCGGCAGGAATTGATTTATGTATTTTCCATAGTTATATATATCCCTAGTACTTTCTGCCCTACTTTGGGCCATCATCAGGGGAGGATCTATTACAAAAGGGATGTAACTTTTGTTTTTGCATATTGCTACTATGTAAGAGCGTCTTTACCGTTGAAGAGTATAGCGTTTGCTTTTAAATAGGTTTCTATAAATAGTGTCAGTAGCTAAAGACATTTAAGTACATAAGCACTGGTTTGAAAATTAATTCTGTTAAGTGGCGGTTGCATGTTTCTAATATGTAGGGCTTCGAGAATCTGTAGTTTTTGTTTATTATTTTGATCTTCTAATATTGTTGTGTTGTCGGTGAGAATTTTCCGTAATTTTGTTGTTGGGCATGAATGTTTTCTAAATGCTGAGCTATTGAACTTGTATAAGAACGGTGCATTGTAAGTCTCCTTGATAGGGTAGTTGAAGTTAAGCCAACATATATATTATTATTATCAGAGATACAATCTCCTAAAGGACATTTAAATTGATATATAACGTTGTTTTTTTGCAAAGCTCCAATCGAGGGAGTAGAATTATTTCTAATGACCAAGTTGGAGGTTTTAAATTTATTATAATATATAATAAGTTTTATCTTTTTATTAGGATCAGCGGGGAGTATGTTTCTGTTTTTCATCTGATTTATAATTGTAGTTCGTTTGGTTACGGTAAAAAGGTTTGATGTGTGTTTGTTGACTGGGTGGAGTAGTACAGTGTTTATTTTGTTGGTTAACATTTTTAATCATACGTTTAATTTGTTCATGAACAATATAGTTTGGAAACCAATTATTGATGAGAGCCTGTTTTATGCTTTCTACCTCTTTATAAAATATTCTTTTGGAGGAGGAGATCAGTTTGGCACGGGATATCAGATTATCAATAATTGCTTTTTTATATCTGAAGTGGCATTCACTTTTAAAGTTGAGGGTACAGGAGTTATTACTAGAGGGTTTTTTTATAAGTAGAGGTAGTGAAGTTATTATTATTGGTAGTATCAATGAGAACAACTAAAAAGGAAATTTTATTGTTTTTGTTTAGTTTATGAGTAAAGTTAACAACTGATTTTTTGGAAGGTGTCTAGTAGTAAGTTGATTTCGTTAATATTATTAGCAAGAATAAGGATGTCATCAACATATCTTAGGTATATTGGAGGGTTTTTTTTTCTATTAAAAATTCTATTTTCGAGATCGGACATACAAAAATTACTGAAAATCGGACCCAGGACAGACCCCAGAAATACGCCATCTGTCTGAACGTAAATATTACGAAGATGGTCATGAAATGGAACTTCAGTAGTGCATGTTAGGAGTTGTTTCCGAAGTATATTAGGGTTGATTTTAAGAGGAGGGAGAGATGGGTTATTATAAATATTATTTATGATAATATAAATTGTTTCATTAACAGGTATATTAGTGAATAAATTTTCTACATCCAGTGAGGCTAATATAACATTATTGGGTTTAATTGTATAAAGAACTAATTAATTAATTCCTGTGTAGATATATAGACAGAAAATGTCTATTATGTTCAATGAAATTTATATATATATATATATATATATGTATTTGTGTGTGTGTCTGATTAAATAATAAAGACATATTTTTCTATATATTTTGAGATCCTTTCAAGTTTCCGGATAAGTGTCTTGGTTTCAGATTGGAATTGGTGGATGAATTTACCAAAATTGTCCCGGGGGCTTTCGGACCTTTCATTGGCCATCATCGGGGTTGCTTACATGTATAAAGAGTATATCTTTAAAAGAGATTTTTTGACAGTTTTTTTAATGTTTTTTTATGACATTACAAAATTACATAAACACAAAGTTGGATAAAACTGAGATGCTGATGAATTTAAAAGATAGAATTCTTCGGACAATTTCGGTAAATTCATCCACCAATTCCAAGCTGAAAGCACGACACTTTTCAGGAAACTTGAAAGGATCTTAATAAAATTATATTGACAAAATGTCTTTATTGTTCAATCAAACATGCATAAATGAAAGACTGCTGTCTAACTACACACACACACACACACACACACACATATATATATATATATATATTAATCTTTAATTCTGTTGGTGTGAATGGTGTGAATATATTAATCTATAATTCTGTTGGTGTGAAAAAACAGATTGTACAATTTGAAAATTCTACAAACTTATATCTGGGAAAACATTTTGTCAAAAAAGAAAAGACACACGTGCTAACTTGAAAATAATAAAGCAACAAGTATGTTTATTCAAAAGGGGAAAAAAACTCAAACAGAATTACCTAAGCTAAAAAGTAATATTGTGCTCAATACATGAGATAGAGCTAATATCATAAAAACAATTCCTATATGGCCAAGAGCGAGTCTACGTAGGTTTCACCCAACGGCTCTTCAGGATCGGCGGGTGCAATCCCGAAGAGTCCTTTAGTGAAACCTAGGTAAACTCGCACTTGGCAATGTAGGAATTATTTTCATTATATATATATATATATATATATAATCAAATCGTGCTGATAGCACGGAGTTCTCTAACTCTCTCCTACCACCCATAGCTTTTGGTGGGTCTTCTAGACTGCATCCGGTGTCCACACCAAGCCGATGTATGTAAGTCCTTGTGTCCAAGCGCAGGTGTTCATAAGTAAACGTCACTTGTGAGTTCCTCCTTACTTTACTAGTAGTATCGAGCATATTTTGTCTAATTGGATGGTTTTTGAGATTGGCCGTAAGTGGACATACAACTGCTGTTTGCGCAATGTTGCATCTCTGTTCAAAATAGCACGTAGCATTCCCTTGTAGTTAACAGATAGATTTTTCTCCAGGTGTTTGCTTAGTATCAAGGTGGTGCATCCATACAAAAGTACTGACACAGCTATAGCTTAGAAGAAATCCTGTTTAATTTTACTCAGACAAGAATATTTTTTATCTTCATTTTACTTTTATCTTATTCAACAAAAACAACAGCCTCGGTGTATAATATGTCAAACACCCTTCACAGTTAAACACATTCTCATTGAATGTAAAGCTTTCACTCACATCAGAAACGCCTTTTCTTAGTAAATAATATGAAAGATCTATTTGGAGATATCTCATCATCATAATGTCACGCTGACAGCACGGTTCTCTCTGACCCTCTCTCGCCACCCGTCTCTATCATCTATTGCTCACGGGAGGTCTTCAAATCTATATCCTGTATCGGCACAGAGCTGTTGTATATAGGTCTAATTGCCGTCAAGCTTTTTCTACATTCATTTAGTTAGCACCCATGTAGTGCATCCATATAGCAGTATCGACATGATCACTGCTTGGAAAAAACTGCGTTTTATTTTATCGGTCAAGTCTAACTTCTATATGACCGATAGTCTATCAGTAGCTGTCCATGCCTTTGCTAGTCTCGTGTTAATGTCTTTCTCGGTTGATGAGACACTGCTTCAAGGTAGATAAACTTGTCAACTAGTTTCAGAGAACTACCGTTTAGTGTGGAGACGTCGCCATTTTTATTAAAGCGCATGTATTCCGTCTTTTGTCCATTGACATGAAGGCCTATGCCTGCAGTTGCTCGTTCCAGACTATGTAGCAAGTTTTCAGCTTGGCAGGGGTGTTGACCATGCCTTTGCGAGAGGCGTGTTGATATCTTTCTCGGTTGATGACATATAACTCTAAAATATGACACTAAACAATCCGATGATGAGTTTCCAGTAATACTGGAACTTTGGGAAATGCACGATACCCATTCATTGCCATCGTTCCAAGGTTAACTCTGGCCCGGAGTGGTAGCACCTGATAGGGTCAAATAGAATTAAACAGCGTACTTATGCTAATCTGAATTGTTTGAAATGGAACGGTTTTTGTATGCTTAACTTAATTGATTAAAATAGAAGTGTTTTCGACATTGAAACTGTACCTGCGTTAAACTGAATGGTTTGAAATAGAACTGTTTTGGCATTTAAATGTGTGTAAAAAACTATTCTTGTACTAAACTGAAGCGGTTGAATTAGAACTATTTGACTAAAATAGAACTTATGCTAAACTGAATTATTTGAAATAGAACTGTTTGACATTTAACTGATTGTAAACAAAAACTATACTTATACTAAACTGAATAGTTTAAAATTTAATTTGGTGTTGCATGACCCAAAAAGGGCTGCTATTTCGTAAAACAAAGCAACAAACCAACCAACAATTTCTGACCATGCTAACATATCTTCAAAACTATTAAGCATACAACATACTTAATTCGCTAACCTGGGCGCCTCGATTGGTGTAACGGTTAGCTAGATGGACATGCAAACCTTCACATGTGAGTTCGAGTCTCATCGACTACCCCATTCATTCGTCCTTGTGTCACATCTGAGCAAAATGTTTTGTAAATTACTACTTTATTTCCTAACCCCTAGGTCTAGGTATGAAATAAACCCAAATGGGTTGACACGCCGTTGAGATCCATTAAACTTAAACCGTTTTATTTTTTGAGATCAATTTGAGATCCATGTGATCAATATCATGTTAATAGGTGCCCGTGGTGTAATGGGTATGGGTAAAATAGTAGGGCAGACTAGGTTCTTCCGCCTTGGTAGGGAAACTAGTCTAGAAGGAAAATTCTGAATTCAAACCTGTTAAACTCCGCTTAAAAAATTGACCTTGTGTCATATCCTGCCCGAGTGGAGGGGTCGGTAAATATGAATAACTTGTCAATAGCAGTCGACATCTTCGCTGGGCGAATGTAAACATCGCTTTCAGTAGATGAGATATTATTGCCGAGGCACGTGAACTCATCCATGTGTTAGCCTTTTAAAGTGGAGGAGGCTCCTTCTTGTTTAAAACACATGAACTCAGTCTAATTTGCTTTCACATACCTCCTTCTACTTGCCCCAGGCGATGAAGTCAGTATTCATTTTGAACAGATGTATTTTCGAGAAGCGCTTGACAATCTGCGTAGTCTGCCCCTGTCATAGTTTCTGTGCGATATCGTCTGGTTCTAGCATTATCTAACCTGTATATCTACAATGGACTAATACATATTCATATTTTTGTTTACAGTATTTCAATACGTTAGATTTTGGTTATAATGCCTAATAATATCCGTATCAAATCATACGTACAATTTTCCAATGCGTAACTCACGCCTATTCACAAAAAGCAAGGAATATATCAATTTAATCTTTATTAAAAATTATCATGCGAGTGAAAAATATGTTATAAAAATCCTTTTTTCTATTATATGTATATGTATACGTGTGTGTGTGTGTGTGTGTGTGTGTGTGTGTGTTTGCTCATTTGCATTTTTTTCTCATGGGATGTAAAAAGAGTATCAAAGAGAAAAAAAAGTCCACAAATAAAGATATTTATCAAAACCAAATAACTACATTTCAACATAATGGAAGAAAATAATTTTAATTTCTAATTTTTGATTGAATCATTTCTTGGGAATAAATGCATTTTCAGTGAATCGTGATACTTAATACTTTTCGTCATTTTAAATTTGGTATGCCCATACTTTACACGGATACTTTAACAAAATTGTATAGAAAAAAAAACAACTTATCTATTTAGATCAAAGATATCAGTCAGTTCCGTGTGAATTTCAAATCATTGCACATTTTATTGGATTTATATATATAAATATAAATATAGACACACACACACACACACACACACACACACACACACACACACACACATATATATATATATATATATATATATATATATATATATATATAGGAAAATGAAAAATTCGTTATTAAAAACATGTTTCTTAAATCAGAAAAGTGCTCAAATACTGGCTTGTAGAGCAGGATAAAACCTATAATGTTTTCTCATCTCCTCACGTCTGTCTCATGACTAAAAGTTTCTTGTATTTAGATATTAAAAAAATCTTCAGATAAAAACTGATTTAAAGAAAAAAAAAAGATTTGTTTTAGAGATTAATTAATCTGCATTTTATCAGTCATAATGAAATTAATATTAGGATTAAAAAAAAAATAAAATTAAAAAAAAAGTGTGCTGGAATACTGGACAGTGAAACATGGCAAAATCTAAAATAGATATTTTCTCACCTATTCACAACTGTGAGTTTCGTGAATTTATAGATGATACATGAAACTCTTATGGTCAGGTGATTGACAGGAGAAGGTGAAAACACACACACACACACACACACACACACACACACACACATATCATCATCATCATCATCATCTGGTTACCCTACGAGCCTGGATTTCCCTGACTCTCTCTCTCTCTCTCCATACGTCCCTATTATTCATCGCTCCCGGCAGATTTTCTAAACTACATCAAGTGTCCGCTCAGAGCTGTATTAGATAAGTTCTTGCTGATCGGCTCACACAGGTTCGTCCATATGTAGGGGTCCATAGATGAATGTCACTATTGAATTCGCCCTCGCTTCTTCTTTTTCTATCTAGGGTAGCACTATCTCCTCCATGCACTTGATGTAGGCCTCTGAGTTCAGTGTGAGGCTATTGTGGGAAGATGAATGGAGGTATAACGTCAGCATTGCTAATAACCACTCCAAACAACCTGATATGAACGTGGTGTTTTGTTTTCACTATTAACCGCAAATTTTATGGGCAGAGAGCAACCCAACAGTTATTCTGTGAATTCACCATCTTATTCTGGTAGAATTTTTTCTCCTATGTAAAAAAAGCAAATCATGTTTGGTTGTAGGGGATGGTTGAGTTTGTTTAAAAGCTTTGGAATGCCGTTTTTTCCCTTGTCTTTCCTAATATGTGATAAAAATTAGACCTCTCTCATCTTATATGAGAAATAGCGATTGTCTTTATGCTCTACCTTCTTGATGAGCAACTCAGACACTTCAATGATCGACTAACTTGAATCGTTGCCAATCATGGTCTGGATGTCACCAAGAATTTCGGGAGTTCTTTTCTTTCCAGAACGATCTGAGTGAGGCCTCCGAGCTGCCTTACCTTTATAATCAACACTGAACTCACTTTTCGTATACTCCGTACTCTCCTCCGACTAACACTGACACTGAAATCTTCGTATTAGTGCTTCTGTTGAAAATGCCAATTGTACAACATGCGATTTCTAAATTTCTGAAGGCATGAATTGCATCAGGGTGCTGCTTTCCTTACAGACAATGCCAAACTGACTCTAGTTTACAACACTGTAGAAAACCTGAAACAGACTAAATGAATTCGCGAAGATAATCATGTAAAATGGAAACAATTTACCCATCACATTGTGATTCATAACCGTTTAAAATGTACTTCGTAGCTAACATCTCCTCGTAGCTAAATGGTTAGAAGCTTTGGCTTAGCTTTTGAGTCAACCGGGTTTCGATCCCAGCTACGGAGAGATGCTGTCTAGCCACACTGATGAGTTCTGATAGAACGAAACAGATCTGTCTGTGGATGACTATAGATAAATATATATGTATAGTATTAGTCATATTTATAAATAATTTGGCGATCTTAGTCGCGGGCGACTCGAAGGCCTCCTTTTTGATAACTACTACACCGATCCTCACCCTATAGTCCTGAGTGCTAAGCAAGGCGGCATCAAGTACCATTTTTTGAGTCTTTGATATGACTCGACCTAGGATTGAACCCCAACACTCTACTCATTAGGCCAATGCAGTGAAGGAGCATATATAGGAGAAAAGTGTCAATTTAGATCTCTCTCTCTCTCTCTCTCTCTCTCTCTGTCCATCTCTCTCTCTCTGTCTCTGTCTCTGTATACCCGACGAGTCAAAAGTATTCTACCACCTTCAAAACTTTTTCTCATCCTGAAAGTGTTACTTTTAATGAAACAAGTTAAGCACCACAATATTTTTATTCATTATTTTAAATACAAGTCTTCCTCGGTAATTTTGACCTTTGTATAACCAGATATCTTTTTAAAAATTGATTTAAAGGCGATTTTCATCTTTAGTACTGATCGGGAATAAAACGTTTTCCAAAAGTTACATTATACCACTATTCGACTATACTGTGTTAAATTACTGCTTGCTAGATACTGATTTACTTATGTAGAGGATAATTTCTTCAGAGTCTCTAGCTTGCGTGACAGAAGACTGATTGCTCCAAACATCACTGCACAAATGAACCAATGTCGTGAAAAAATATGACAACAAATTCTGTGAAGTTGGCATATATAGCAGAATTGCTGTCAAGAAAACAATTGAAATAACAAAACAATATCAAAGGCTCTAGTTGCACAAATAATGGACAGAGCAGTGGATTAAAGTTCTCTGGACCGACAAATCAGAGTTATAAATCTTTAGGTCAATTAGGAGGGTGTATGTGCGGCGAAAAGTTGGTGAAAGAGCTGAAACCCCCATATCACACCAACTAAAAAGCATGGAGGAAACTCTGTTATAGTGTTGTGAGGGTTTTGACAATTGAAAAATCGGAAATTTGTACCAGATGAAAGGCAAATTAAATATGAGCGGCGATGACAGCATACTGCAGCATCACACGATCCTATGTGGAACGCGGCTTGTAAGCTAAAGATGTGTACTCATACAAGATAATGACCCAGAGCATGCTAGTAAACTTTACCCGAGGTACATTAAAAACAAAGAGGAACAGTACCTCCTTCGACTGATGTCTTGGCCAGCGCAGTCAGCGGTCTTAAATTCCACTGTACTGGTGTGGGATGAACCTGAGCGATGTCAGAAATAAACATCCCACAAGTGCGGCTCACCTCTGGTAACTCTTGCAAGAAAACCGAGCAGAGCTTTCGTTAGTCTACCCCCAGTTCTGGGTGGAAAGAAGTCCGAGAATCTGTGAAGCAGTGATAGCGGGCAAGGGATGGGGGTCAGTTTGACGAATGAAAAGCTTAAGAAGATTTTGTGTTTTTTTAAAAATCTAATTTGTATTTTATATGACTCAGGAAGACTTGAATTTACTATAAAAAATACAAATAAGGTGGTTCCTAACTTAAAAGAAAAATTTTGAGAATGAGAAATAAAAAAATTTGAAAGTGGCCAAATACTTTTACTTGTAGAGTGTATATATATATATATATATAAAGAGTGTTTCCTTATAGATTTTTAGTCTTTTAGCATTTTTTGTGATTTTCTCACATTGTCTGACCAGGTCTCTTACGTTTAGTAAAATTTATGTTAAGATAATCCGCAATAGCTGTTCATTTTCAAGAGAACAATGATGTTATTTTTTTCTAAAAACCAGTGGAACTTCAGTTTTTAATATCTAATATATTTTCTGTCCAGTATGTATTGAGGCGTGAACGTTTTTATCTTTTCGATATCATTTTGTTATTTTATGCTTTTTAAAAAAATTATTTGTCACGTGTATCTGATTTAACGAACATGGAGTCTGAGTATATTCGTGTAGGAAGTAACGTCGCCAGTTATATAATGTTAAAAATAGTACAAAGCTTTTTAGTTATTAAATATAACTTATACATCGGTCATCTGGCAGAATTCTATTTCATTTATTATTGCTTTTTTTTTTAAATTATGGTTTCTTGTATTTTTCATCTTTTTTTTTAGTTTATTTTATATGGTAGAGTCGTGTTATCCAAGTATTTTTCTAATCTTGTTTGAAATAGGGTTGCCTTGCATTTCATGTTGATTGATGTGAGTTTTTATTGCACCATTATCGGATTGATGACAAGTTTATCTTCGTGAAAGAGCCATTTTTCTATGGTCGATACATTATATATATATATATATATATATATATATGTGTGTGTGTGTATATATGTATATAAATTCTCTTTGCGAGTTCTTTCTCACCAGTAGTAATTAGTGTCCTACACTGATACCTGAGAGGCAGCAAGTCCCCTCAACTGTCCAGGACTTTTCTGAGTATTATAGCCAATTTTAACAGTGCTATGTTTTGAGTGCTCTTGATTCTTCATCTGATTTTCATTTTATCCAATCTCTTATCTAGGTGGCCCAATCGTCTCGGACAGTAGAATACACCAACTGCATCTCTACAGAGGAGTAAGTCGCTCCCAAAGAGTGTCCTGTGGCTCAGCATCTCTAAGTTTTTGTGTGCATTGTCCAGGTAGGTTTTTTTCAAGGTATGTTTCAATTTATTTACTTCTTTGTTTTTTGGTCTTTTATTGTGTTTCTTTCTTTTTCTATTGTTTTATATTTTATATCTATTTCTTTCGGTATGAAGTCAAGTTAATTAGCAAATTTATTACTTTCTTTTCAAAGTGAATATTTTTTTCTTTTGGTTGGTTGGTTGGTTGGTTGGTTGGTTGCTTGGGTTTTATGGCATATCAACCTTTGTAGGCTATTTAATGCCAAATTCTGAAGTGCTCAATTCTTGCGAAGAGCTTTTAGCGTATGTGGCTGCCGACAAATTTTCCACACTAGATTGCTCACGGGGTCTAATATATATATATATATATATATATATATATATATATATATATATATATATATATTTAAAGATGGTTATCGTAGGTCCAAAGAAAGAATAAGGATATATTTAAGATAGGAAGGTCCACGAAGAGATTTATATATTTTTTAAAAATTTTGTTGTTCAATCCAAAATAAACCTTGTCCGCGGAAATGATAAAACCGATAACTGTGATTTGTCCTCTTGAAGATGAAAATTTAAACATTTTTAAATAATAGAATACATCCTTATTATTTTTGGGGACTTACAAAAACCATCTTTAAATATATATATATATATATATATATACGACAAAACAGGACTTTAAATTCACTAGAATAGACAAGAGGAAAAACATCGCCTTGATTGTTGGTTTGTTTGTTTGGGTTTTATGGCACATAATCTTCGTAGCTTATTTAATGCCAAATCCATTTTTAAACAAATAAATATTTCGATTTCAAGCTATTCAGTTTAGTATAGGGACACAGTTAAATAGTGAAAACATTTCTATTTCAAGCTATTCAGTTAAGTCAAACATTTCTAATTCAAACAATTCAGTTTATTATGAGAATAGTTTTTGTTTTCACACAGTTAAATGTGAAAACAGTTATATTTCTAGCAGTCAAGTTTAGCGTAAGTACAGTTTCAATGTCAAAAACAGTTCTATTTCGAGCAATACAGTTTAGCATACATAAATAATTATATTTTAAACAATTCAGTTTAACATAAATACACCATTTAGATATCAAAATTGTTCTATTTCGAGCAATTCCGTTTAGCATAAATAATAAGTTGAAATGAAAAAAACATTAAATTCTCGTAACACGGTCAAGTTCTATTTGACCCATAGATAGGACTCTTATCAGGTGCTACTATTCTGGGCCAGGGAGCGATGACAATGAAGAGGTATTCCGTATTTCCCAAAGTTCAAGCGTTACTTGAGCCTCGCTATCAGATCGTTTAGTGTCATCTAGGACACTCTTTGGGGTTGGGGTCTCACCCCTCTGCAGATGTGCAGTCGGTGTATTCTTCAGCCGACTGGGCAATTTTTTCTTTTGCTTCTCGTGTTTGTGTACTAAATGTAACATCCAATCTATTGTGGTGTCTTAGTATTTTTTTCATCCTAGTGTGGGTGTTTGGCAGGTCAATTCTTGTGGGTTTAATTCTCTCTGACCATTTTCCCTCTTGACGTAGAGCTGTTCCGTATTTGCTTTTGGGTGACGGATTCTCTGGCTGGGTATTAGTTTCCTAAATTCAGTATTAATCTTTTTTTATTTCAGCAAACGCCCAGTTGATCATATCAAAACTATTTTATTATTACGAGATTTCTATATGCTATTTCTTTATTTTATGTATTCATTCTTTTTATTATGACCGATATATATATATATATATATATATATATATATATATATATATATATATATATATATTGTCATCCACAGACAGACTGTTTCGTTCTATCAGAACTCTTCAGTGTGGCTAGACACGGAGGACGCTCGAAGCCGGGATCGAAACCCGTCCAAGTTCTATGGAGAGAGATACTAGATCTATTAAAAGATAAGGAGAGAAAGTCAGTCTCCTTGGTAGAATCCAATATTAACGCTCAGATTATTAGTTTGGAACGTGCCCTTTTCGTGGATTAATGCTAAATTTCCATATTGTATTTTAGTAATGGTATTATAACTTTAAATATCTTCAAAATGTTTACAACTTTTAGAATCTGTTCGTTGAGTACGCTATCAAAAGCTCTTTTGTAATCAATCCAAACCATACTTAGATCTCTTCATTTGGATCAAAAATTTTCCATGATCATCCAGTTTACAAGGAGCTAATTTTTTGCAGCCATATGATTTTTTTTTTTGCATCGTTTTTGTTCTAAAGCGAAGATGTTCTTACTTTCTATGAATTCAAATATTCTCTCCTTTAGAACGTACGTAATCAATTTATATGTTGTAGGAAGGTATGTGATTGGTCGGTAGGTTTTTTTTTTTGCCTTCGTTGTGTCTTTTTTTTGTTTGTAGAAGATATGTTACTCTTTTTCTAAAGTAATCAGGTATTACTCAAGTTCTTTAATGATTTTTGAAATAGGTTTTGCCCTTTGTTGATGTGAGGAGGATTGATAGAGGAGCCAAAAGTTTGTTACTTCATCTATTCCAGTTGATTTCCATTTATGTGTGCGTTTAAGTGTATTTAAAATCTCCTGTGATAATATCTTCGTATATATCAGATTCATTATTTTTTATGCCGTTTATATTTTCAATCCATCAAGATTTTCATTATATGATTTCGTATGTATCTACAGGAGGCGGAAGAAAAATATAAAATAATTTTTAAAACGTTTTTTCGTCTGATCCGTTCAATTTTTTTTCATGATTAGCTCTATTATTCAAGTAATTTTCATTAATATTCAGCCCAATATGAGTGAGCAATTAAAGAAACGACAAAGAATCTATGTTTTTCTTGAAGCCAAAACCAAGGTAAAAAAATTCCGAAATAAGATTTTCTTTGTGATCTTCATTAAGTCCAAATCTTAACCCCATTCATTATGCTATTTGGGGCGTTTTAGAAAACTAAACAAATACAACTTCGCCTAAAAATATTGGTTCGCTTAAGACTGCTATTGAGGAGGAATGGAATAAAATATCTGAAGAATTTCTTTTGAAGGCAAGCAGATCGTTTCGATAGTGTGTTGATACAAAAATTTAAAAAAAAACAAAAAAAAAAACAAACAAAAAAAAAAACGGTGGCCATATTGAGTAAATTTACTGTTTTGTGTCTATCTTCATATTTATTTATTTATTTTTTTAATTAGAATTAATTTTGTTTTCTAATAGAGTCATTTATTTTTATACTAGAATATTCTAAATTTTGTTTCTGCACCCTGTATATCATCATCATCATGATGTCGTACCGCCCGCACGGATATCTCTGACCCTCTCTCGCCAAATTTCCCTATCGTTCATCGCCTCTGGCAGGTCTTCAGGGCTACATCCCGTATCCTCACATAGCTGCTGTATGTATGTTCGTGCTGGTCGACTTGCTTTTGCTTTGCCATATGTGGGGGTCCATAGGAGTACATCACTTATGAGCTCGTCCCTGCTTCTCCAGCAGTGTCCTGCATGTTTGGTTCGTCTAACTTGGATAGTATTCGTGATGGGAGGCAGGTGGCCGTATTGTTGGAGCCTTGTGGGGTGTTGCCATCTGGACTTGTTCAATATTGCTTGCAGCATTCTTATTACTCCAAAATTATTTCAACTCTTCAATCGTGGGGGTACTTTTACATGAATTTATTTCTTTTCCTATTTTCCGATATAATTTTTGAGGTCGTCTAGAAATATTTTGCTGTGTCTTCAGAATTTTGTTCGTTTTTCATATCTTTCGATACGTGGTCTTTTTGGTTGGATTATTTGCGTCAGTTTTTTTTTTCTAATCGGGCTTTTATCAATTGATGTTATCTCATATTTTTTTTATGATTTTTCTTGCTTTCTTAATTTTCACTTTGGCACCCAAAATCATTTCATCAAGTATGGATAAAATTTCTCCGTATTCCCCTGTTTCTTTTTCTATTCTTAATTTTTATTTGATTTACTTAAAACTATTTCGTTTATGTGTTATGGTTACTGATTTCAAGTTCTACAGTTTCATTTCATTTGATATCAGCAATTACCTTTTCTTTGATATCATCTTTTTCAGCATCTGTTAAGCGCTTGATCATAATGATACATCCACTTACGTAGGTCAGTTTAATGGGATCTACACATTTAATTCATTCTCGCCATATGTTGTCGGTTCCTTGCATGGTATTTCTTTCTGATAGTTTGTTAATTCAAATAAAGGACGTATATAAAACTCCTTTTAAATCCTCTTTTAACCATTTTTACCTTGTGTTTTTATTCTTTTTAGTTGTTGTTAAGATCTTGATGGGTTAATACCGATTCTGATAACTACCGAAGTGAGAAAAGGATTTTGTTCTAGTCGCTGATTTTTCGATCCCAAAGTGGTTCATAATTGAAAAACCCTGTTTTTTTATTCACAGGAAGACCAATACAGAATGTGTCATAAAGATCGTTTTTTCTATATTATTATTAACCCGTTTTTGAGTTTTTCACACCAGATTCAGCCGATGGTTTCTCACTAGGGTTTGAGTAACAGCAAGTCTCCTCAAGTCTATCGAACTCTTCTCAGTATTTTGGCCGATTTCCATAATGCTGTAGTTTGGATGATCTCCACTCGTCCTCTTATTTCCAAGTCTAAGCTCTTCAATAATCCATTGGTGACTGTACTAAGACAACCAATTACAATTGCTATCACCGTCACTTTCATGCGCTACAGTTTTTTTTCAATTGAAAGGTCTTTCTTTTCACTTTCTTTCAGTTTTCCTCTGTGGTCAGCCGAGACAGTAAAGTACACAATTCTGTAA
The DNA here is from genome assembly GCA_963585895.1 of Sepioteuthis lessoniana. Taxonomy (NCBI): domain Eukaryota; kingdom Metazoa; phylum Mollusca; class Cephalopoda; order Myopsida; family Loliginidae; genus Sepioteuthis; species Sepioteuthis lessoniana. Next base: position 113,818,824 of record OY757911.1, read on the forward strand.
GTTCTCCTTTTTTGTGGTTTATTACTTGGTTAGGTCTTCTGGCAGAGATTAGGTGATCCGATTATATCACAAAATCCCAGAGGAGCTTATGCGTCTCATTCTCTCGAACACATTCTGGGTTGTACATATACCATTTGTTCGTAGGGTCAAAGACCCAGTGAAAAATCTTGCCCACCCAGTCGTGTCTAGTCTTATACTCAGTCTATGGTAATATGCTGCATTCGCTTATTATGTGATTGATTGTTTCGTCTTTATCACCACATAACCCACATCTGCTGTTTTGTTGCGTCTTATTTATTCTTGCTTTGATATGGTTGGTCCTTGGAAGCACTACTTGGACGCTAACTAAACGGCTGGAGAAGACGGCAATTACACAAGAATGTTGCGAGCAATATTGAACAAGTCCTGGCGGCAACACCCCACAAGACACCAACTATACGGCCACCTGCCTCTCATCACGAAAACTATCCAACTTAGACTAAGATCACCAACTTTACTTTACTATATATATAGATATATATCATGTATTTGATATAGTTATATCGATGATTAGGTGATATGTTATCACAATTATCATCGTTATCGTAAAGGCGAGCCGACAGTTTGGCTTTTTTCGTACCATCCATCGCTATCGTCCGTCCTTCTTGATAAGTGCTCTACACGACATTTAATGTTCGAAAAGAGCGGACGAATGAAAGTCTTTGCTGATCAGCCATTGTTGTTGTGTGTCCATGCGTAGGAGTCCATAAGAGAACGTCATTTATGAGCTCATAATTATTTCGCCTGTAGTGGTTCGCATGTCTTCCGCGTTTTATTTGGATAGTTTCTAAGATAGGATGTAAGTGGCCGAGCAACCGTTGTTTTTTATGGATTCTACTTCCTGGATTTCTTCTTGCAGCATTCTTGTGTAGTTCTCATCTAGCTTTTATTCCTGGCATTAGTTTGGTTTGGTTAGGTTTGGTTTGTTTTGGTTTTATGGCACATCAACAGGCCATTAATGCCAAATCCATTTCTATACTTATAAACAGTTCTATTTCAAACAATTTAGTTTAGAATACAAAAAACAACTCTATTTAAGCAATTCAGTTTAGCATAAGTACACTGTTTAGATAGGACCCTTTCAGGTGCTACCATTCCGGACCAGAATGGACCTGGCAGCAATGGCATTGAAGGGGTAGTCCGCATTCCCTAAAGCTCCAGTATTAATGGAACCTCACCATCATATTTTAGTGTCTAATTCAGGACGCTCATTTAGGGAGTCTTACCCCTCTGCAGAGAAGCAATTGGTGTATTCTGCAGCCTCACCCAACTGGACTACTCGTTGAAGGAGTCTTATCTCTCTGTAGAGAAGCAGTTGGTGTATTCTCCAGCCCCCGCCGACTAGGCAATTATCCTTGTATTTCGTTAAAGTTCAAATGTTTTTGTTTTCCGTAGATTAGATATTATGATATTTGTATATGAACTGGTTCACTAATTTCCGAGAGTTACCAATTAATGAGAAGATAGTAATAATTTACAAACATTTTTTGTTTAGATGTGACACGAGGCTATACGAATGGGGCACCCAATAAAACTTGATCAAACTCGTGTTGGCTTGCTAGTATAGCTTGCATACCACCAGAGGCTCCCAAATGAGGAGATAGTATAGTCTTGATTAAAACACATGAATTCTGTTTTATCTGGGTTTGCGTTGAGACTAATATCTCTAGCTGTCTGCTTCCAGCTATGCAAGCGAAATTAGGCTTGAGCTGGAGTATTTGCAAGACGCACAAGATCTAGGACATATGTACCTATACATAATATTTCTTATAGATGTTCTATCTTTCTTGTTCCTTGTATACATCTGGTTATTGTCGACCATGTTTATTTTGTACGACATGTAATAATTAATGTGATTTTTGTTTTTATTTATTTTCTTTCGACTTGATTTCATTTCTTGATCTATTTCGTAATTTGGAAAGCCATTACCAATTAACGTTTGTTTTATCTTGTTAAGTTCTTTGTAGAATAAGGTGTGTGAAAAGGAGATAAGGTAAGCTTTATTGATCAGATTTTCTACAATTATTTTGCATCAATGTGAGTATTCGTTATTATAATAAAGGAAGCAAGAATTAAGACGACTTTGCTTCTTATATAGGGACGTAGAAAAAGTAGTGTCACCAGAGAATATTAATACGTCTAGAATTAGAATTCTGTTATTGTATTAAGTTCGTAGTTAAAGTTAAATATGGAGTATATATATATATATATATATATATATATATATATATATATATATATTTACTTGCGACAACATTTGAGCGGAGTTTAATAGGTTTTTATTCAGTTTTCTTTCTCCTAGACCGGTTGCCTTACCAAGCCAAAAGAGTCTAGTCTGTCTTACTATTTACCCATAGCTTGAGAGAGAATAATTAGATTCGTACTTTTTCTAAACAACTTCGTACATGATTTGAATTCTGGTCGCTATGTCCAGTTCTTACAGCGATATCTATTGTACTACGAGCTTATCCCAAATATGGAGAATGCATATATATTTTCAAAATCCCTCCGCATGTACAGGATAGGGCAAAAGGTCAATTTTCAGAATTTATTTTAAAGTCAGCAGCAGTGTACCGGATGTTTTAATGGTTTTACTTTCTTGATAGATATTCGTCTCGGACGAACTCAAAAATTACGTTCTTTTGCAGACCCCAAGAATTGAACCTGCCAGTGTTGCTGTTACATCAACTCTGTGCGGATACAGGATGTAGTCTGAAAGACCTGCCGGGAGCGATGGACGATAGGAACAGAGAGAGAGAGAGAGAGAGAGAGAGAGAGAGAGAGAGTCAGGGAAATCCTTGCTTTTAGCGCGGCTTGATTATTATTATTTTTATTAGAGTTTTTCCCATCAGTTTTTGCTTATGTTCTTTCACTGGAGTTTGAGTGACAGCAAGTCTCCTCAAGTCCCTAGAACTCTTCTCAGTATTTTGGCCGTTCTCAACAATACTGTAGTTTGGATGGTCTCCACTTCCAAGTCCTCCAGTCCCTTTAATAATCCTTTAGTTACTGTACCAAAAGCATCAATTACAATTGGTATAATTGTCACCTACATGTTCCATAGTATTTTTCAATTCCCTAGCAAAGTTGACGTACTCATCCTTCTTTTCACATTCTTTCAGTTTTATTCAGTGGTCAGCCGGGACAGCAAAGTCGACAATTTTACAAATTCTTTTTTTGTTGTTGATAATTATTAGGTCTGGTCTTCTGGCTGAGTTTAGGTGATCCGTCTGTACGTCAAAGTTCCATAGGAGTTTATGTGTGTCATTTTCTAGGTCAGGTGCTGGGTTGTGCATATGCCATTTGTTCGTATGGTCAAATTTAAATTTCTGGCATCATCTCCCAGTGGATCACCTTGCCAACCTAGACGTGTCTTTTCTTATACTTCTTCTGTGCCAATTTGCAGCTTTCGCTTCTTATGTGATTGATCGTTTCGTCTCTATCACCACATAATTTACATTTGCTATTTTATTGCGTCTTATCTATTCTCGCTTTGATATGATTGGTTCTGACGGCGTTGTTTTGTGCTGCTATAAGGAGAGATTCTGTTTCTCTTAAAGTTTCCTTTTCTTAGCCAGGTCAAGGTTTTCTCGTGTGAAATGTTTATTAGTCGTTAAAAACGCCAATATAGTTGTTTTCCTTCCTATTTTTGTTTCCTAGTTATTGTCATTCTGTTGTCCCTCGTGTTATCAGTATCATTTCTGATGGCTGTAATCAGTCCTCCTTCGTGTTTTTATATATTGTCTTCGAGTCATTGTATCGATGTGTCAACGCTGTCTTCAGTGCTTGCAAGTCCCCTTCCCTCCTCTTTTCTTGATACATATAGTCTATCAACGTCGTCTCTGGAATGTAATGCCTTATGCATGGTCATTAGTTTTCTTGTTCTTTGGTCAATTTGTTTAAGTTCATCTCTGGTCAACTTGAGAAAGGGTCCTGAATATCTATCCAAAGGTAACGCCTAGGTATTAATTCCTTTGATAAGGTTTCGGCTAGACAGTTTTGTCTCGAGTAGTTTTCTAGTTCTCCCGAGATATTATTTCTGAATTTTGTCTTTCATTTTCACTTGTTTGATAGTGTCTGCCTCCAAAATGCCCAAGTATTTGTACATTTCCTTTTCACCAAGCGTTCTAATCTTGTCTTGATTTGGTAGTTCCATTCCGTCATTTAGATGTCGTTTGTCACTTTTCATTACAAGCATGGTACATTTTTCTATGCCAAATTCCATTCCTATGTCCTGACTGTGTATACTAACTGCGTGTATTAGAGTTTCTAGTTCTTTTTCATTTTTTGCAAATAGTTTGATGTCATCCATATTATTATCATTATTGTTCACTCATTAGAGCATTTCACATCAGCGTTAGTCGATGGTTTTTCACTGGAGTCTGAGTGACAGCAAGTCTCCTCAAGTCTCCAGGACTCTTCTTAGTATTCTGGCCGTTCTCAATAATGCAGTCGTTTGGATGGTCTCTACTCGTCTGCCAACTTCCAAGTCCTCTAGTCCCTTTAGTAATCCTTTAGTTACTGTTCCAAACGCACCATATTATTATTGTTTTAGAGTATGTAGAGACTACCACTTCCTTACAAGAGGTCATTTACTCAAAAATGTCCTCCAGCGAACGCATATGACTCTCAGGTTGAATTTACACCTGAAAATTCCCCTGCAAATTTGTCTTAGCGTTGACATTAGTCTCATACCCTATCTTATGGCTTCTTATAGAATTAAGGTGAATTACCTGTTGCCTTGGAAGGATCTGTGTAAACTCAATCCTCGATTGTTTGTTGTCATGAGTTTTCATGTGACGAACAAGACCGGCTTTAGTCAAAAAAGACTCTACTGTAGATGTTATAAAAATGTTCTGGTTGAAAAATGTCCGGAACCAAAGTCAAGTTCTTTTACCGAAGTACTAGTTCTAAGATGGAGAATTCAATTTTACGTACTTTAAATGCTTTATAACCACCATTTAGATATACAAGGAACTAGTGGTTCAATGGTATTTATTGTAGGAAATAAACCCAGGGACCCGAGTTCAAATTCTTGATGAGGTTGCTTGCACTTCACATTGTTCTAATATTCTTGTGGAAAGTATTAATCAAACTATTCTCCATTTAGCTATCGATAAATAGTAAAATGTACTGGGGTCTTTAACTTTGATATGGCTACTAGTATAGGAGAAGGGAAACTCTCAATTCTAACCTATTAAACTCTGCTAAAATTGACTTTGTGTCGCATCCCGATTGTATAGAGAGGTTAGGTTAACACACACACAGATATATGTATATATATATAGTGAAAGTTTATACATTACATATTAACCAAGTTCACCTATATAGGAATCAATGTCTCATCGACCGGGACAGACATCGACACGCGACTTACAAAGGCATGGACAGCTATCAATAGACTATTAATCATATGGAAGTCATACCTGACCGATAAAATGAAACGCAGTTTCTTCCAAGCAGCGATCGTGTCGATACTGCTATATGGATGCACTACATGGACGCTAACTAAACGGATGGAGAAAAAGCTTGACGGCAACTACGCAAGAATGCTGCGAGCAATATTGAACAAGTCCTGGAGGCAACACCCTAAAAAGTAGCAGCTGTACGATCACCTGCCATCCATCACGAAAACTATCCGTGTTAGACGAACCAGACATGCAGGACACTCCTGGAGAAGTAGGGACAAGCTCATAAGTAATGTATTCCCATGGACCCCTTCACGTGGCAGTGTAAAAGCAAGGCGGCTAACTCGAAACAACATACAGCAGCTCTGTGAGGATACGGGGTGTAGCCATGGGGACCTACCGGAAGCAATGAACGATATGGAGTGGTGGTGAGAGAGGCTAAGGGATATCCGTGCTGATGGCACAACAAGATGATAATGATGATATTTGCTGCTCTTTTGATTCCATTGCCATATATATATATATATATATACCATGGGCTTTCATTGAGTAAACCTGGAGATATTTACAGTTTGTCCCTTAGTAAGTTTATTGATTTTATATAATAGAAAGCAAACAGATTATATTATGGAATAACAACATTGCGTTGATTTTGTTAGGAGCCATGATATATCTCAGAAAATAGGTATAAGTTATTCTAGAAATTAATGTTTTGCGTTTCAGCTTATGAATTTTTATTTGATACTTCCATCTTTTTCATTGAGTATAGATTCACAATAGATGTATCAGTTAATTTGTTAAAAATCAATAAGCATTTTAGATATTGCTTAATATCGAAAGGATCCTTATGTATATATATATATATATATATATATATAATTTTTTTGTTGTCGGTCCAAAGAGAAAAATACATTTTTTAAAATGAGTCGGTCCACGAAGAGATTTGTATTCCTTTTATTTCATTTTGTTCTTACACACGTGTATATTTCCAGCTTGAGGTTTTCGTCAAAGAAAATGTATGGCACAAGGCCTTGTTAATGGGGTAATCATTGAGACTTGAACTCACTTGTGTTTGCATTTCAATAGTTTTCAGTTGGTTTTCGGTTTTTATGAGGGTCATTTCGCTCTTTTTCTTAGAGTGTATTTAGCTTAGTCTGCTTAACCCCCACCCCATTTGCTTTTGATATTTGATACGTTGTGTGTGTGTGTGTTGAAGTGGCTTCGTATTTTACTTACCGTTTTTTTTCTCTTTGTATGTGCGAATGTATTTCTTGAGATTTTATTCCTCTGTGTGAGTGTGTTTGTGTGTGTGTGCTAGTGTGTTTTTTTTTTACCAATAATTTGTGTATATATATATATATATATATATATATGTTTATTTCCATTTGTGATGTGTATGATTCATGTTTTACTCAACTTTGGTTTAAATTTATCAATAGATTTTTTTTCTTTTATTTGATATAGCGTGTAGTCGTTTGTTTGATATATGGGCATTATTTCAAATAAACTTGTCTACATTTGTATAGGTGTTTCGATACATTTAACTTTCTTTTTTATGTTATTTTAATATTGCTCTTGTGAAGGGATGTCCTTGTATTAAGGACCTGTGTTAAACCAATATATATTGTTTTACACTTGCTACATTCAATTATATACACTACGTTTTTTGAGTTGCAGCTTAGGTCTTTATTTATTTTAAATATTGTTTCCGGATTTTAAAGGTATAGGATTTTCCTTCTATAATTATATCACATAGTAGAGTGTGCGTCAATGATCCGGGAGACAAGGGTTCAATCCCAGGTCGAGTCATACCAAAGACTTAATAAATGGTACTTGATGCCGCCTAGCTTAGCACTCAGCATTATAAGGTAAGGGTCAAGGGTAAAGTGGAGGAATATAGGGAAAGGAGTACCGCCCTCCTCTACACCTTGGTGTGGTAGCTATTGAAAACGGAGCCTTCGGGTTACCGTCGACTAAGGTTGCCAATTTATTATTGCATTTGGTAACCTCTTGTGTTATGTTTTCTCCGAATGTAGAAAAGGTGAGAATATTTACAAGATTCAATATTTTATGGTTTGTTTTTGAGAGAGGTTATTTTTTGATGCAAAATTTAAGACCTAGTTTGTGTAAATTTATTTGGTCTTTATTTAACTTATGTGAAGGTAAGTTTATAATTTTCGGTTTAATGTTTCTTTCGTTTTTTATATTGGTTTTTACCGCCAGTTCGTTTTCTCTAAAAAAAATGGTTTTTATTTGTATTTCTTAGAAAATAGTAATTTTTGTTGGTATTTTCTGAATAAAGATTTTTTTTATTGTCGTTTATAAGGTGGCTTCTATTGTATGAGAATGTTTTTTTTGTTTTTTCTGGAATTGTGTGTGTTGTAGTTTGGACAATGTTATTGTGTGTAATAATTTATAAGGGGATTCTTTTTATTATGTTTTACATTTGGAAAGTGTTGTTTTTCTTTATTGATTGTTCTAGGGTGTTTTGGCCAATTTGACTGTATCTGGTATTTCAGAGCGTTAATTTTTCTTTTATCTGTTGTTGATCATGTGTGGGGATTATGTCGTCCGTTGTTGTACGGTGTTTTTGGTTTGTTGTTTGTTTGTTTATGTTCCTTTTTTGTTTTTTTATTTTCCTTTTGTTCGTCCTTTTTCTTTTTCTTTCCTCTTTTGTGGGTTGGTTTTTTGACATTTATTTTTTTTTGTCCAGGATTTTTCTTGATTTTTCTTCCTCCTTTTTGCAGTCTTCTTCCCATTATTCTATTAAGAATTATTGTGTTTCTATGGGACAGAGATCCCTAATTTCTGGTCAATTTCCTGGTATTTGGTTTTATAATGGGTATTTTTTGTCTTCTAATATTTCTGTTTGTGCTTTTAGTTTCATGAGTTTAAGGTTGGCTTTGATTTTTTTTTCGGTTCTTCAGTGATCTGAGGAGTTATTTTTTTTTTGAATTTTCTAAGAATGAATATTTCGTCCCTTTTCATGAATTCCTTGTAGATTTTTACCGTTTGCTCACTTTTTATAGCATTGAAGAAGGTTATTTTTCGTCGGTTTAACAGGTTTCCCGATGTTTTTAATTTTTAGTTTTGTATACCTTCTCATATATGTGTGTATGTATCTCTGTGCATATATATATATATATAAGTATGAGTTTGTGTGTGTGAGTGCATGTATATATGTGTGTGTGTGTGTATATATATATATATATATAGAGAGAGAGAGAGCGAGAGAGAATGAGACGCATAGAATTCCCTGAGAATGATATTCAATCCCAGACAGAAAACCAGGCCTAGTATTAATTAACAAGTAAAAAATAATTTGTCATCTAGTGATATATTGCCGTTTCAGCCGAACAAGAATTGGAAGTGAATGAAAGCGAAAACATACACAAATACATGGATATTGCCAGAGACATGATCATTCACTGGAGTCTAAGTAACAACAAGTCTCAACAAAATTTCAAGATTAGTATTATCGTTATTATTATTTACTCCTTTAGAGTTTTTCACATCAGTGTTAGCTAATGGTTTTTCACTGGAGTTTGAGTGACAGAAAGTTTCCTCAAGTCTCCAGGACTCGTCTCAGGATTCTGGTCGTTCTCAACAATGCTGTCATTTGGATAGTCTCTACCCGTCCACCAACTTCCAAGTCTTCCAGGCCTTTTAATAATCCTTTTATTTATTGTGCCAAAAGCACCAATCACAATTGGTACAATCTTCACTTTCGTTATTATTTACTCCTTGCAAGTTTTTCACATCAGTTATAGCTGATGGTCTTTCTCAGAAGTTTGAGTTACAGCAAGTCTCCTCAAGTCTCCAGGACTATTCTCAGTATTCTGGACGAGCTCCGTAATGCAGAAGTTTGCATGGTACTCCACTCGTCCTCTTATTTCCAAGTCCTCCAGTCCCTTTATTAATGCTTCGGTAACTCTACCAAGAGCACCATTTACAATTGGTAGAATAGTCACTTTCCTTTTACACAATTTTTTTCAATTCTCTCTCAAGGTCGAGTTACTTTTCGTTTTCTTTATATTTTACTCTGTGGTCAGTCAAGACAGCAAAGTCAACAATTCTGCAAGTTCTCTTTTTTGTTGATTATTACTGGATCTGGTCATCTGGCCGAGATTAGGGGATCTGTTTGTATCACAAAATCCCAGAGGTGTTTGTGAGTCTCATTCTCCAGGACAGATTCTGGGTTGTGAATATACCATCTGTTCTTATGGTAGCATTTCAATCTTTTGCACAATTCCCAGTGGATCGCCTTGCCAACCCAGTCGTGTCTAGCCTTACATTCTTTCAGTGCTAAGTTGCTGCATTCGCTTATTATGTGATTGATTATTTCGTCTCTGTCTCCACATAACCTACATCTGCTGTTTTGTTGCGTCTTATCTATTCTTGTTTTGATATGGTTGGTCCTTATGGCGTTGTTTTGTGCTGCTATTAGAAGAGATTCAGTTTCTTTTTAAGATTTATTATTATTAGTAGTAGTAGTAGTAGAAGTTGTGGTTGTATCATTGCCTTATTGTGGTTGATTTTATCATTATTATCATTATTTTAGTTGTAGTTGCTGTTTCTACCATTATAGTTGTTCTTATTATTAATATTGTTAAGAAAATAAGCAGAAGGTACCCCGCAAAAATAATTTCCGACGCCGATTACGCCGAAGACATAGCGATACTGGCGAATACATCCAACCAAGCCGAAACACTACTGCATAGTTTGGAACGAGCCGAAGCAGGCATTGGCCTCCATGTCAATGCACACAAAACTGAATATATGTGCTATAATCAAACAGGTGAAATTTCCACACTAGACGGAACTCCTCTGAAACTAGTAGACAAATTCACCTACCTAGGAAGCTGTGTTTTATCAACCGAAAAAGACATCGACACGCGGCTAACGAAGCTATGGACAGTTATCGATAGGCTATCGATCATATGGAAATCAGACCTGACCAATAAAATGAAACGCATTTTCTTCCAAGCAGTGGTCGTATCGATACTGCTGTATGGTTGCACTACGTGGATGCTAACAAAACGGCTGGAGAAGAAGGTAGACGGCAATTAGACAAGAATGTTGCGAGTAATATTGAACAAGTCCTGGCAGCAACACCCCACAAGGCACCAACTATACGGCCACCTACCTCCCATCACGGAAACTATCCAAGCTAGACGAATCAGACATGCAGGACACTGCTGGAGAAGCAGGGACGAGCTCATAAGTGATATACTCCTATGGACCACCACATATGGCCGAGCAAAAGCTGAACGATCAGCTCGAACATACATACAGCAGCTCCGTGTAGATACAGGATGTAGCTCAGAAGACCTGCCAGAGGCGATGAACGATAGGGAGAAGTGGCGAGAGAGGGTCAGGGATATCTGTGCTAGCGGCACGATATGATGATGAGGAGGATGAACTGTTGTAATTGTTGTTTTTTTTTTAAAATTATTTTACTCATTTGAGAGTTTTTCATAGCATCGTTAGCTGATAGTTTTCCACTGGAGTCTGAGCGATAGCAACTCTCCTTGAGTTTTCCGAACTCTTCTTAGTATTCTGGCCGATCTTAACCATACTGTACTTTACACGGTTTCCACTCTTCCGCTTATTTCCAAATCCTCCAGTCACTGGACCAATACTTTCGTGACTGTACCAAGTGCACTAAATACAACTTGTATCACCGTCATTTTCATGTTCCATAATTTTTCCAGCCATCTAGCGAGGTGTAGGTATGTATGTCTCTTTTCGTTTTTTTTCCCCTTTCACCCTGTGGACAGCCGGAACGGTAAAGTCCACAATTCGGCTGGTTCTCTTTTTTTGTGGTTGACTTTCACTGGGTCTTGTCGTCTGGCTGATAATAGATTATTCGTTATTTTCATCAATATTGTTGGTGTTATCATTTTTGCAAATATTCAACTCTCGCTCACTGTTTCTCTCTCTCTCCGCACACACATATGTATATATATATATATATATATATATATATATATATATATATAAGAAAAATTGATAATAAGGTAATCCAAGTGGAAGGAGAGATTTATTAAGAAGCAATGTCGACACTATAGCGTTTCGGTTCAAATGAACCATCATCAGGACTATGAGGGATGGTATTAGTGATGTTGAATTAACGATGGATGTGTACAAAGTGCAAAATATAAAAACCTACGGAAAATTTGCATAACAAGAAAAAGATGGCCGGTTATGGCAAGAAAAAGTTGGCCGTTCGATTAATGAATCAGCGTTTGTTATTTTAAATTACGTCATTGGACTTATTAGAAATATTGGCAGAATTTATGTTCCGTTTGTTTATCGAGAAAGATTTCAAATTATTCCTTGTTTTCGACGAAGTTCTCATCCTATAAGTCTGGCTTTTTCCAATGTTTGTGCCTCGGAAAATGTTACTCACGAATAGAAGTTTCGAGGTATAGACGTATGTAATCCGGGAAAATATGTTGGGATGGACGAAGAACGCTGGACATACTGGTAGGTATGTTTTTTTTTTCTTGTATATAGTTGGTTAGAAAAGCCCTGTTTTTGAAGGAATGGGCAGTGAATAGTAGGTGTTTGCATCTACGAACCATCTTGATGTCATCCATATGAAATATCGAAGTGGAAGAAGGAGTTTGGATCTTGTTAGATAATGGAATAGAATAGAAGTAAATAATGGATTGTAATCCGACAATTTGTAAAGAAAAAAAGGATATCAAGGTAATCCAAGTTGAAGGAGAGATTTATTAAGAAGCAAAGTCGATGAACAATCATCAGGACTGTGAGTGATCATATAAGTGATGTTAAATCAACGATGCATGAGAAAAAAGTGTAAAATGTAAAAACCTAGGGAAAATTCGTATAACAAGAAAAAAGTTGGCCGTTTAAGAGAAGAAAAAGTCCTGATGATGCTTCATTAGAACAAAAAAACGCAACAGAGTCGATTTTTCTTCTCAATCTCTCCTTCTACTTGAATTACCTTGTTATCAATTTTTATTTCCATATTGTCTGATTACAATCCATTATTTATATCCATATATATATATATATATAACCTGAAATACATTGTTTTGTAAGTTGTCTTGAAATACAAATATTATTACAGTTTTTGAGTTAGGTTTAATCGGAAGACTTTTTCCTATATAACAAACTCTTAATCTGATAATTAATTTTTTTTATTGCGGACTTTTTGTCCTCATCTGGGTAGTTTTTGTGTTGTTTCCTCTTTCACTACGTTTCGGCCAAATTTCACCTCAGGCCTTCTTCAGGTGATTAACCTCGACCTCGGATAGGAATGCCGAGTCTTGTAACCGTATCCCCAGTAATTACTGGGGATATGGTTAATTACCTGAAGAAAGCCAGAGGTGAAATTTGGCCGAAACGTAGTGTAACAAGAAACAACACAAAAACTACCAAGATGAGGACAAAAAGTCCGCAATAAAAAAAATTAATTCTCAGATTAAGAAGCCTCATCTCAAAATGATTCAAATTAAAGACAACAAACTTTTAATCGTGAAGTTGGTGTAAGGTAGTGAGAAAGTTTATTTTTGGTTTTATACTGTCCTATTGAGTCATATTTAAGCAACGAAACCTCCTGTTGGTCGTAGATGGTGACCCACATCGCTTTAGGATGAGATCCTAGTGGATGAGCCGTCCCTGATTGCACAAGCAAATGGTCAAGTGATTTGCGACTTGGCCAAGATGGATGTTTGGAGAGGTCCGATCCGATGAATCGGCTGGTTGCGTCAAGCCCTAACACCTGACCGTTTTCTTCAATCTGCACTTGTTACAAACTCCAAAACCTTTTTATTTTATAGATGCTAGGTGATTGATAGTCAATTTCATTTAGAGATTAGGACTTTAACATATGTTAAATTACACAACCTTAAGTATTGTCTTCTGAAAACTTGAAATTAGCAGGGACACGAAATCTAGCTCTCAGAGTATCATATTTACCAACCCTTCCACTCGGGCAGGATATGACACAAGGTCAATTTATAAGCGGAGTTTAACAGGTTTGAATTCAGAGTTTTCCATCTCCTAGACTAGTTGCCTCACCAAGGCTGAAGAACCTAATCTGTCCTACTATTTACCCATAGCTGGAGGGAGAATAATTGGATTCATACCTTTCCCAAGGGTATTAGTGCTATGTGAAATACAATCAGTCTCGTCCAAGTTTTGAACTCATATCGTCGTGTCCGTTTCCTAAGACGATAACCATTACACCACGGGCACCTCCAAGAGTATAAAGGTAATGTATCCCCGTCTCAATGGGTTTCCTCCTTGGTAAATTCCCAAATGCAAGCTGGACTCTGTGGTGGCTTGTGGAACACAAGACCAGCGAAAAGTGAACGTTATCTAAGGTTTTTTTCAAGCCCCCCCCCAAAAAAAAACAAAAAACAAAAAAAAACAAACAAAACTAAATCTTTCTGAATCTGATTCGGTGATTAAGGCAGCAGAATTCCCAACACTCATTGTACTTGAATCTTTGGAAGAAACCTGCCGGGCCACATTATCTTTATTTTTAACAGAGAAAGTTATTTCAAGCAGAGCCACCTCTTGGACAGTCTAAAAGACTAGAAACGACAATTTTCTTGTGTTGGTGGACAGCCGGAGTCACGCCAAAAATGACCTCTGATTGAAGATTTTCTGCACAGCAAAATGCATGCCACATTCTTATGAGAGATTGAACACCTCAAACGGAGAAGTATACCAATTATCGAACACTTAACTATTCTGAACTCCATGAACCATGCAAGAAACGTGATATTCTTTTGGATCTCAAGCTACATTGGAAACCAGAAACCATAAATCTAACCTTCAAGCCAAATCTGCTATGTGAGGATTCGGGATGTAGCCCTGAAGACCTGCCGGAGGCGATAAACGAGTGGCGAGAGAGGGGACGACATGATGATGATGATGATAAATAATACGAGTAATGAACATCATCCTTTTAAAAATGGGACATCGAAATTTAGTGCCATAGATCTCTATGCAAATAATGGGAACAAATAAGAGATTTTTAGTGATTCGTTGTCGAGCATCATGCTCTATGAAAAGAGACTTGTCCAAGCGTTTGTTGCATTAAAATGTATGGAGGTACCCGTTGTGTAATGGTTATCGTCGTAGGAAATGGACACGGCGACACGAGTTCAAATCCTTGACGAGACTGATTGCATTTCACATAGCACTAATACCCTTGGGAAAGGTATGAATGCAATTAGTCTCCCTTCAGCTATGGGTCAATAGTAGGACAGACGAGGTTCTTCTGCCTTAGTGAGGCAACTACTCTAGGAGAAGGAAAACTCTGCATTCAAACCTGTAAAAGTCCGCTTAAAAACTGACCTTGTGTTATATCCTGCCCGAGAAGAGGGGTTGGTAAATATGGTTTGTTGCATTAAAAAAATACAAATTGTTAATGACTTTATGACATTAGAGTAAGACAATAGGCAGAAAAATTAAGTATAAACTGCTCGACCCAAAAGGAATTTCTAGGAAGCCAAAACTATATATATATATATATATATATATATATATATACATATCATTATCATTATCATTAAGTCAGGCAGACACCACAGGGTTTTCTGACTCTCTTTCGCCTTTCGTCTCTATTGTCTATCACTCCTGTGAGGCCAATGTCTGCACAAAGCTGATGTACGTAGGTTCTTGCTTGTTGGCCAACCCTGGGGCATTCTTGAGTAGAATTTCACAAGAGAACATTACTTATGAGTTCGTCCTTACTTTTCCAGCTGTGTCCGGCATGTCTGGTTTGTCTCATTTGGATGGTTTTCGTTATTTAACTATGTGCAAAAAAATGAGCTCAGGTTCATTTAAAAATGTTATCAACGAAATATGTTTAGAAATGATATTTGATATATATGTATAAAAAGGATTTGGCATTATATGACCTGCAATGGTTGATATGCCATAAAACCCAACCAAACCAAATCATATATATTGAATATATATGTATAAAAAGGATTTGACATTAAATGACCTGCAATGGTTGATACGCCATAAAACCAAACCAAATCATATATATTGAATATATATGTATACAAAGGATTTGGCATTAAATGATCTGCAATGGTTGATCTGCCATAAAACCCAACCAAACCAAATCATATATATTGAATATATATGTATACAAAGGATTTGGCATTAAATGACCTGCAATGGTTGATATGCCATAAAACCCAACCAAACCAAATCATATATATTGAATATATATGTATGCAAAGGATTTGGCATTAAATGACCTGCAATGGTTGATATGCCATAAAACCCAACAAAACCAAATCATATATATTGAATATATATGTATACAAAGGATTTGACATTAAATGACCTGCAATGGTTGATACGCCATAAAACCAAACCAAATCATATATATTGAATATATATGATTACAAAGGATTTGACATTAAATGACCTGCAATGGTTGATATGCCATAAAACCCAACAAAACCAAATCATATATATTGAATATATATGTATACAAAGGATTTGGCATTAAATGACCTGCAATGGTTGATATGCCATAAAACCCAACCAAACCAAATCATATATATTGAATATATATGTATACAAAGGATTTGGCATTATATGACCTGCAATGGTTGATACGCCATAAAACCCAACCAAACCAAATCACATATATTGAATATATATGTATACAAAGGATTTGACATTAAATGACCTGCAATGGTTGATACGCCATAAAACCAAACCAAATCATATATATTGAATATATATGATTACAAAGGATTTGACATTAAATGACCTGCAATGGTTGATATGCCATAAAACCCAACAAAACCAAATCATATATATTGAATATATATGTATACAAAGGATTTGGCATTAAATGACCTGCAATGGTTGATATGCCATAAAACCCAACCAAACCAAATCATATATATTGAATATATATGTATACAAAGGATTTGGCATTATATGACCTGCAATGGTTGATACGCCATAAAACCCAACCAAACCAAATCACATATATTGAATATATATGTATAAAAATGATTTGGCATTAAATGATCTGCAATGGTTGATACGCCATAAAACCGAACCAAACTAAAATCAAATATTGAATGTCTTATCGATTTACCTTTGAGTGTATTCTATTTTTTTCTTTTCGGTACATGTTAGTTTGTTCTCTTTGTAATTTATTAAGTTTCTGCTCTTTGCCAAATATTAGGTTTCTTTAATAAGTAAGGATGTTTTTTCGTGTTATATCGTTTTTTCCTCATTACTATTGACTCCCACAGAACTCAACGTTTAATTCTTGTTTTGGCTCGTGTGCATTCTGCTCCAGCTTCTATATGAGCGAAAGGAAAGTTTTCATATTCGTCAGGATATGAGGATATCTTTCAGGTGTTTACTGAAGTGTATCAAACACTTTCCGTACAGCGATTATTTATTTGATTATTGGTAAGCGAGGACCAGTGAGGTTTTAACTATACTATTTTTTTATTATTAATTTTTTTTATTTTTGACGATTTGAACATTCATTCCCTCACCGATGATGGCATTTATCCTCCGTCCCACCTCCCGGACGAGTGTGGCACAAGCCCTTTTTTAAGGTGGGTCCGGGCGCAGGTCCGTAGCCCACATGTGTCCGGCATTTCCAAGATACCTCGGACCCTGTCGGCATTCCCCTAAAATGGGCGCCTCAGGCGCCAGGAGATAAACCAAATCCCTCCGAAGAGAGTTTAAGCCTGGGGACGGCCCACAGAGGCCAGAGGTATATCCACTGACAAGACACACCCGACCTGAACCATCCATAGCATCACGGCCGGTCGAAATGTGTCCCATCAACTGGATATGTCGCTTCTCGAAAGGCTGAAGATTAAAACTTTATGTTTGGGAATTTGCGTAGCAAGGGAAGAGAGTTCATTAGAGGTGGTAATATCTATTTCATCTCTGCTATTGGTTGGATAGCAACAAGAGATGAATATTGAGCAGGGATTGTTATTGACGGATTTTTTCCATACAGATACCGAGACACATCTCCATCCATTATCTGTATAATGGTATCTTAATCTTCGTTCATTATTTGATATCTACGTTCTTGCATGCATATAATATCTATATTATGGTCGGCTGCTGATGCTGTAAGCACAGTGGTTGGTCTATTGTGTCTAAAGTCCAAACGTAAAATGTCGCTATGTTAAAATTGTTTTAGTATCTAATATATACATATGTATATATATATATATATAATTAGAAAAGGAAAAAGTATTGTGCTGGAAAAATTAGATTATTTGTTTATTTATCCTTTATATATAAGATTACGCGTATGTTTGAAAGAGCACATTTTATTAAGAAGTCAGCACCAGAGCTTGTTTACATGGTTTAAATGTTGAAACAGAAAACACAGCGTGATATTTTGGAATTGTTACGTCATGTGATAGAATATTTTAAAATTAAGTAACGTATTTTGATAGTTTAAAAGTTTACAGGAATATATATATATATATAATCAGAGTCGTGCTGCTAGCTCGGATTTCCCTGGCCTTCTCTCGCCACTCGTCTCTATCGTCCAACGCTCCCGGCAGATCTTCCAGGGTACATCCCATATCGGTACAGACCTGCTGTAGATAGGTTCTTGCCGGCCATCCAACTTTTGCTCGTCCATGTGAAGGGGTCCACGGGAGTACATCGCTTATAAGTTCGTCGTTTCTTCTCCAGCAGTGTTCCGCATGTCTGTTTCGTCTAATTTGGATGTCTTTCGTGATGGGTGGTCGGTGGTCATACAGCTGCTGTTTTTTGGGTTGTTACCTCCATGCTCAATACTCCTCGCCGCATTCTTTTTCTCCATACGCTAAGTCAGCGTCCACATGGTGCATCCATATAGCAGAATTGACACGACCGCTGCTTGGATAAATGAAAAACTTTGAAAAGTTTTGTAGTTGCGATATTTCATTCTTTTTTCATAAATATCACTACTCTTAAACTTCCCTAAGTGTTTGATTTATCCATTTTTCCATCTATTTTCATCATTTAGTCAGATTCATCACAATCTATCAATTCAATATGTATATTCAATATATATATATATATATACATACATATATATATATATATATATATATATATATAAATTAAATCGCGAGTCAGGACTATCCTACTACAGTTTCGCCTAAACCGGCTCCTCAGGGTATCAAGCACCGACTTATTAGCTCTACTTAGTATTGAGCTCTATTTGTAATAGTAGCCTTGCAGCATTTTACGTTGGGTTTTTGTTCTTTTGACCAATTGATTGCATATCTCTTGATTTTTTTCAACTGGTTTGACGAAGTTGGCCTTTTCTTTTTTCTTTCCCGAAAATATTTTTTTTCTTTTCCTCCCAGGCAGTGATCCGAGATATTGTTATCTCTAAAATATGGTGGTTTTTTCTTCTTTTTCCTGGTAACCGTGAATGCTGGTAGATAGTAAGTTAGTATATATATATATATATATATGGACATTATGAGAAAGAATATTGAGAATGCAAATACTGAAAGAAATCGGTTTTAAAAAACAATTATATGTAGAAGTAAAGTAAAAATTATTGATGGTACCTTACTCTTCGACAAAAACATAGAAGAGGCCTTCCATCACACTCTTGATTACTTATTGATGTGTGAAAAAAAAAATGAAATCACCCTCAGCCGAGAAAAATTCCAATTCTGCCAGGACGTAGTGCGATTCGGAGGCCTTCAAATAACATCGTCAAGAGAGCCCCATAGCGAAAATTTACTGAATGCAATGTTTAGCTTAACGCCCCAATAATATCCCTCATGCAAGGTCTTGGTTGAGCTTGTCAACCGAGTCGCATGAGCATATTCTTTAAGCCCTATAATGCTGCCATTTCGGGACCTCGTAAAAAACCCATAAACACTTCATTTGGAATGAAAACCAGCAATCTAAACAAATCATTGTGGGCTTGGCAAAAAAAGGCATTACCACTTTTGACACCAACACAGTAACCTGCGTAGCCCCTAATTAAAGCATGGAAGGAATAGGTTTCCTGCTATTGCATAAACTCTGTACACCCTTCACCAAGAAAACCCAGTATGTTGTCCTGATGGATGGTGCATTGTATTTGCAGACTGCAGAGTGCCGGAATGCGCCCATCGAAGACGAAGCAGCTGTAATAGCCCGGGCATCAGAAAAATTCTGCATAATAGTTATGGATTGCCAAAAAGTAATAGTGGCAACTGATCATCAACCACTAACAGGAATATTTGGAGGCAGTGACCTAAGTAAGGTACACAATCCACGCCTCTTCAGACTTATGGAGAAATATCTCAGATATTCCTTCTGAATCCGACATTACCCAGGCAAGTGGCACAAATATGTGCCGATGCAGTCTCCAGTGGTCACAGCAGAAGCTTTGATTAGCCTATGCCCCGCACACCCATCTTCTAAAGATGTCCATCTCTCAGATAACATAGATGCTGTAACGGAATTAACCTCCATCCAAACAATACTGGTGACATCAATGCTGCCATGAACCTGACCACGTTCAGGCATTGGGCCGAAATGACCAGAGCTACACAAACCTTTTAAACTCCATCAATCTGGGATTCCCTTCCAAATGCTCTCTTACAGAATTTTGACATCTGTGACTTCTGGGAGGTACGACACCGACTCAGCTCTGATTCGAGAGAACTTCGACATTATAAACTGTTGAACTATTGCGATGTTACATTTAACCTCCAAAAGAACACAGATTCCTATATTGGAATCCAAATACATCAACATATCAGTCAGTTATCTGATACATATAACACAATTGTTTAATAATCACACTAATTGAGAAATCTTTTTAAAAAAAATGAAAAGATACAAAAATTGGGGACCTGTGGAAAAATTCTTTTGGAACAATGAAAATAAGGAGTAAAATCATATCAATGATAAAAAATAGCAAAAAAGAAATATCATCCAGTTATCTCCCTTTATTTAATTTGGCTGTAAAACCTAAAGTCGAAAGGGTATTCATAAAACATGTATTAACACTTCCCCCACCAAAAAAAAATGACTCACATAAATTCGAATAAAAATTCTGTAAAATTATGTTGAACAGAAAATATGTTACTACTTATTAAATACAATAAAAATAGCGAAAAATAGTCCCAATGTAGTACTTAGTTCGACATACAGAAACACTGGACAGCTGTTTCGATCTTAGGCTTCATCAGAAGTGTAAACGGTGAGCTCCCTCACGGAAGACCGAAACAGCGACCACAGAATATAGAACCGAAACTCTACTACTGAGCTACTGGTCCACACAGCGCACAATCACTCCCAAATTAACTTGTCGGCTGGGGCTGTAGAATACACTGACTGCTTCTCTGCAGAGGGGTAAGACCCCCCCCCAAACGAGTGTCCTGTATATGACACTAAACGGTCTGATGGTGTGGTTCCAGCAATGCTGGAGCTTTGGGGAATGCAGAGTACCCCTTCATTGCCATCGCTCTCCGGTCCACTCTGGACCGGAGTGGTAGCACCTGATAAGGGTCCTATCTATGGGTTAAATAGAGCTAAATCGTGCTTCTTTCACTATACTGATTTTTGCATTTAAACTGCATATTTATGCTGAACTGAATTGTTTAAAATAGAACTGTTTTGACACTGGAACTGCGAACTATAGCTGAACTGAATTGCTCAAAATAAAATTGTTTTTGACGTCTAAACTGTGTACTTATGCTAAACTGAATTATCTGAAAGAAAACTGTTTGACATCTAACTCTGTGTATTGCCCAGTCGGCTGGGGCTGTAGAGTACACTGACTGCACCTATGCAGAGGGGTAAGACCCCCCCCCCAACGAGTGTCCTGGATATGACACAAAACAATCTGATGGTGAGGTTCCAGCAGTACTGGAGCTTTTGGCAATGCGGCGTACCCCTTCATTGCCATCGCTCCCAGGTCCTCTCTGGCCCGGAGTGGTAGCACCTGATAGGGCCCTATCTATAGGTTAAATAGAACTAACAGCATACTTATGCTAAACTGAATTGTTTGAGTAAACTGAATAGCTTGAAATAGAAATGTTTTTGACACTTAAACTGTTCTCACATTTAAACTGCTTGCTTATGCTTAATTGAATTATTTGAAATAGAACTGTTTTTCGACATTAAAACTGTATTTACTCTTAACTGAATTTTTACATATAACTGGTTGAATAGTTTGAAATGGAAATGTTTTTGACAATTAAACTGTGTACTTATGCTAAACTGAATTGTTTTAAATAGAACAGATTATTTACAGAAAAATTGATTTGGCGTTAAATGACCTACAAAGGTTGATAAAACCCATCCATCCAACCAACCAACCAACCAACCAAATTAACTAGTTATCGTAAATTCACTGCCAGTTAACCTGATGTATTTCGCACTCACACCCGTATACTTACAGAGGAACGGTCACCGCCAAGGCCTCGTCTTTCCAAGAAGACTCGAGATACGTATCCGCTAATCATGACCTTATAGGCAAGGAAATAGACATACATATTTTAATGGGGGAATTATATATTATGAATTGAATTAAAAATCCGGCAAGCACTTCCCATGAAGTTTATGATAACGCAGATGCGTATATCTCATCCTCTTGGGAAGACGTTTACCCGGAGATGACCGTGCCCTCTGTAAGAGGACGGATATAACTACAAGACACATCAGGGTAAATGGTCACGCATTTACCATCACTTGTTAATTTGGCATCGCTTGTGTGCGATGGGGACCAGTAGCTCAGTAGTAAGTTTTCAGTTCAACATTCTGTGGTTGTTGGTTCGATCTCAGGTGGAAGAAAAAACAGTAAACTAATGCCGATGAGACTTGATATGGTCGAAGCAGCTGTCCAGTGATTACGTATATCACGCGTAGTGCGTGCCGGTTTTTTCTGGTCATGGTAATTCAATTCATAAAATTCCTCAATTTAGAAATTAAAAAAATGTATGAAAACAAAATAAAACAAAAACGACTGGAACGTTAACTGAAAATATGGAGGTAAATCTAGAGGTACTTCTAGAATTCGAAATAAAGAGCAGGAAAACATAAGGGGGGGACCGAAAAATGATAAAGCACCCATAATCGAATGGAAATTGATAAATGTGCATGAGGGTCAGGATGGAGAAACTGTAGATTGTGTTTGGAGGAAAAACATTAAATCATGACTTCCCCCGAAAAATATTATCTATTGAATAAAAGGTCAGAATTGATAAACAAATGCAGACACATTAATAAGCAACAGTTAAGTTCATTATTTTCATATTAATAAAAATTGTACAAAGAAATTATGGGTTATTTAAGAACATTATAATTTGCAAACGCCGTTTGCAACTGTCATACCTGGTACATTATTGATGGTGGAGGCCACAGAGATGGTGTTTAATTGATATAAATATAAATAAAAAGTAGGGAATATTCTGTAGAAAATAGTGAAAGTAGAGAATATTCATGATGCCTGAGAACAGCAGATGATTGAGAACACTAACAGTATCATGAAGAACGGTTTGAGGGTGAAATATATTTTTTATTCGTTTTATTGACGGTTTTAACGGGATATTAAGACTTTAACTCGTGACACACACTAACGCCCTCACACAATATATATATATATATATATATACACAGTGTAACCCGGATATAAGACGGTTGTCGGGACCGGGGAATAATTCTCTTATATCCGGGTTTATCTTATATCCTAGTGTGGTCTATTTTGTTTAGGTAACACAGGCTCTAGTTTGGGACGAGAGAAAAACCCCAGATATAAGAGTTATATCCGAGTTTCTCATAGATTAGGGGCTGTTATATCCGGGTTACACTATATATATAAATATATATATATATATAGCATTAAAAAAAACAAAAACAGGTCACATTAGGATTATAAATTTGTTTCCATCCTGTTATGGGTATTGATATGAATCAATAACACCAAAAATAACAGGATATAATTGAATTATATCCATTGGATCTGAAGAAATCCTGTTATTTTTGGTGTTATTGATTCATATCAATACCCATAACAGGATGGAAACAAATTTATAATCCTAATGTGATCTGTTTTTGTTTT
>OY757911.1:113844834-113917334 GCA_963585895.1 Sepioteuthis lessoniana
ATGGTGAATTTATATTCATGTGTGCGCATGGGAGTAGTTACATATGCGACATGTATACTCCAGTTATCTATTACTATATATATATATATATAGTGCGAGCAAGTGAGCGAGCAAATGAGAGAGAGAGAGAGAGAGAGAGAGAGAGAGAGAGAGAGAGAGAGAGAGAGAGAGAGAGAGAGAGAGTAAATACGACGATATATAAATACAAAATATTAAAAAAAAAACCCAGATATTCCGAGAATGCATTCATTTATGTATAATATGACAATATTTAACACTTCATTTTGTTTTGTTTTATTTTGTTTTCCTCTTAAACCATCTTCAGAGTGATGTAAGTATTTGATGGTAAGGCACATCTGAAAGTTATTGAAAGTGAAAAAAAAAAGATGAAACAAAAAAATGAGAAAATTCTTAACGTTCTATTATCATTAATAGCATTTTTTTAAAAAATGTATATGACATAATTAATTTACGAAAAATTTCCTTTTCTCATATTATTTATTTCTTTATTGACTTATTCAAAAAAGTTTTCATATTTTCTTATATCCGGGTTTATCTTATATCCTGGTATGGTCCATTTTGTTTAGGTAATTTGGGACCAAAGAAAAGCTCTCTTATATCCGAGTTTCTCATAGATCAGGATCTCTTATATCCGGGTTACACTATATATATATATATATATATATAGTAAAAAAAAAGACAAATTGAATCCTTATAAGAATTAAGGGATTTTTTGAATAATTCTCAAAAATAACACCTATGAGTGAAAGCTACACATTCAAATGTTATTTTTGAGAATTTTTGAACAGTTTTTATTTAGAAAAATTGATATATTTATTCTTATATTAAATGAAATAAGCAATTTAGTGTTGCTTGTAATAAAAATTTGTTTAGTAAATATCTTGTATGGAAATCATACGGAAACTCTCAAAAGTAAATATGATTCATGGCCATTGGAAATTTTTAATTAGACGAACCAGACATGCAGGACACTGCTGGAGAAGCAGGGACGAGCTCATAATTGATGTTCTCCTATGGACCCCCTCATTGGCCTAGCAAAAGCAGGACGATCAGCTTGAACCTATATAGAGCTGCTCAGTGAGGACACGGGATGTAGCCATGAGGACCTACCAGAAGCGATGAATGATAGGGAGGAGTGGCGAGAGAGGGTCAAGGATATCCGTGCTAGCGGCACGACATGATCATGAGGATGATGAATTAGAAATATTCTTAATATTTAGTTTTGATTTAACTAAAGCAAAAGACAAGATAGCATTATAATTAGAAATAATTATAGATTCAACAATGTTTCTGTATTGTTTATTATGTATATTAACTAATATTTCAAAATTTAAAAAATCTATCAAAGTTATTCACTTCAAAATAATTTTCAGATTAGACGTAACATCGCATATTAACATTGTTCTGAAGAGAGTTAAACAAAAAAGAAAAAAACTCACAAAAAAACTCCCAACATAAACAAGAAAAAAAAAAACGGAAAGCATAAGCAAAAAAAAAAAAAAGCACAAAAACATATAAAAGCAAACAAACAAAGAAAAACAAAAACCAAAAACCAGAAAAACAAGACAACCCCCCCCAAAAAAAACACAAAAAAACGAAACATGAAACGGAGGAATATTATTCATATATAAATAAATACATCCTCTGAATATTTTCTTTTTTCATATTCATTATTACGCGCGTGCGCACACACACACACACACACACACACAAACACACACGCACATATTTATATATATTAGTTAGGATTGTGTATACCCAGAGTCAGCAGCCCTCGATGACTGTTCTGATGTTCGTATTTGCAAGAAACTTACAGTCACCAAGCGCCGGTAACTTACTATTTACGTAATCCTGTCTTACATTCTTATATATATATATATATATATATATATATATATATATATTTGAATGCACTTCTGTTTGTCTGTTTATCTATCTATCTATCTAACACATAGAAGCTCTATGCAAAAGTTTCCAGCGCTCTTTAAAAGACAATATCCTGAGTACAGAATTACTAACTGGTTTTTCGCTGAAAACTTTTACACACGTTTAATATATTTACGTCTTTCTTTAAAAGAACTAATTAACTTATGAAATTTTCGTTTTTCCGGGTTTTTTTTTCTTAGTTCTTTGAATTTTACTTATTATTTCGCCAGTGAATTTTTAGTCATGACACAGATTTCATTTCTCTTCATATGGAGCCTAACAAAAATGTCGCTTGCGTGATTCGAGGATATACTTCAGACTTGATGGTTCTCACCAACATTTCTTTCAGAGTGATGTAACTGAAATACATAAAAGATCTTTCAGAATTGCATGATTAACTTTTAACATTTTTTGAAAACATGATTTCCTCAATAATTTCATACAATAATTGACTTTCATAAATTCCCCTAAAAATGCGTGTGAACCCATGAATTCAAGTAGCCTTTGAGGATATGTATGTGTGTGCGTGCTCGTTTGTATGCTTGTGTACACGCGAACTTAAGTGTGTATGTGAATGTGTTACCGTTTGTATGTATTTGGACGTATGTGTATACGCAGGTTAATGTGTATGTGTATGTGCATGTGTTCCCGTTTTTATGTATCTGGACGTATGTGTATACCCCAGCTAATGTGTATGTGTTCCCATTTATATGTATTTGGACGTATGTGTTTATGTAGGCTAATGTGCATATGTATGTGCGTAAGTGACCGTTAGTATGCCTTTCTTTGTATGTGTGCCAGCGAGCTGATGTGTGTCTATGAGTATATGTATGAGTGTATGTGTGTACCCGTTAGTAAGTATTTGTAAGTATCGTGTGTGAACGTTTGTGTGTGCGTTTGTATGCACATGAGCTTCTATAAGTACATATGTTCGTAAATAAATATATATATATATATATATATATATATATATATGTGTATGTGTGTGTGTGTGTGTGTGTGTGTGTGTGTATGAAGTGGTCCAGTTTTTAAATGTATCGATTGCATGAACCGTGATATTGAGTTAGTAATTCTAAATAAAAGTCGATGTTTCGGTTTGAAACACACACTTCCGTGCGCATGCGTACGCATACGCTCTTTTTCACATAGACAAGCGCATGCGTATTTCATTTCTTTTTTTTTTATTTGGAAAATGTTCATACCTGACATGGATTTGTTGGCTTGCCACCTGGTGCGATTTTAATCGCTTCGAATGTGAACTTGCTGAACTTTTTAAATCAAAGACATGCTTGGATATTTTCTACTCTATTCATTCAAATTATAACAAAAATGTCGTTGCCTTTAAGTGTAGAATATATATATATATATATATATATATATATATATATATATATATATATATATATATAAGATACACTTAATAATGACAAATCTTAACCGTTGAATTCCAATAATCTGGAAATGCTTAGCTTCTTCCTATGCACACACACACACACACACACACATACACACACACACATACACACACATATTCACACACACATACTCACACACATACACATACATACGTACATACATACATACATACTAACACACAGGCAGGCAAACTGTTCATGCAGGTAAATAAATATACAACCATATGCATCTAGATAACTCATCATTCCCGTGTACAGGCACTTCAACGACAAAGAACAAAAACTAAACGCAATAAAACAAGAAAAATTAAAAAGAAAAAAAAAAACAACGAAAAAATCTTAACAAAAGAGACGCAGATTATTGCAAAATGTTCGTTGTGTAAATTAGAATATTTTTTTCTCATCATGGCCTGTTAATGATAATCATTAAAATAACACCCGAGTCGGCCGGGTCTCGAGAATACACAGACTGCATCTCTGCAGAACAGTAGGAACATCATCTGGGTATGACACAAGAACATCTGATATTGAAGGTTTTATTCTGGGGCTTTGGGGTCAAATAGGACTGTTGACGAAGGATTTTTTAATATTAGATATAATTATTTGGGTTAAACAGCAGTACAAGAAGCCATTTAACTGTATGCAAAGAAATGATTACAATTAAATTAAAAAAGAAGTATTTGATGACTAGAATTATTAAAGTTAAATAGCAGTACTTGAGACAATTGAACTCTGTTCAAACCAATGAGCTCTGGCTCGTTTAAATGAAATTTTGCCTCCACACTATTCTTTTACAAATCATATATATATATATATATATATATATATATGTGTGTGTGTGTGTGTGTGTGTGTGTGTAAACAGGACTTGGCTGTTAATAAACTACAAGGGTTGATGTGCCACAAAACACTACCATCCTTGATAATAATAATATTACATTAATAATATTTCTATTTTTGTTACAAATCATATATATATATACACACACACAGACAAACACACACACACACACACACACACACACACATATATATGTGTGTGTATGTGTGCGTTTGGTTTCTTTGTTTAATGGCCTATCAACCTTTGTAGGTTATTTAATGCCAAAGAACAGTAGTGTTAATATTTAACCCACAGCTGGGAGGATAAGGGGATTCATACTTTTCCCAAGGGTATTTGCCCGAATGTGAACGTAATTTGTGTGTGTGCGTGTAAACAGGACTTTGCAGTAAATAAACTACAAGCGTTGATGTGCCACAAAACACTACCATTCTTAAAAATAATGATGATTCTATTTTTTGGCGTTTTATGGCATATCAGCTTTTGTGCCATTGAAGCCTAGAAGAACAGTAGTGGTACTATTTAACCCATAGCTGGGAGGATAAGGGGGTTCATAACTTTTCCAAGGGTATTTGCCCGAAAGTGGACGTCATAGCGCGACTGGGGTACGAACTCGCTTACTGCGATTCCGCAGTCCATCGCTTTAACCATTACACTACGAGAACACCTTTTGATTATTATTGATAAGTAAGAAAAAATGAAATATTAATAGATATCCCATTCATCTTCTTTGCTTTTGCTAAAACAAAGCTGGGGAATCCTTTTCAACAACTTGTACTTCTAATAATAATACGAGACACTCTGATCGGTGCTTCATTTTCAAAGATTACAAACAACATCAAAGCAACCACAAACGTTAATCTTAAAAAGACAAACAAAAAGTCCTTTTACTGTAATAAACCGGATATATATATATATATATATATATATATATATATATATATATATATATATGTGTGTGTGTGTGTGTGTGTGTGTGTGTGTGTGTATGTGTGTGTGTGTGTAGAAGCTGTGAACAAGAGATTCAAGAAGTTGCACAAACTAATAAGTGACCTTAAAATAACACACATTGCCAACGAAAACATTTTCTCAATATTTTTTCTTAAAGTTCATACTGATATGGGTGCGTACATCCGCTTGTAAAGCCGACTGCAAACAGCCGTCGTTGTCAAACTTAAATTATAAGAATTTCTCATGTTAATTATCATACTCATTAACTTTTGACATAACTTATTGATTCGTTATTAATTAATCAATTAGAACAAAATTTCCTTCTGTCGTCTTAATAAACGTCTAACCCTTCATCAATGTTATCTGATAAAAACGAACGAACTAAAGTTCTTCGATCTTGACTTGAGCTGACAACCTTTTGGTTTCCATATTTATTTAGTGTTCTTCATAAAAGTAAGTAAAGTTGGCGACCGTAGTCGAGGGTGACCCAAAGGCTTCCTTTTCAATAGCTAGTACACCGAGCATCCGAAGCAGGCGCTACTCCTTTCCTTGGATTTCTCTACTTTACCCTTGATACATACCATACAATGCTAAGTGTTAAGCAAGGAGGTAACAAGTACCATTTTTGAGTCTTTGGTACGACTTGACCTATGATTAGACCTCTGCCTCCTTGGCTATTGGCAAACACTCTACCTGTACCATAGCCAGGTACGGTTATGTGAAACGTACATAGAATGTTCATAACATATATACATAGAACATAGGAATCCCGAAACACGAAAAATACGTAACGACTTCTTAGTTCAGGTACGAAACCTTTTATTACCTTTGAGTTAAAGGTTTTGACATAAGGAAGAGAGATGCACAATCTTTCTATGATGAATTTTCCATCTGCTCCCCCCCCCGTTACGTGCGGCACCCGTAGCGCACAAATTCGTCTGGCCTCAGCGAGCCCCGAAAGTCCACCCGTCCCGTTCGGAGTCTAGTTCTCAACTAACTGACCTTTTTCAAAATCTCCCAAATCCTCCGCTTGCGCTTCCGCTGCATGACGTCATTCACACCCCCAAGTCCTATCTGGGATTTTCATTTTGACATCTGTGAACGACACATCCTCCCCGCACGAGCGTCAACACCTGTGCTCAAGTTTGCACCTAACTAACCCATGAGCTGAGCCGAAAGGTTCTCAGCCTAACTAAACCCAAAGGCAAGATATATAAAACGAAATCCATCGGTCATTATATTACATACCCACTAGGCCGAAAGGCAAAGATTATCAAATTAGAACATAGATAATTTTCCCTTGGGTTTTTTCAGGTTTGATTTGAATATTTAGTTTAATGGCATATAAATCCATGATGGTCATTTAATGCCAAATCCTATTTATGCATATATTGAATATAATTTTAAGATAATAGTTTGTTGGTAATTTTATTTTTAAATAAGCCAAAGCTCTTTAGTTTGCACACAGCTAAATAATTTCAAGTATTACTATTTGTTGTTTGCACATAATCAAAGTAAGTAAAGTTGTCTCCCTTAGTCGAGGGCGACTAGAAGCCTCCCTTTTCAATAGCTACAACACTGATATGTAGGGGAGGGTGCTACTCCTTTCTCTGGATACGTACCTTATAATGCTGAGTTTTAAGCAAGGAGGTATCAAGTACCATTTTAAAGTCTTTGGTGTGACACGACCTGGGATTGAACCCAGGTCACCCAGACCATTGGCGAACACTCTACTCACTAGGCCAAAGAGCCGGTCTTTGCACATAATTAGATTATTTTAATTATTGCTATTCGATGTTTGTACACAGAAAGACTATTTCAATTATTACAATTTATTGTTTTTTCACTGTTAAATAATTTCAAGAGTTCCTGTTTATTGCTTGCACAGAGTTAAAAGAATTTAAGTATTGCTATCTAACTCTAATAGTTCTTTTAGTACACAGTCAAATAGTTTTAAGCATTGCAAGTTGACTCTAATTGATCGATTCGTACACACCTAAATGGTTTTAAGCATTGTTATCTAATACTAATAATACTAATATTAGTCCTTTGTTTGCTTACAGTTAAATAGTTTCAAATACAGTAAATGATTAAACAGTTTTACTTAACCCATAGAAGAGACCCTAACTGGCACTACCACTCGAGGCAGCGTAATCCTGGGAGTAGTGACAATAAGAATAAATAAAAAAGTAATATAGACCCTGTTCAAAGTTTTATTTCACAATTACAAAGAACAATAGAGCCATTTTAAGTTCTTATTGTCCTCAATCGGTTTTAAAGGTATTATCATCCAACTGATTGCCCACGTAAGCTTTACTCTTCTGAAGATTAACCCTTTAGAATGACCCTTTCAATAGCTAGTACACAGAGAATCTGGGGCGGGCGCTAATCCTTTCTTAAGATTTCTCCACTTTACCCTTGATACATACTGTATAATGCTGAGTGTTAAGCAAGGAGGTAACAAGTACCATTTTTGAATCTTTAGTATAACTTGACCTGTGATTGGACCTTTGTCTCCATTGCCATTGGCAACACACTCTACCCTTATTCTACCTTCGTGTCCATGGCCATTGGTAAACACTCTACCCTTATTCTACCTTTGTCTCTATGGCCATTGACAAACACTCCACCCTTATTCTACTTTTGTCTCAATGGCCATTGGTAAACACTCTACCCTCATTCTACCTTTGTTTCCATGGCCACTGACAAACACTCTACCCGTGGTGTAATTGTTATCGTCGTAGGAAATGAACACGGCGACACGAGTTCAAATCCTGGACGAAACTCATTGCATTTCACATAGCACTAATACCCTTGGGAAAGGTATGAATCCAATTATTCTCCTTCCAGCTATGGGTAAATAGTTGGGCAGACTAGGTTCTTCAGCCTTGGTTAGGCAACTAGTCTAGGAGAAGGAAAACTCTGAATTCAAACCTGTTAAACTCCGCTTAAAAAATTGACCTTGTGTCATATCCTGCCCGAGCGGAGGGGTTGGTAAATAGGACAAACACTCTACCCTTATTCTACCTTTGTAACTATGGCCATTGGTAAACACTTTACCCTTATTCTACCTTTGTCGCTATGGCCATTGGTAAACACTCTACCCTTATTCTACCTTTGTTTCTATGGCCATTGGTAAACACTCTACCCTTTTTCTACAGCCCCGACCTATCGCCCGGGTCGGTAGAATACACCAACTGCCTTATTGCAGTGTCCTAGCTATGACACTAAACGGAACGTGATGTTGAGCATTCAGTTCTGGATATCTGTGAGTGTGAAGTAATCGGTAATTGTGATTACTCCCAGGCCAACTCTGACCCAGAGCGATAAAATAAGTTAGGGCCCAATCTATGGGAGAAATATATCTGTTTTCAAATTATTAATAGTCGATAAAAATACTTGATGCCATATCATTATAAATCATTTGAAGTACGAATAGGGAAGGAGTAGCGCCCTCCCCTACACATTGGTGTAGTAGCTATCGAAAAGGGAGCCTTCGGGTTACCCTCGACTATGGTCGCCAACTTTACTTTACTTATTATTAGTTACTTAAAACCATTGGAATGTGTTCAAACAAACGATTATCAATAAATATGAATAATTATCTGAAACCATATAATTATTAGTATTTGATCAGAATATTTGAAATCAAAAAACCATGTGCACACTATTTTTAGGTGGTAATATTTGATATGTATTCAATAAATTACCATGACTAGACAATTCAGCAAACACCTATATGCGACATATGGAATAGTGGTGGGTACGGTGATCTCCACCACTGGAGATCGAACCAGCCACCACAGAATGCAGAAACCGTAACTGGCCACCAGTCCATGCCCTGCGAAGCTAAATCAACTAGTCATGGTAAGAATGCACGACCACATGCGCTAATGTGTCTTGAAAGTACGTTTTTCTGGACAGAAGACCCGGTCACCTCTAGAGCTTCGTCTTCTCAAGTCAGCGTTATGCATTATATATATATATATATATATAAGGGTTCAGTCCCAGGTTGACTCAAAAATGGTACTTGATACCTCCTCGCTTAACACTCACCATTATAAGGAACGGATCAAGGGTATGTGGCGCGATCCAGGGAAAGGAGTAGGGCCCTTTCCTACACCTCGGTGTAATAGCAATTTAAAAGGGAGCCTTCGGATTGCCCTCGACAAGGTCAAAGTTCACCGAGTACAAGGTCAAAGTTCATTTTCACCAACTTGATTTATAAGGTTCCCTCTATTTCAGTACTGGTTAGACTGATATGCAGGCTGGCATAATAAAATCCGACTTCCATAAACAATTTTTTTAAATGCGAGAAAATGTATCGCTTTGTAGACATTGCGGTAATCTTTCCATTTCATCTTTTCTGACATTTTAATGAATAAAAATAACCACAGTATGTGTGAAAATTAGAGATTTTATTTCTTTCTTTTCGTGTTTCTATAGTCTGAGTTCTATATTATATCGAGTGGGGGGGGAGGTATCTTATGACGTTGTGGTAAACGTGCTACACTGCGACATCGTAGTTTGCTCAATCGCAGCATACTTTAAAAAAACTATGAGTCTGACAGTATCATTTTCAGAATCTGATAAGATTGTTTGGTTTCTTTTTTTTAATGACATATCAACCTTCAGGGGGGTATTTAATGTCAAAGCCAACATCGTAAAACTGTATGGGTAGTATTTAACACATAGCTGCGGGAATAAATGGGTTCATATCTATACGAAGGGTATTAGTCCGAAAGTAAATATCATCATCATCATCATCATGTTGTGCTGCTAGCACGGATATCCCTGACCCTCTCTTGCCACTTTCCCTATCGTTCATCGCCTCTGGCATGTCTTCTGGGCTACATCCCGTATCCTCACATAGCTGCTGTATGTATGTTCTTGCTGGTCGTCCTGCTTTAGCTCGTCCATATGTGGGGGTCCATAGGAGTACATCACTTATGAGCTCGTCCCTGGTCCTCCAGCAGTGTCCTGCATGCCTGGCTCGTCTAACTTGGATAGTTTTCGTGATGGGAGGCAGGTAGAAAGCAGTTTCAATACTGGTTAGTATAATGTCTTTAAGTCGTACTATTCTAAAATGCCAAAAATTCTTTACAAAATTGTATGCTGTTTATTCTTTGTAAAATGCCACTTGTATAGTGTATTTTAAATGTAAAGACAGTTTTACTGTAAACCCAAATTGAATATGACCCCTGACCCCATGTGTTAGTATACACGGCGAAAGGTTCTGAAAGTCTTCTAAAAGCTTAGAATGCCCACCGTTTCTCCCCACCCCATTGTAGTTTTAAAAACAAATATGTTAAGGCCAGTATCAGAAGGCAGATGAAAATAAACATAAAACTCTTATAAATCGACATTAGTCTTGGACTTTAACTAAGTTAAAACTTACGTGAAAAGGAAGTCCCCCCCCGTTTTTTTACGTACACATGGGAAGCAGCAAGATGGACGTAAGTATTGCCTGTCCTGGACCTGTGAGACCCGCAGCTCAACGTTCAGGATCATCAGTTCGATCGGGGAACTACTGCTGCTCATCTATAAGAGTGGCTTCTATAGATGAGAATAAAAACGGCCATCGAAAGATAACCATGAACCTATTTACCATCCCCTCCGCTCGGGCAGGATATGACACAAAGGCAATTTTTAAGCGGAGTTTAACAGGTTTGAATTTAGAGTTTTCCTTCTCCTGGACTAGTTGCCTCACCAAGGCTGAAGGACCTAGTCTGCCCTACTATTTACTCAAAGCTGGAGAGAGAATAATTGGATTCATACCTTTCCCAAGGGTATTAGTGCTATGTGAAATGCAATCAGTCTTGTCCAGGATTTGAACTCGTGTCGCCGTGTCCATTTCCTACGACGATAACATTTACACCACGGGCACCTCCAAAGATAACCATGACCCACACTCAAATATCATAGCATGACTGAATGTAGAACTCATTTTTTCGATGCCACAGTCCATTTTTTTTTCTACTTTATCTCATTTTATGGTGGGAAATATAGACACACACACACACACACACACACACACACACATGTATCTATATAGACACGATAGTTGTTAAAAAAGTTCTAAGCTTGCCTAAATTTTAGATTTGTTGCATACCTCTCATCTTTGCATGGGCATACATTGACGTTAATGACCTCCCTACTCCTCCCGCACCTCTCATCATTCCTCACAGACTCCCTGCCTTCCTTTAATCTCTTATGCCACTCAAAAACTGATGCTTGATTCACGCAAGATGGTCGAAAAACAGTCTGAAGCATTCCATACGTTTCTGTCGCTTTTTTTTCCAAGTTTAAAAGAGAATTTTATTGCATATCGTTCTTCTAAAGTGTCCTCACATCCAGATTGCATTTTTGAAATTCATCAGCTGTGACAATCAGGATTTAGTAGGGTGTATTCCAATTGCTGCTGTTCATTTGAACGTAAAATCATAAAAATTGGTCTGTCATTTCATAAGATGTATAGCAATAACATACTGAATTCTTAAGAGTCTACGACAATTTTAAATGCCTGTACGGAAAAAGTCTGGAAACTTATTGAAGGCACCACGTATATATCTATATAGACACGAGGGTCCTTCTAAAAGTTCTAAGCTTGCCCAAATTTTAGATTTGTCGCATACCCCTCATCTTTGCATGGGCTTGCATTGAAATTAAGACGGATATCTAAATTAGTTTTTCCAGTTTCATTAGAAGTGTTTGTGCGTCGGTATAACAAAACTATCCTGCTATTGTTCTTCTTCTAAATAAAGCATAGACCTTTTTAAAGGATACTTATATATATATATATATATATATATATATATATATATATATATATATATATATATATGATGAGAATTTAGCAATATATATGATGAGAATTTAGCGATCTCTGGCGAACTGTGAACTCATAGGTCTCCTATGATTACAACGATCTATATTAAAAGAAAAAGAAAAAATTTCAGTTCCCTACAGGTCCACGTGGCATTCGTACTGGGTGGGTAATTTAACATCAATCACCTGGTCTCAGGTGGCCTGACCCTTCACTATACATACTTACCACTGCTAAGTTTACCGCTTTGCGTCCCAAAGGCGCTATACCAAGGGAATCAAGCACGAATCAGCCACGCATGAATGTCATCTCGAGCTAACCCCGCCTCCATTATAAAATGACTTCATGTTAAATCAGCCTTGGCGGGAAGTCTGATAAATATCTGCTTTGTAGAAAAGAGTGAAGTATTCAAATTAGTATTTTATAGCTATCACCGATATATCAAGAAATCTATAGTTATTTCCGTTATATCGGGAATTTTGATGATTGAAAATGAGTGCAAACAAAGACCCCACAAAATTATCATAAGGTTGCAAATTTTGGTGGAAATTGTTTTATTCTCTACGTTTCAGCATTTTAGGTGCATGATCTATCAAATATCATCCTACGATGTGCCATTTTTGATGGATTAGGACAACATACATATATGTAAACAACCATAGATAGATTGTATTCATTGCCCCAACAGCCTTTCCCTCGTCTCGGTATATATTTGTGATGAAAACACTTTCTGATTGAAAGCCAGCATTAGCTAGTTAAGCTCTAGGGCAAGTCAATGGACTCTCAGAACCTAAAACATAATTTTGATCGACATTGCCGCGTGAAAGCAAAATATTACTCAAGATCCACCTTGTTCAATAGCCGTAAGGTAGATATAAGTTCAATGCTTTACGCTGTCATTCAATTTATGATAGCTACCGTTTACTACTGTTGGATACACTCGATATCTAACATAGCAACCGAATTGAATCTTTGTTGGTATTTCGAAACTGCCGGCGTGTCGAATTAAAGAGAATGATAGCGTTCGTCGTTGAAATTTCGCAAGGTCACTAGCGAGCGGAACTCGAGATTAGTGGAGAAATCAAAACCATCCAGTCAACAGTAAAAAACTAACTTAGAAAAAAAAAGGTTCTCTTAGGGATTATATCTAAACATTCGTTCCATACAGACCCGGAGAATATTAATCAGAAATTTGTCTCTAAAGCTCTGTATCTAAAAAAAACTTAAGAAATGTTTGTGAATATCTATTTTCCGTGTTACTCATTAACATTATATATGCATTATATCATCAGAAAAGTAGATATTCGTTGTGCTAAACCATTTTAGCTATAAGATCGTTATTCATTCAAGGCCACTTGAATAAAATGAGACGTTCGCAAATTAGACTTAATACTTATAACCCTCGCGCACAGTCCGATTGACTGGCTGCTCAGTCTGCCCCTGTAGCCGGATTAATACGGAGTGAACTGAATAATTTTTTGAGATCAGGATGCTGTCAGCACAGTCAGCTGGGGCAGCAGAATACACCGACTGCATCTCTATTGTGAGTTAAGACTACACTCCAATGGTTGTCCTGTATATGACATTAAACCATCTAATGACGAGGCTTCTGTCTTGAAGCAACCAAGTTCACTCTGAGTCGGAGTGGTAGCACATGTCTTTGAGTCAAATAGAAATCTTTGACATTTTTAACTGTGTGCAAACAAGTCACGTATGCCTAATTGAATTGTTAGAAAGACAAATGTTTGATGATTGTACTGATGTTAAATAATGACTGTTATATACTTGAAACTATTTGAATGTGTTAAAAATGAGCTAATGCTTGTTTAGAAATGTTTTCTACAAAATGTGTTTATAAATAATATTAATTTACTATGTATGTATAAAATGGATTGAACATTAAATAACTCACAACGGTTGATATGCCATAAATCCCAAACAACCAAGTAATATGATGCTGAGCGAACCTACCAACTGGACGGAGAAGGTCACCGACGGGGAATTCTGCGAAAGAACGACATCTTACCACACAGGTTCATTTTGGTTCTTTTATTTTATGGCAAATAAACCTTTATGGGTTATTTAAAGCCAATTCCATCAGTGTAGAAGAACAATAGAGGTATTATTTAATCCATAGCTAAGCGGGTTCATACCTTTCTCTCGGGTATTAGTCTTAAAGTGAATGTAATACCGCGACTAGTGTTCGAACTTGCAGGCTACGATCTTCCAGTCCATTACGTTAGCCACTAGGCCACGAGAACTACCTGCGTATATACGTCGAGTAATGCATGGAATGAACAGAAGACGTCTGGTTTATAGGAGACAATTTTGTGTCCTCTACTAAAATTCAAACAACAACAAAAAAATACTTTTTCTTTTTTTTTTTTTTTTTTTTGCTGATTTTTCTCGTGGAAAAATCTGAGTTTACTCGGCTGAATTTGAATTCTGAGATACAAATATGTGCAGAATGTATTCTGGATTTCCATATTATATATCGGCTAACTTTCATTAATGGTTGCTAACCTGGAAAACTAAAATAATCTGTTT
The DNA here is from genome assembly GCA_963585895.1 of Sepioteuthis lessoniana. Lineage (NCBI taxonomy): Eukaryota > Metazoa > Mollusca > Cephalopoda > Myopsida > Loliginidae > Sepioteuthis > Sepioteuthis lessoniana. The sequence continues at coordinate 113,859,358 of OY757911.1, forward strand.
ATTTCTAGACGGACCACATTTTGAAATTGTTCAAACTGGCATCTAAAAGGAATATTATTTTTCGCAATTATGTATCTCCACAATCCACGGGTAAGATGTTTTGGTCTATTTTGATTTGGTTTTATGGCATATCAATCATTTAGTATAATTATAGTCCTTTTTTTATTTAAACACAGTTAAATGCCAAAACAGTTCTATTTCAAACAATTCAATTAGCAAAAATCACAGTTTAAAATGTCAAAATTCAAACAATTTAATTGAGCATATAAAAAGAGTGTGATGTGTCACAAAGTCAATTTTTAAGTGGAGTAAAGCTGATATTGAATCCAGAGTTTTCCTACGCTTAGATCTGTTTGTTGTTTTTGTTATTAAGTGGCATATCACTCTTCGTGGGTTATTTAATGCTAAAGCTATTCTTATACATGAACAGTACTTCGGTTTCGAGAGGCAACATCCCACAAAGCAGCAGATGCACGGACACTTACCACCCATCTCAAAACCCATCCAGACTAGATAAGCAAGACATATGCAGTGCACTGCTGGAGAAGTAAGGGCGAACTCATAAGCAATGTACTCTAGTGGACCCCTAAACACGGACGAGGAAGGGTAAGACGACCAGCTAGAACCTATCTACAACAGCCCTGTACTGATACAGGAGTAGCCTGGAAGACGTGCCGAGAGCCATGGACGATTGCGACGAGTGGCGGGCGAGGGCCAGGGAAATCCGTGCCAGTTGCACGCCATAATGATGATGATGTGCCCGCGGTGTAATGGTTATCGTCGTAGGAAATGGACACGGCGACACGAGTTCAAATCCTGAACGAGACTGATTGCATTTCACATAGCACTAATACTCTTGGGAAAGGTATGAATCCAATTATTCTCCCTCCAGCTATGGGTAAATAGTAGGGCAGATTAGGTTCTTCAGCCTTGGCGAGGCAACTAGTCTAGGAGAAGGAAAACTCTGAATTCAAACCTGTTAAACTCTGCTTAAAAATTGACCTTGTGTCATATCCTGCCCGAGTGGAGGGGTTGGGTAAATATGTATAATGATGATGATGTAGAATGGGATAATTTACGATATTAAGGTAAGCGTAGATTGTATTTGAAACAAGGTCATTGAGCATCATATGAGAATCGAGTTCATTACTGTTTCCTATCAATAACAGCGTAAGTTTAGTTAAGAACTTCCGATCCACTATTCCAATTGAAGGAAAATGAAAAATGCATTGCCGTAAAGTATGATCCATTCATCTTCTCAAGGTTAGATAAGTTAACAGTTACCGTCGTCAAAAATGGAGCCGGTGTACCGAGCTCGAATTCATGACGAAGTTGTTTGGAATTTCCCTTGGAAAAGATATAAAGAAAGCTTTGAATTCAAACTATTTGTACTCTGTTTAAAAATTGACCTGTGCTGCATCCTGCTCTAGGTTGAAGCGATGGGTAAATACCACCTGTCAGATATCGTTCGTTCGTTCGTTCGGCTAGTTAACTTAGAACCGATCTGATGGAGTTGGGCAGCTATTCCCGTGATAAGTCCTCATATTCAAACAGAAGAGAAAATAATAATCCACCCTCGCAAAGAAATAAGGAAACCTCATAAAATAAAGCAAAATAGATTGTTTTATATCTCGAGAGAAGCTGGCTGTTTTCATTTTCCCTGGGTGAAAGCAACATATAATTGAAGTTTCAGATGCCTCAAGATTTTATCTTGAAATAGAAAATAGAATAATTACGAGTAGGTGGTAACAAGATGGTCATTTCGAGAAGTGAACGGTAATAGTTTGGTATTTACCTCGAAAAGCAGAAATCAGGGTTCGATCTAAAGCAAAGAGCTGCATTACTGATGGGCAAAGAAGTAAAGACTCTTTTCATTTTTGTAATTGGAGCAACATAATCTTTCAAGCAATATTTCCATCTATTTATTCTCGAGATAAAGAAAATAAAAGACGTAAAGGAAATAGGGTAACTCTGAGAAATAAAAATTCTAGGTGGAATAACGGTCTACTCTGATTCGGAGGAATAATAACGGTTATGATCCGAAAAAAAAGACATATTTCCATGGTGCACCCGATACTGAATAAAACTCAATAAGGTGATATTTTTAAGTTTTTGCCATTACTCCCAGGTTCATTTTGATCCAAAGATTCCATTAGAAAGATATTATTCTCTGTCTTCTGTTTCCATGATGCACTCGATTTTTAATAACCCTTACGAAGGTGATGTTCTTATGTAGTTGCCATTACTCTAAGGTTCACTTTGATCCAGAGAATATTTCCTGCAATGATCCCTCCCCATTAAGAAAGATATTATTGCCTGCAATCTGTTATCATTTGCAGATCCGATTTTTAATGAATTTTAAAATGTTAATGTTTTTGTGTTGTTATTATTACTCCCAGGCTCACTTTGATCCGGGGTTGTAGCACCTGTTAGAATCCCTTCTATGGATCAAAAATTTCTTTTTAAAAAATTTAGGGTGAGATAAGAATAATTGAATGCATTAACAAGTTATTTGAAGCTATAGTTGTTTACAACTGATTATTAACATTTGCTAAGTCTGATTTTGTTTATTTGTTTAATGGCATATCAAACTTCGAGAGTTATTTAATGCTAAAACCATTCTTGTAGATGGACTGGTGTGGTTCTGTTTAATGTATTGCTAGTGGAGTTAAAAGAGTTCACACATTTCCCAAAGTTATTTGTCCGAAAGTATACGTAATACCCCGACTGAAGATCGAACTCCCCTTGAACGATGTCTCAGTTCAGTATATTAGCCACTACACCACGGACATTCACTCCTTACTTCCCTCGCCCATTCGGCTGGGTCTGCAGAATACACCGACTACATCTCTGCAGAGGAGTAAGACTTCTCTTGACAAGTGAGCTGGATATGACACTAAACAATCCGATGATGGGGTTCAGTAATACTGGATCTTTGGGGTATGCTGAGTAACTCTTCATTACCATCGCTCTCGGGTCCACTCTGGCCCGAAATGGTAGCACCTGTTAGGGTCATATCTCTGGGTTAAATAGAACTAAACTGTGTACTTACGCTCCACTGAATTGTTTGATATAGAATTGCTTTTCCATTTTCTTCCATCGGTGCTGCAGTGCTTGGATCCCATTGGTCCAAAAATTCATCAACCGCACATATGACGTCGTCGTATGAACTTTTTAAAATCCTCGGTTTATATAAGAGTACCTCTCTTGTATTTGGCTTGTTTTTCAAAATCACTTTGCAATGGGATCTTGTATTTGATTTTGTAACTAGTCGGTTCGCCTCGAAGTTGACGGGGCAGTGCACTCTAGGGCATTCCCGCCATAATCACGTCATTCATGAGCAGTGACAAGGAAAACAAAATTACTTATCATTTCAATCCAGTCGTCAAATTTATTTTCAGTCGGGTTGTAGGTGAAACTGTGCACAAGTTAATTATATATACTAGCAAACATATGCGTCCTTTAATGCCATCAAATATTTTCTTAAATTTGAAAGACACTAAACAAGAACCCATGTAAGAAAATTACATATCTTTTAAATTTCAACTGATTTCTATATAAAACAATATATTTCATATGTAATTTCTATATAAAACAATATATTTCATATGTAATTTCTATATAAAACAACATATTTCATATGTAATTTCTATATAAAACAATATATTTCATATGTAATTTTTATATAAAACAATATATTTCATATGTAATTTTTATATTAAACAATATATTTCATATGTAATTTCTATTTAAAACTATATATTTCATATGTATTTATCATAGAATTTACTAGATATATTGTTAATTAAAATATACTAATTAAGATTAAATTATGATTATCAATCATTAAGGATTTAACCTGTATAACAACGGGGACGGTGACATTAGTGCTGACGTAGTTGCACTTACAGAAATACATACAATCTCCTTTATATATATATATATATATATATATATATATATATATATATATATATATATATATATATATATATACTAGCAGAAGTTGGCATGAAATAGCCATCATTGGCTGAGATGCTATTAAACTAAGTAACTTACCCATATATATATATTTGTTTGCGCGTCCGTGTGTGTGTGTGTGTGTGTGTGTGTGTGCGTCCGTCTGGGTGTGTGTACATATGGATAAACAGACCCTGACTCAATATATATATATATATATATATATATATATATATATATATATATAATGTTTCTGTGTCTGTTTGTTAAGGAATGAGTTTTGAATGAAATTGTATCGCTAAAATAACCGCTTTTCCTACCTCAAGCAAATTTTTGCGTAGCCCGCTATTTAACCAGTCAAAGGTAGCAAGTTTTCCAAATGAGATTTTCCAATTTCTTTAATTTGATTTTAAACTTACCTAATGAAAAAAAAGAAAGAAAAAAAAGACCATAGAAGAAATAAGAATGAAAAAGAATTATGTTATTCTTTTTTTTATGGTTATTATCGGCAGTGACAGTGTTTTTATCTATCTTGATTTTTTTACGAACCAGCATCTTTAACCTTATCATAAATCGAATAATATATGGAAATGTTTCTTACCTATAAAATGTTTTTACCTATAAGAATACGCTATGTACTTCCGAAAATCGAATCATCAATTTTTAATTCATTTTTAAAAGTTGTATTTCAAAGTTGTATTCAATTTATTTTTGGTAGTTATACGTATGATTTCAGAAATTTCTAAAATCGAAATTGGAATCAACGATATTTATCTTTGAATATTATTTATAGGTCAAATTAATGTTAATGCCTGTATTCCGTATACTGTTCTTCATTTGAAAAACACAAGAAACTATTATTTCAAAATACCGCTAAATATTTACCATTTCTTTGGCTCGGAATTTTACTGAGGGTATTAACCCTTAAGAAAAAGATATCCTTTCGCCATTTTTTCTCAAACCAAGAAATATACTTAGAATTCTTATCCTAAGAAAAGTTGGCGACCGTAGTCGGGGGCGACCAGAAGGCTCCTTTTTCAATAGCTACTACACCGATGTGTAAGGGAGGGCGTTACTCCTTTCCCTGGATTGCTCCACTTTAACCTAGATACATGCCTTATATCGCTGAGTGTTAAGCAAGGAGGCATCAAGTACCATTTTTAAAGTCTTTGGTATGTCGCGACCTGGGTTTGAACTCAGGTGTCCTGGACCATTGGCGAACACTCTGCCCACTAGACAATGAGCCGGTTTGTTTCTTCTTCTACACTGCTTAAATTATAACCAGGAGTTCAACGGAATTATTTTTGTGAGCTAATTTCGGTTTCTTTTTCTTTCCCTTATTTCTTTGGACATTTTTCTACCTTTTATAATTTGCATTGTAACTCATTTTTTTTTTTTACATTCTGTAATTGTAAATAAACGAATTTCTTGTTTGTTTTAATTGAGGTTTGGTTCCGATTTATTTGCGTGCCAAAAACCTCTGTGACCCGTATTTATATATTTTTAATATTTTGCGCTAGTGATTGACAACCCTCTATTTTGGCCCTTGTTGGGCTCGACACGCAATCGAAATGGCCCGATCCGATCACTCGGCTGCTCATGTCATGACCCTCACATCTAATATGATTACCCCGACCGATTTCTTTCAATTGTTTGCAGTGCCAGATTGTGGGATGAAAAAGTATTCACACACACACACACACACACATGTATATATATATATATATATATATATATAACAAAATAATTGTGTTATGTTTTCACTATCAAGTGTTATTACATTCTGAAGAATAACATACAGTATGAGATGATATAATAAATCCCCCCCCCGCCAAAAAAAACAAAAAAACAAACCAAAGTGGAATTGCACTTATATCACAAAACATCCCAGAATGGTTGGTTGGTTGTTAGGGTTTAATGGCATATCAACCTTTGTAGTTTATTTAATGCCAAATCCATTTTATACAAATAATCAGTTCTAATTCAAACAGTTCAGTTTAGCATGAGTACACGGTTAAATTGTCAAGCTATTCCGTTTAGTTAAACAGTTCTAATTCACACAATTCAATTTAGTATAAGTATAGTTCTTGTTTACACACGGTTAAATGTCAAAACTGTTCTATTTAAAATAATTCAGTTTATCGTTAGTACAGTTCCAATGTCGAAAACAGTTCCATTTAAAATAATTCAGTTTAGTATTAGTACGCAGTTTACATGTCAGAATAAATGATAAAACAGTTCTACTTCGAACAATTCAGTTAAGCGTAAGTATAGTTTAAATGTCAAAAACTATTCTATTTCAAGTCATTCAGTTTAGCATAAATACGCAGTTTAATTCTATTTGATACTTAGATAGGGCCCTATCAGGTGCTACCACCTCGGGACAGAGTCGGCCAGGGTGCGATGGCAATAAAGGGGTACTCCGCATTCCCCAAAGCTGCAGCATTACTGGACTCTCACCATCGGATTGTTTAATGTTATATACAGGACACGCGTTTAGTGGGTCTTACCCCTCTGCAGATGTGCAATCGGTGTATTCTAAAACCTAAACCGATTGGGTAAAGAACATAATAGAAGTTTCCAGAATATTAGACTTGTTCGATATATCTTTGCAAAAAATGAACAGCAATCGATAAGCTATCGATCATATGGAAGTCAGACCTGACCGATAAAATGAAACGCAGTTTCATCCCAGAAGCGGTCGTATCGATACTGCTATATGGATGCACTACTTGGACGCTAACAAAACGGCTGGAGAAAAAGCTAGACGGCAATTACACAAGAATGCTGCGAGCAATATTGAACAAGTCCTGGAGGCAACACCCCTCAAAGCAGCAGCTATACGGCCACCTACCTCCCATCACGAATACTATCCAAGTTAGACGAACCAGACATGCAGGACACTGCTGGAGAAGCAGGGACGAGCTCATAAGTGAAGTACTCCTATGAACTCCTGCATATGGCCGAGCAAAAGCAGGACGACCAGCTCGAACATACATACATACAGCAGCTCTGTGAGGATACGGGATGTAGCCCTGAAGACCTGTCAAAAGCGATGAACGATAGGGAGAAGTGGCGAGAGAGGGCCAGGGATATCCGTGCTGGCGGCACGACATGACGATGATGATGATGATCATGAACTGTGAAGGTTATAACTCCTTAAATTTTTTCGGTAAATGTATTTATATGATTTAAGTGGAGTCAGCTTGGTTTGGCTTGGTAATATGGCACATCAACTATTGTAGGTTATTTAATGCCCTATAATTTGTATTTAGGGAGTTGATCTTCTTGTAGCCATATTTTATTAAAAATGACGGACAATGATTTTTTGAAGAGTTTATCTTTAGCTTTTTTCTCGCTTCCAAGAAAGATGTCACAGTCGAGGATAAAAGCTGTTTAGTAATTGTCCGAAAACTCTGATGTTATGTGTACATCTACTTTCGACCTTCGTGGATCATTGACGAAGATGTCAGTGCAACTACATCATAGATTATGAATTGTTTTATGTGATTAATTAGTATTTTGAACGAGTGTCTTTATTGCGAGCAGTCAAGATAATATTTGAACAAGCAGTTCGTTGGCGCTGGTTTGAAAGTGTAGAGTTCACAGTTCTGGATCACGTGACTATGAAAGACTGAGACTGTTGAACTATGCAACTATGTCTGATGAATTTAAGTATTCCTGCTCCTAATCTGAAAAAGATTTTGCTATGTATGGGCTGTCTGTCTGTTTTATTAGAATTTCTTATATGTAATTGTTACGAAGTATGATTTTTGTATTATCGAATAAATCTTTGAATTATTTGTCAGGGTCTTGGTTTATGTAAGATATATTTATTGATGTGTATTCGAATGGTACAAGCATTACATTAATGACAAATTCGTCTGCAAGAGAGAGAGAGAGAGAGAGAGAGAGAGAGGTGGCTGTATGTCGAATATATGAATTATGAGTTGCTGTATCATAATTAGTGTTGGAGATGTTATCTCCCTCGAAGAATTGATATATAACATTAGTTCTACATAATCGTGCTTGTTAGGAGTTCTGTTATTAGCTAAGATATGGTTAATATCAGAGATTTCGGATAATTAATATCCAGCCTTCATCCTCATTTGCAACATATCACACATGAACAAAAAAAGATTAATAAAAAAAAATCAGTTCCATAGCCTTACATCCCAGAGATGACATAGGCAGGCTGTATGAGTCAAGAAAAAGAGTTTTTAAACAATAATCTATATTACATCTATAATCAGTTAGTGTTTTCAAACAATGAATAAATTCGTTATTTAACAGGAATTCGTTACTTTAATGAACAATAATTTAAAATATTAAACATACCAATGATTTAAATTTTAGAGTTCTCAAACTGGAAAAAAAACAAAAACATGTTGATCCATATTTATATTTTGTATTGTTGTTTCTAAAGAATTCATTTGCACACTGTCTTTTCAAATACTAATTATCTTAATACAGATTTTATTTTTCACTCATAAATGTGAACTTAACACGTTCGACCACTCCGAGTCTGAGTGGACCGGGAAGTAATGGCAATGAATGGGATATTCCTACTCCACAGGCCTCCATAATTCGAAATTCGAGCCTTTTCATCAGATGCAGTTTAGTGTCATACCCAGAACACGTCTTTTTATTTTGCTTTATATCTTCATCACAAGTGGTTGATTTTAACGGCATGTCAACTTGCTAAGGGTAATTTTATGCCTTAAGGTCAGGGAATCGCGTTCATTGAAAGTTCATATTTATATTTTGTGAGTAGTTGTTTCTTAACAATTATTTAATCCATAGACGATACTCTGAGAAGTACTATTACGCCAGATCTGGGAGTAATGGCAATGAAGGGGTACTCCACATTCCCCAGATCTCCAGGCAAAGTTAAAATGGTTTGTTGCTATGGAAAACAGGGAATATCTGACTCATTTTCTACTCCAATGCGAATGGTACGTGCACCCCACTGTTTAGTTTGTATCTGTAATGTTATTTACTCATTTAGTGGAAGTTTAGACACGTTTTGGTCTTGGGTTGTTGTTCTTTTTCTTTTCTTTTTACCATCGTTTTGTTCAGTGTGTCTCATTCATGGGCATTTATATTCAATTTCTATTTACCCGGACTATTTATTCTGTTGTAAATGTCTCAGCATATAAAAATTGCACCCGACGAAGCAATGGATTTCTTGTTCATTTCTGTTCCTTCTGATTTTGACGTACTCATTTTATGGCTCAGAAAATGACATTAAAACCGTTGGCATTTTTACTGTTTTAGAGTAAAAATAAATACAAAGATGGCGGTCGAGGATCACTTCCTCTGTACATTCTTTAATCGGAAGACTTTTAAAAAAATTATTAGCAGTTTATTTGTTTACAAAAATGGAATAAAATTAAAAAACAAAACCAAAAAAACAAAAAACAAAACAAAAAACAAATCAGCAAAACAATTTAGCTTTTGGCTGTTTAATGTCAACATGACCAAGTATAGATTAATCGCTGAAATATTGTAATTTGAGACGTTGTTAGGAATAAAAATCTCTATATTCTCATATGTCGGCTTTTTTCTTTTTTTAAACAATCTCAATTTTATTTTGAAGTTGATAGATTAAAAAAAGAATAAACGAAAGGATTTTCAAATAATATTTGTATTTTCGTAGTTGCATTGGTAGCTTCGTGAACTCTGGTGCCACAGAGGTCACATATTTTAATTAAGATGTTGCCATCTAATTAAATGAAAAACCTCTGAAATTAGAATCTTATCTCGTTAGCAAATTTTTCAATTTCGTTACTTTTTTAATGGCATATCATGCTTCGTGGGTTATCTAATGCGAAAGCCATCAGAGTAGAAGATTAGTTGTGGCATTGTTTAATCCAGAGCTGGGGTAATAAACGGTTCATATCTTTCCTAAGAGTATTAGTCCGAAATTAAAAGTAATGGCGCTACTGAAGTTAGAAATCGGTAGCTATTATGTCTCAGTCCAGCAAGTCAGTCTCTAGACTACAAGAACTCCTTCCGAAAATGTCTATCATCAAATCTAGGAAAACACACACATAGGAAAGGCCTGGACTGCTATTAACCAGTAAACAACAGCTTATCAGAACTCATCATTATCTTGTCGCGTGATCAGTACGGGTATCCCTGACCCTCTCTCACGTCCCTCCCTATCGTTCATAGCCTCCGGCTGGTCCTCAGGGCAACACCCCGTATCCTCACTGAGCTGCTGTATGTAGGTTCGAGCTGGTCGCCCTGCTTTTGCTCGGACATGTAAAGGGAACCATAGGAGTACCTCACTTTTGAGCTCGTTCCTACTTCTCCAGCAGTGTTCTGCAGGTCTGGTTCGTCTCACTTTGATAGTTTTCGTGATGGACGGTTGGTGGCCGTATAGCTGCTGCTTTGTGGGGTGTTGCCTCCAGGACTTGTTCAATATTGCTCGCAGCATTCTTGTGTAATTGCCGTCCAACTTTTTCTCCATCCGTTTAGTTAGCGTCCATGTAGTGCATCCATATAGCTGTGTCGACACGATCGCTGCGTGGAAGAAACTGCGTTTCATTTTATCGGTGAGGTCTGACCGATATCATATTGATAGCTGTCCATGCCTTTGCTAGTCGCGGTTGATGAGACGCTGCTTCCTAAGTAGGTAGATAGTTACATTCAAAATACTTTGAGAAAAAACAAGACGGGCACAACTCATAGATGATGTGTGATGTTTAGAATAAACCTTTTAAGCATCAGCCCACACATTGGCAGCTGTACGACAACTTACCTCCCATCTCACAAACCATCTAGGTAAGAAGAGCAAGACATGCTGGCCACTGCTGGAAGGACAAAGAATCATAAGTGATGTTCTCTTATGGACTCGTACACATGGACACACCATTGTTGACCAGTGCTGGCCGAACAGCAAAAATATTCATCAGCTCTGTGTGGGCATTGGCTACCGTCAAGAGGACTTGCCAAGAGTGATGACTCATTCGAACTGGTGGCAAGAGAGAGTCAAAAGAACCCGTGCTGTAGTCACACCTTGATAATGAAAATAATGATGAATACAAATAATATTTCACCACACCCATTGATGACGTCCATCATCTAAATAGTAGATTAGTAAAAAATCTATGGAGGTGATTTGCTTATAGCGGCGAAAAGTTTTGTAGAACCAGCCACTTTTTTGGATGAGCTGTAAACAGAAGTATCACGCACCAGTGCGCCATAGGTGTTCTGTACAGGACTCCTAATGTTTTAAATTTAGAGGTTTTCCGTCTTCCACGTTGGTTGACCAGTCAAAACTAGAAAGTTAAAACTACTCGAATAAACAAAACTTTGTTACTTCTGTATCATCTACTGATGTTCTTGGGTTGGTTCTTCTTGTCAAAAGCTTTTGTCTATTTGATAAATACTTTATCACCAACTTACAACTTTTTAAAGAAAAAGTGAATTTTCTTCAAAATGGAAAATACCTTCATGCTGTCACTATGATGACGGTGGTAACGAACTGATCGTTCAGTGGTTGAAGAAAAACACAAAAACAAAATTCACCTCATATATTGGACATTTTTAAAAATCATTTCTTCAGTTGTCAATACAAGGATACAGATGGCGTACACAATCAGGATAGATCTGTGGACCTTCTTTTGTTCTAGTTGGAACCAAGTCTTCTCTGATTTGAGTGCGGTTCTCTCTCTCTCTCTCTCTCTCTCGCTCGCTGTCTCTCTCTATCTGTCCCTTTCATTTCAAGCTATGTCTTCTCTTCAGAGACTGAATCGAAAGGACCCAGCTTCTTTTATCAGGGTTCTAAGAATAGCGAATCCCAGTTATCGAGACTAGTAAGATGACTGATAGGGCATCATAATTTTGGAGGTGCCCGGGGTGTAATGGTTATCGTCGTAGGAAATGGACACGGTGACACGAGTTCAAATCCTGGACAAGACTGATTGCATTTCACGTAGCACTAATACCCTTGGGAAAGGTATGAATCCAATTATTCTCCCTCCAGCTATGGGTAAATAGTAGGACAGACTAAGTTCTTCAGCCTTGGTGAGGCAACTAGTCTAGGAGAAGGAAAACTCTGAATTTAAACCTGGTAAACCCCGCTTAAAAATTGACCTTGTGTCATATCCTGCCGGAGCGGAGGGGTTGGTAAATAGGATTATAATTTTGGCAAATGGCCTGTATTGCCACTTTCTTTTGGGTTGCAAAAATAGCATATCTAAATGCACTTAATTGTCTTTATTGGGAATCCTGTTTGAGATGAGTCTTCTTTATCAGAGTTTTAATTTTATTGCGGACTTGGTAGTTTTTTGTTGTTCTTCTCATACGTTTCGGCCAGACGTGAAATTTGGCCGAAACGTATTGAGAAAAACAACAAAAAACTACCAAGATGAGAACAAAAGTCCGCAATAAAATTAAAACTCTGATAAATGCATTCAGCTGGCTTAGAAAAGAAGAACATATATATTCACACCTTACGAACACTTTATTTCAACACTCGTTCAAACTGTCACCATAGACAATCTAAACGTATATTATTGGTTACAATTCATTGCCAAACGGTCCTGCACTGAAACATTGAAACCAAAATAAAATGATATATATATATATATAAAAATGTAATAATTCATATCGTTGGTTATAGAATTTCAAAGTTGTAGAAGTTAGAAATGCATATAAACCTAATAATATCCGTTTTCTTCGACTTTGAATAATAAAATTGTTAGGAGTGTATTTTTCATGCTCTATTGATTTGCTATTATCAAATGTACTTAAGGTGTATAATAGTCCTTTACTCAGCCTACTTGAACACCCAGCCAGAATCACAGAGCACCAAGTGAAAATCGAACTCACAAAAAAAGAGTCTGCAAGCACAGCTTGCATATGATTCATAGTAAAATTACTCTGAATCTGAAAAATGGTCGTAAAATATTTAAACAAACGTTTTTTTTTCTTTCTATCTACGACAAGATGGTTTGGTTTCTTTGTTTAATGGCATATAAACCTTTGTAGGTTATTCAATGCCAAAGCCATTCTCCTGGAAGAACAGTAGTGGTACTATTTAACCCATAGCTGGGAGGATAAGGGGGTTCATACCTTTCCCAAAGGTATTTGCCCGAAAGTGAATGTGATAGCGCGACTGGAGTACGAACTTGAGTACTACGATTCCGCAGTCCATCGCTTTAACCATTACAACACGGTGACACCCCTTCTACGACGAGAAGAAAAAAGTTTATCTAAATTTTTTAAACCATTGTCGACTTTCTAGTGGAATGTTCTGGATATTCCAAATATGTGAAGTTTAACATCCGCGGGGTATTAGAACGTAGATACTGCGCATAAATTGGTTTTAATATATATACATATAATAATATTCTTTATTTCTCATATACGCAGTTGCCCAGTCGGCTGGAGTTGTACAATACACCGACTGCACCTCGGCAGAGAGGTAAGCCCCCACCCGCGCACAACGAATATCCTGGATATGACACTAAACAATCTGATGATGAAGTTCCAGTAATGCTGAAGCTTTAGGAAATGCAGAGTTCCCCTTCACTGCCATCGCTCCCAGGTCCACTCTGGCCCGGTGTGGTAGCACCTGATAGGGTCCTATCTTTGGATGAAATAGAAACTAAACTACGTACTTATGCTAAGGTGAATTGTTTGAAATAGAACTATTTTGACATCAAAACTGCGTACTTATGTTAAACTGAACTACTTGAAATTGAACTGTTTTGGTATTTAAACTGCGTACTTGTGCAAAACTGAATTGTTTGAAATAGAACTTATTTTACATTGTGTGTGTACTTACGTTGAACTGAATGTTTAAAAATTAGAACTGTTAGACTAAACTGATTAGCTCTAAGTAGAAATGTTTTTTGATAGTTAAACTGTATACTTGTGCTAAACTAAATTGTTTGAAATAGAACTGATTGTTTGTATAAAAATGGATTTGGTGTTAAATAACCTACCAAAGTTGATATGCCATAAAACCTAAACATTCAACCAATTATTTAGGTAGGCGGTCTCCGTGACATCGCGTCAAACGTGATGGGCTGCGACATCGTTTTAAGCAAGTTCAAGCTCAGGTCGTGCTATTAAGTTTACTCATCGACTAATGCTCTAAAGAAATATATGAGTCCCCTTATCCCCACCCCCAGCAATGGGTTAACGAGTAACACTACAGTCCATCTAAAAGGAAGATTTTGGTACAAAATGAATTACGAAGGTTAATATAATTAAAAAAAAACAAACTTTGCGCTATTTATCAATGGGTATAGAACAACTTCCTGGTTTGGTGCAATGTAAAAAAAAAAATGAAATGGACACTTGCCAAGAGATGGTAACTGGGATAGTTTGGTTGGTTTTACGGCATGTCAACCCTTGTTAATTTAATTAATGGCAAAGTCAGTTTAACAATTATAGTCAGTGATTAGTGCGAGGGTAAGAAAAATGTGGAACCAAAATATGGAGTAATTTTTAAAACTTTTTTTTTATCTGATGAGTCAATTATTGAAAAAAATAGCTTGATAAATCTAAATTTTTTATGATTAGCAGTATCATTCCACCATCTTTTCGTTAAAATTCAGACCAATATGAATGAGCCAGAACAGAAACGACAAAGAATCTATGATTTGATTAACGCCGAGACCAAGCAAAAGATTTCCGAAATAATTGGACTTTCTTTATGGCCTCCATCAAGTCCAGACTTTAGACCCCTTTATTACGCTATATAGGGCGTTTTAGAAAACAAAACAAATGAAACAAGATTTTTATTGAGGAGGAATAGAATAAAATTTATTTTGAAGGCATTTCGAAAGCGTGATGATACAATACTTGAAAGAAAAAAATAGCGGCCATATTGATTAAATGTAGTTTTGGGTCAACTTCTTTTTTTTCAATTTTTCAAAATTGAAATTAATCAGGTTTTATAATAGAGTTGTTTATTTTTATACGAAAATATTCCTAATTTTACTGCCGCACCCTGTATATATGATAAAAAGTCAATCTTCAAAATTGTTTTAAACAGGGAACCATTTTATTATCTCAATCAGAGCTACGTGACCCAGAGTAGAAGCGTCTAAATTATCAGAATTGGGGGCCTCACAAAGAGATGCCTTTTTTATTGTCATACACAGAATAGCTCTTTTCTTTTTGTTGTTTTACCATTCTGTAGATTATAGTTTCGGTGTATTTTAAGTCCCATCATCAGGGCAAGTGATGGAAAAAGGCTCATAAGAGATGAATAACTCGTGATGATCCCAATAACAAGTGATAATCCCTACCCAGACAGATTATCGAAAGCCAAAGATGGGTTGCATTTAAAAGATTTCAATTGCTCTGCTATTTGTTGAGGAGAGAAGTGCTTTTTTGCCTTTCCTAAATGGCCGAGTCAACTGGGGCTGTAGAATACACCAACTGCATCTCTGTAAAGTGGTAGGACTCCCCTAACGAGTGTCCTGGATATGACATTAGGCAATCTGATGGTGAAGTTCCTGTAATGCTGGAGCTTTGGGGAGTACCCCTTTATTGCCATCGCTCCCAGGCCCTCTCTGACCCGAAGTGGTAGCACCTGATAGAGACCTATTTATAGGTCAAATAGATCTAAACAGTGTACTTATGCTAAACTGAATTGTTTGAAATAGAATTATTTTGACATTTGAATTTTATACTCATGCTAAACTGAATTTTTTAAAATAGAACTGCTTATATGTTTAAAAGTGGATTTGGCATAAAATAACCTAGAATTGTTGATGTGCCATAAAATCAAACCAAACCAAACCATAGCTTTCACAAGAAATACTGCAAACCCAGATTTTAAACCCGGTTTGACGATTCCATTGTTTGCGTTTTCAATAAAAGACTGTATTTTAAAATACATAATCATTGTTATTAGCGAGGAATTGTTATAATTATATCACTCTTTGCAAGTATGTGACATCAGCGTCTTTCCCTGGATTCTAAGTAACTGCAAATATCCTCTGCTAGTCACTTTTGGGTATTGAAGCTGTGGTCTGGATTGTCTCGATTCTTTCTCGGATTTCCAATTCTTTTCCTCTTTGAGTACCGTTCCAAAGACAGCAACTATAATTAAGCCTTTGAGGACCGTTTCAAGAGAAGTAGTTATAATTAGCAACATCGTTATGTTTTCCAGCTTTTTTAATTCTTGGGCAAGGGGTAACTATGTATTATTATTATTATTATTTCTATTCTTTGTCAGTTTTTCACCTCAGCGTTTGCTGATGGTCTTTCACTGAAGTGTGAATGACAGCAAGTCTCCTCAAGTCTCCAGGATTTTCTCTGTATTCTGGCCGATCTCAATCATGCAGTAGTTTGGATGGTCTCCTCTCGTCCTCTTATTTCCAAGTCCTCCTGTCTTTGTACCAATCCTTTGGTGACTGTGTCAAGAGCACCAATTAAAAATGGTATAATCGCCCCTTTCATGTTCCACAGCAAGGTCGAGATATTTATCCTTGCTTTTGCTTTTTTAAATTTTATTCTGTGGTCTACCGGGACAGCAAAGTCCACAATTGTGCAAGTTTTCTTTTGTTTCGTTGATTATTATAAGTTCAGATCATTTGGCCGAGATTAATTGATCTGCTTGTATCTCCAAATCCCACAGGAGTTTGTGCGTCTCATTTTCCAGGACAGATGCTGGGTTATACATATACCATTTGTTCGTATCGTCAAATTTCAGTTTCTTGCACAATTCCTAGTGGATCACCTTGCCCACTCAGTCTTGTCTAGTCGTATACTCTTTTGTACTAATTTCCTGATTATCATATTTACCCAACCCCTCCGCTCGGGCAGGCTATGACACAAGGTCAATTTTTTAAGCGGAGTTTAACAGGTTTAAATTCAGAGTTTTCCTTCTCCTAGACTAGTTGCCTCGCCAAGGCTGAAGAACCTAGTCTGCCCTACTATTTACCCATAGCTGGAGGGAGAATAATTGGATTCATACCTTTCCCAAGGGTATTAGTGCTATGTGAAATGCAATCAGTCTCGTCCAGGATTTGAACTTGAGTCGCCGTGTCCATTTCATACGACGATAACCATTACACCACGGGCACTAATTTCCTGATTATCATTATTATTATTTTACACTTTGTGAGTTTTTCGTAACAGTTCTGTTTGGCGGGTTTTTACTACAGTTTGAGTGCTGGCAAGTTTCCTAAGATCTTTTAGACTCATCGAGGTATTCTAGCTGATCTTGACAGTCCTGAGGTCTGGGTGATTCCGATTCTTCCTTTGTTCCCAAATCACTTTTATAGTCCTTTGGAAACTTTTCCAATAGCCTAAACTAAAACCAGTATAACCGTCACCTTCATATTCTACAGCTTTTTTAGCTCTCAGACAAGATCCAGGTATTTCTTTATCTTCGCGGTTTCTTCTATTTTCACCCTATAACCGCAAAATCCACAAGAAAACAAGTACTTTTTCTTATTAATTAAAACTAGGTCTGACCTTTTGACCGGGGTTTGGGGATCCGCTTGTATCAGAAAGTTTCAGATAATTTGATGCATCTCATTTTCTTTGAGACATTATGGTTTGTGCATGTACCATTTGTAAGCATGGTTGGAATTTTAGTCTTTTGCACAATTCCCGGTGGATTACCTTTCCCACTCAGAGTTGCCTAGTGTTGTGTTCTTTTTCTTTCATTTTGCTGCATTCGCATATTCATTTGCGTCTCATCAATTTTTGCTTTGATATAATTTGTTCTTACAGTATTGTTCTGTGCTGCTCTTAGCAGAGACTTAGTTTCTCTTTTCAAGTTTCCCTTTCGTAACCTTTTACAAGTTATCTGGGGTGCAATCTCACTGTTTTGTCGCTTGAAGTCTCTATAGGGTTGGGTTTTTTTTTTATTTCATTGGGGAAATTGAAAAAAAAAAGTTTAAAAAAGGAAAAGAAATAAAAGATGGCGTGATGATTTTTCAAGCTGATAATGTTTTTGCTGGTTAACGTTGGTGGATAGAAAACCAGACAGACCAATAACAGTATAGGAAGTAGTATTTTTTTCTTTCAAGGCCTGCCGACAGCACACATCCCTATGACTCTTTCAGGTCACAACCTGTCGGTTGGAGCTATAAAATACGCCCTCTTCACCTTTGCAAAGGGGTAAGACAACCCCCTAACAAAATCCCCTGTTGGCCGTGGGTGACGATTCTTAATGTTTGAAGATGGGATCCTTGTGGCTGGGCAGTGAAGTTACCCCACCTTGGCACTTACTGGGCTAGACAAGCGGTTGGAGGGGCTCCATCTGATAAATCGACTGGTCATATCAAACTCAAGACCGTATAATTCAAATTGCTCTTGTGGCAAACGAATACCCAACCCTATTTTGTGCTGAAGATGCTAGAAAGCGGTAACCGAGGCTCAGTTGCGCTGAGATAGCAATACTTTTACAGGGTGAAAATAGAAGAAAGTGAACAGTCAAAACTCTGCGCAAACAAATGATTAATATTAAATACAATTATTAGTGTTAGACAATAATAAATCAACATTTTTCTATTTAAGAGGAATTATATTGCGAATTGAACTACCATAACCAGAATATCCAGCGAACGCTTGCGTGCGACATACGGAAACACAGGACAGATCACATCAGCAGTGTATACCGTGATCTCCACCGCTGGAGATCGAACCAGTGACGTGAGATTGCTGAGCTGAAACTCTACAACAGAGTCACAGTCTATATCGCACACAAGTGACGCCAAATTAACTAGTTATGGTAATTGCTCGGCCAATTGACCTAAATGTGTCTTGCAAGTTACAACTGTACTCTTTGCAGAGGACACGGTCACCTCCTGGGCCATGTCTTCCCAAGAGGATTAGAAATACGCATCCACATAATTATTATGACCTCAAGGGCTAGGATATAAATCTAAATTTTTCTTTTTAAAGTCAAGGAATTATATTATGAATTGAATTACCATGACCAGAAAATCCGGTGAACCAAATAAACACACACGACCGTATATTTCAAATTGCTCTGGTGACAAACAAGTACCCTGCCCAATTCTATCTTAAAAGTACGCAGCGGTAGCCACACTTTAAGCAATCTAAACTGTGTGCAAACAAATGATTAGTATTAAATAGAATTATTTCTGTTCAATAACAATACTTAAAACACTTTATCTGTGTTCGAACAAAGGATTAATATTAATTAGAATTATAAGAATTAAATATCAATACTTGAAACCATTTAACTGTGTGCAGACAGATAAATAATGTTTCATAGAATTATACTATTTACCAACCCCTCCGCTCGGGCAGGATATGACACAAGGTCAATTTTTTAAGCGGAGTTTAACAGGTTTGAATTCAGACTTTTCCTTCTCCTAGACTAGTTGCCTAACCAAGGCAGAAGAAATCAGTCTGCCCTACTATTTACCCATAGCTGGAGGGAGAATAATTGGATTCATACCTTTCCCAAGGGTATTAGTGCTATGTGAAATGCAGTCAGTCACGTCCAGGATTTGAACTCGTGTCGCCGTGTCCATTTCCTACGACGATAACGACTACACCACGGGCACCTCCATTAACGACTATACCACGGGCACCTCCATTAATTTAAAGTTTCATAGAATTATTGATGTTATATAGCAACACCTAAAATAATTTAATGAATAAAATTATTAGTGTTAAATAGCAATACTTGAAACCATTTAAGTGCGTTCAATAGAATTATTAGACTTGGCAATACTTGGAATAATTTCATAGTGTATAAACAAAGTAAGAAAGTAAAGTTGTCTCCCTTTAGTCGAGGGTTAGCCGAAGGTTCCCTTTTCGATAGCTGCTACAACAAGCTGTAGGGGTAACTCCTTTCCCTGGATTGTTCCACTTTATCCTTAATCCTTACATTATATTGCTGAGAGTTAAGCAAGGTAGCATCAAGTACCATTTTTTTGAGTCTTTGGTATGATTCGACCTGGGATTGAACCTAGGTCTCCCGGGCCATTGGTGAACACTTTAACCATTATACCAATCTCTGGTGGGTAAACAAATGAACTCTAACTCTAGTAAAAATAAAGTTACCTACAAACTATTCGGTAACATATCGGATATATATATATATATATATATATATATATATATATATATATATATATTCGCAAGATTTGGCTTTAAATAACCCACAAGCGTTGATATGCCATTTAACCAAATACTTAAATAACCAAACTGTCTCTTATCCTCCGTCCTTATAGGCAATTGCTCTAAATGATTCCTCTTGATGGCATCAAATGTCCGCACAGGGCTGATGGATATTTTTATGGTGTGTCCATAAGTAGTAGTTGGTAGGAATACCTTGTTTATAAGTTCGTTTCCACTTCTTCAGATTGGCTGATTTAAGAAAAATTCTGTTTCGTTATCGCTATGTTAGAACCTTAGAGCCTAAAGGCATTTCCAAATTGCCGAAAATTTTTGCTCAAATTTAATTTTAACTAGTTTCCAATATTTCAGTTCGTAATATTTTCCCTGCAATAATATTTTATCTATCTATCTGTCTATCTATCTATCTATCTATCTATCTCGAGTGGTGTGATGGTTAGTAAACTAAACCAGGAAACATTCACGAGGGAGTTCGAGTCACACTGGGTTCCCCATTCGTACGCCCTTGTGCCACATCTAAACAAAAATGCTTAGTAAATTACTACATTATGCATGTATCTATCTATCTATCTATCTATCTATCTATCTGTGCAGCACAAACCTGAAATATCTACATTATTGATCTCGCACAAACTTTTAATGTCTGCGCATGATCAAACTAACTAACTAACTAACTAACTATCTATCTCAGTCTCTTTATCTATCTATCTATCTATCTATTAGTTAGGATCAATTTATTTAACAGCACGTGAGCCAATGTATATACTTTCCCTCTCTTCATATCTATGCCTGTTCATATCTATCTATCTATCTATCTATCTTCATAGAATTTTAAAGTTATAAATGCTTCTAGCATCTGCGTGTTTATGTACCTACCCTACGTTGATGGTTATGTTGACTGCAGTTGAAATATATCACAGAGGTTGGGGAAAAATGAAATAAAATTTCTTGATCCAAGAAAAGCAAACACAAAAATATTTTCTTTCTGCTGAAACATTTGCGAATTACCATCGACTAAAAAAGCGTCAGAGACGAAATTGAAAATAAATCAAATTGAAAACGGGAAAAATAAATAGAAATCGAAGTTTCGAAAATGAAATCTTTCCAAAGGCCAATAATTGATTTCTCTTCGATCAACACTGATTTATTTGGAAGTTGAAAATTGTTGTAGTTTAAAAAAACCTTTCCCCCTCCCCCCAAAATGATTTCGATGTTTGTTGGTTGGTTCGATTGGGTTTTATGGCATATAAATCTTTTAAGATTATTTAATGCCAAATTCATTTTTAGATAAATAATCAGTTCTATTTCAAGCAATTCAGTTTAGCATAAGTAAACAGTTTAATTGTCAATTTTTTTTTCTATTTCATGCTATTCAGTTTAGTCAAACATTTCTAATTCAAATAATTCAGTTTAGTATAAGTACATATTTTTTACACACAGTTAAATGTCAAAACAGTTCTATTTCAAGTAATTAAGTTTAGCGAAAGTATAGTTTCAATGTCAAAACAGTTTTGTTTCTAACAATTCAATTTAGCATAAGTACGCAGTTTCCTTATCAAAACAGTTCTATTTCAAGTAATTCAGTTTAGCATAAGTGCGCAGTTTACTTCTATTTGACCCATAGTTTGAACCCTATCAAGTGCTACCACTCAGGCCCAGAGTGGACCTGGGAGCGATGACAAAGAGGGGTACTCAGCATTCTCCAAAGCTCCAGTATTACTGAAACCTCACGATCAAATTGGTTCGTGTCATATCCAATCAATTTTTATATGATCATTAATTAATGACATAATATATATATTGATAAATTATCATATTACCCCATCATGAATGTATGTATAGGCAATTGTTATTACATGGAATATCTGGACTATTGACCACATTTTTATTATTATTCTCTCAATGTTTCGGCCAGGTGTTTCATGCAGAACCTAGGCTTCTGAGTTGCATCTCAGAAATTTAGACAAGTAATGCGTTGGCAATATTGATAATATCATTAACCTCCAAGTTTACACACGGTTAACGGAGGCATGGACAGCTATCAATACGCTATCGATCATATGGAAATCAGACCTGACCGATAAAATGAAACGCAATTTCTTCCAGGCAGCGGTCGTATCGATACTGCTATATGGACGCTAACAAAACGGCTGGAGAAAAAGCTAGACGGCAATTACACAAGAACGCTGCGAGCAATATTGTACAAATCCTGGAGGCAACACCCCACAAAGCACCAACTATATGGCCACCTACCTCCCATCACGAAAACTATCCAAGTTAGACGAACCAGACATTCAGAACACTGCTGGAGAAGCAAGTACGAGCTCATAAGCGATTTACTCCTATGGACCCCCACATATGGTCGAGCAAAAGCAGGACGACCGGCTCGAAAATAGATACAGCAGCTGTGTGAGGATACGGGATGTAGCCCTGAAGACCTGACAGAGGCAATGAACGATAGAGAGAAGTAGCGAGAGAGGGTCAGGGATATCCGTGCTGGCGACACGACATGATGATGAGGATTATGTATTAAATGTATTCCTTCGAAAAATGATGAATTTGGCACAAAATAACCCACGAAAGTTGATATGCCAAAAAGGAAAGAAAACAAAATTAAACCAATTCTCTGACAAGCATAACTAACAATACCCCCGCAACCCCACGAAACCCAAGGGTACAAATTCGTTACCTTTTTAGTCATTCAGTTCCTAACTTTCAACAATATAGATTTTCAGCCCATGTCACAAACTTGCAACTGAAGAAATGAATTTGTTCCTAACTGCTGTGGCCATCTACGAGAGGAAGCTAAATTTAGCAACTATCTTTGCCATAGGATGTTGTTGTTGTGATTCATTTAATGGTATCATTTTAAACAAAGGAACTCCCCATAATAAAAATAACAGAACCACCACGGAGGATTTTATTATGAAAGATTGCATTTTAATGATTCTGAATTTGCATTTCAATAGGACGAACTCTCATAACAATGCAAGAATACACATTACCCCCATAGAGTTCGTTGTGGTGTAGTGGCTAGCGTGCTGGACTGTGACATCGCTGAAAATGAGTTCGAACCCTAGTCGTGGTATTAAGTTCACTTCCATACTAATACCAGTGGGAAATGCATGAACTCTTTTATCTCTCCTGCGAAGGGTTAAATCGTAAATCAAATATCCATGTACAAGAATGGCTTTGGCATCAAATATCTCACGAAAATTGATATGCCATTAAATAAAGAAACCCAACCCTACCAATCACCATTAACAATTAACTATATTCAAAAAGAAGTCTGAAGAAATTGATACATTAAAAGCAAGTAGGATATAAAAAAGGTGACCCGAGTTCAATTCCTAGACGAAGCTAATATCCACTAGAAAGGTATGAAACTATCTTTTTCTTCTTTCCCAGTGTTATATAATTGCGGAAGGATTTTTTTATATTATCATCTTTCGTTGGTTATATCTTATCTTTCGGTTTATTTTGGCTTAGAAGTTTTCGGCTTAGTGCACGGGTAGGGGCACACATTGAGTGCAGGTTTTCACGCTCGTGCGCGGAGGATGTGACAATCACAGATGTCATAATAAAAACCCTGGATAGGAAATAAGACTGGGTATGTGAATGACGTCATGCCCGGAAGCGATGGGCATGGATTCTTGGGTATTTTGAAAAAAAAAAGCAGTTAGTTGAGATTTGAACTTAGACGGGGCGAGTTGATTTTTGGACCTGGGCGAGGCCAGTCCAGTTATGGACTACGGGATGACCGCGCGTTGTTGGGTGAGATGGAACAGTCAGCATAGTAGAAATTGTGTCTCTCTATCCTCGTGTCGAAAAAACAAAAAGTCAAGAAGGTAATAAAAGTTTCGCACCTGAACAAAGAGAGTCGTCAGTGTTTCGAGTGTTTTTCGGATTCCTATGCAAGCAAGGACGAACTCATCAGTGATGTACTCCTATGGACCCCCACATATGGCCAAGCAAAAGCAGGACGATCAGCTCGAGCATACATACAGCAGCTATGTGAGGATAAGGTATGTAGCCCTGAAGACCTGCCAGAAGCGATGAATGATAGGGAGAAGTGGCGAGAGAGGGTCAGGGATATCCGTGTTAACGGCACGACATGATGATGATGCATGTGAACGTTTTCACATATCCGTATATTTCACGTATCCGTATCATGGCTATTTTACACCAGCAATGGCATTTAGTTTTAGTTTGGCAGAGAGTCTATGAGAAGAAAACTGAACTCAAACCAGATTTACTCCGCTTAAAAATTGACCTTGTCTCATATCTTGCCTTTAACGAAGGAGTTGGACACATTTATTCATGCCAAAACATTAGAAATGAGATAAAAATAACCTTCCTTGTAACAAATATATCATCCCAATAGATTTACTTTAATCTTGTTTTGATGTGCAAAATGATTTTCTAGAAATTTTATTCTTACAATAAATATCCAGACAAAAGTAAGAATCAGTCATTTGTTTCAGTTTTTGACTGAACAATTAAACATAGGTCTAAAATCGTAAATTGACCTTCAGTAGACACGCGAAGAGAAAATACTGAAGATAAATGATGAATGTCTGAATTGCATCTAGTTGAAAGCTCAATTTTGGAATTTAACAGTAAAATTAACAAAAAAAAAAAAAAAAACACCCCATAAACCAAAACCAACAAACCAAACAAAACAAAACAAGAAAACCTTTAAGTAACTCATATTAAAATTGTTGGTTGGTTGGTTGTTTTTTACGGCATATCAACCAGTTTCGGGTAATTTAACGCCAATTTAAGTCATGTAGATAAACGTTTCTAGCAATTCAGTTTTGTATAAAATAGTTTTTTGTTTACACACAGTTAAATGTTAACAGTTCTATTTCAAACAATTCAATTTAGCAAAAGTACATTTTAAACACAATTATATGTAAAACAAAAACAACTATTATTTTCAAACAATTCAGTCTTGCGTGATTACACAGTTAATTCTATTTAAGCCATAGGGATGAACCTATCAGGTGCTAATACTCTGGGCTAGAGTGGAACTGGGAGTAATAGCAATGAAGGGGTACTCTGCGTTCTTCAAAGCTTCCGAATTACTGAAGCCTCACCATCATATTGTTTAATGTCATAAACAGGACACTCGTTGGCGGGAGTCTTACCCCTTTGCAAAGATGCAGTCAGTGTATTCTGAAGCCCTCGCTGACTGAGCCATTATCCGGAAGCTGAAAGTGACATATATATATATATATATATATATATATATATATATGTGTGTGTGTGTGTGTGTGTGTGTGTATATATATCAGTGCGTGTGTACGAGTGTGTTTTCCCACCTTTACACAATATAAACATTTTGTTGCATCATGCAAAAAATATTCATTATTCATGAATTCTTAGTTTATTTTACGCAGATGTTTCATGTGAATTTTTTTTTCTTTCAAACATGTAACTCTTAGTAATTAAGCTGACATGAGGAGGCGAGATGACAATTTATTTGAGGTTTTATCAGGATTTAAGTTCTTTCGATTTGAGAACAACGTATTTTTATCGATTTCTTCATTCACACACACACACACACACACACACATACATTTACAATGTTTTGTATATTCATAAAGAGTGCTAAATATCGGTGATAGATCAGTTATATCTAATTTAGAATAGCTAAGACATCAATCCAATATATATACTGAAGAGTTCTGATAGAACGAAACAGTCTGTCTGTGGATGACAATATATATATATATATATATATATATATATATATATATATATATATATATAAGTATGTTTGATTGAATAATAAAGACACATTTTGTCTATATAATTTAATTAAGTTCCTTTCAAGTTTCCTGATAATTGTCTTGGTTTCAGGTTGGAATTGGTGGATGAATTTACCTAAATTGTCCCGAACGCTTTTGGACCTTTTAAACGAAGACATTTATCAGGAAACTTGAAACGATCTTAATTAAGTTACATAGACAAAATGTGTCTTTATCATTTAATCAAGCATGCTTAAATGAAAGACTGCTGCCTAACCACACACACACACACACACACACACACACACACACACACACACACACATATATATATATATATATATATATATATATATATATATACACCTTATTTGCTGGAGCTGTAGAAAACGTTAAATGCACCTTCGCAGCGAGGTACAAACCCCACAATATGACACTAAACAGCATTTGATGTTGAAGCTCTAATCCTGGGGCTTTGGGTAATGTGGAGTACCTTTCATTGCCATTACTCCCAGCTCCACTTTGACCCGGATTGTTACTATCTGTTTGGGTCACATCTTTTGGTCAGATAGAACAGTTCAATCATTTACTACAAAACATTTTGCTGTATGTAAACAAGTAAGTGTTAATTTGAATTATTTCTACTACTTACCAATATTCGGAACTATTTAAATGGGTACGAATAAATGAATAATTTTAAATAGTTACAAGTGCTAAATAGCAATTCTTGAAACCATTTAACTGTGTGCAACCAAATAAGCTCAGGCTCGTTTACAAATTATCTATAAACTATTTGTTTACAAATCATATATGTTAGATATATGTGTATAAAATGAATTTGGCATTAAATAACTCACAAGGACTGATATGCCATTAAACTCCACAGCCTACCTACCAACCCACTAATTAACCTATATACATATATATATATATACCAAACTCTCCGCTCGGGCAGGATAAGACACAAGGTCAATTTTTAATCATACTTTAACCGGTTCGGATTCAGAGTTTTCCTTCTCTTAGACTAGTTGCCTTACCAAGGCTGAAGAACCTAGTCTGCCCTACTATTTACCCATAGCAGGAGGGAGAGTAATTGGATTCATACCTTTCCCAAGGGTATTAGTACTATGTGAAATGCAATCAGTGTCGTCCAGGATTTGAACTCGTATTGCCGTGTCTATTTCCTACGACGATAACCATTACATCACTGGTACCTCCAAATATATATATATTTATATATATACATATATATATATATATATATATATATATATATATTTCATATATATATATATATATATATATATATATGGAGATGCATGTGGTGTAATAGTTATTGTCGTAGGAAATGGACATATATATATATATATATATATATAAATATATATATATATATGTATATATATTTATATATATATATACATATATATATATATGTATATATACATATATATATATATATATATAGTCATTTGTTTACACACATTTAAATGGTCAATCGGTTTTATTTCTTACTATTCAATTTAGTATAATAGAAAATAGTTGAAGTGTTCCAAGTACTGGTATCTATCACTAACAATCCATTAAACAACAGCTATTTTTCCACGCAGCTAAATCATGAAACAGTTCTATTTTTAACAATTCAATTGAGCTTAAATCATTTGCTTTCACAGTTTAAATGCGGAACAGTTCTATTTGACCCATACATAAGACCCTATCAGGTACCCTCCGAGCTGCTAGTGAGTTAGGCTGGGGACTATAATTCTCACTGGATGTCCCTTGCTTCCAGCCTCATATCAAACGAAGTTTAGCTTAGTAAATGATAAATTTTGACTTTGGTTCGAGTATGGACCACAAGCGTTAAAATTTTGAACCATCAAATTGGTTTAAAAATGCAAATTTTTTCGATATTTACTAAGCTTAAGTCGAATTGGTGTAGAAGAATGTGTAGCACCATTTTTTCACCTAAAATTAAGGTTGGGTTGGCTGAGGTCGTCAGTATTACTTTAGGTCAGACTGGAGAGTGCGTACAGTGTGATTTGGACTCTGGATCTACGAGTAGTAATTTACTAAGGTTTTTCCGTCGATCTCACTTGTATACGTTTGCTAGTCTAGTTTTCTAACCGTTATATCACCCGAGGTGCCCGTGGTTTAATGGTTTTCGTCGTAGGAAGTGGACACGGCGACATGAGTTCAAAACCTGGACGAGGCTGATTACATTTCACATCGCACTAATACCCTTGGAAAAGGTATGAATCCAATTATTCTCCCTCCAGCTATGGGTAAATAGTAGGACAGACTGTTTCTTCAGCCTTGGTAAGGCAACTAGTCTAGGAGAAGGAAAACTCTGAATTCAAACCTGTTAAACTCCGCTTAAAAAATTGACATTGTGTCATATCTTGCCCGAGCGGAGGGGTTGGTAAATGTGATTATACCACCCGATGCGCTCACTACGGATTTACAAATAGTAATTTAGAAGTTTTTGCTTCGATGTGACTCAAAGCGGTATGAATGGAGCACCAAATAAGACTTGAACTCACTCTTGCAGGTTTGTTAATCTAGCTTGGCCACCATATCCACCACCCGAGGCGCCTACTGTGGATCTACAAGTACGATGCCAACTGCTATTGACGCCGCTTATGTATTCTCTATGTGTGCTGTATGGGGATATTTACATAGCACGTGTGTGTGCGTGCAAATATGCACATTCATAAGTCGGCGGTGATCCTTCATCGAAAATGAACCCGAATAATATTTTTCCACCACCATAAAAATAGCATAAGAAATTATTTTTTTTAGTATATACGGCCTTGGGCATTATGTAACTTCTTCAGTTTGTAATTCGTCAATGTCACCTTTTTTGCATTCATTTTTATTTATGTAATACTATTTTAAAATATCGTCTTTATCATTATTATTCTATAGAGCCTTGTTTCTTGCTAGTCCCATTTCTATTTTTTGAGGCGTTACTTGTATGGCAAATCTGTTCAGTAGAAAGTTTATGTGTTTTTTATGAACGAGGGTAATTTGCTTCACTTGAATGGGAGCTCTTTAGCGACAAGGCTCAATTGGTGTGAATCAGGTGATACAAAATGAGTTGAAGATATAACATTGCAGAGCTAATGCCTCTTGATAATATAATTATGACGAAAGATCTTCTGATCAAAGAAATGCAGTTCTTATTGACCAGGAGAGAATGAGAAGCGTTCTTATTTTTTAATTGCTTTAAACCCGTCCCAGAATACTAACTGTTTCCTGTGGCCCAATATTTAACTCGATTCAATAACAGAATCGGGAGCTTTTTTAGAGTGGGCTGTAGGTTTCAGGTTTGCAACTGATAATTCTGATTCCTCTACCCTTTCTTCGACCTAAAATAATTGCAAGCTTTCTTTACCTTTTTTTTTTCTTTTTTGCTCAGGTGAACTTGACAAATCTAGTTAATCAATACTATTTGCCTCAAACACGTGGTATTTAAATACATTTCAATTTATATAACTTTAATTTTTTTTAAATATTCATAGAATGACGAGCTTTTTTTCTCTCCTCTTTTCTATCAGCAATGATACATTTCCTTATTTTGGCTAAGATAGAAAATCTTCATCTCAAATGTCAAAAAAGATTCTTTCTATGGGCGTATAATCTGGTTGTGCCAGGTGACTGCTTTCCTTTCATCTACCAAAGATTGTACACTTATCGTAAATATCAAGCATACCCAATCTTTTCCACAATAAAGTAGCGAATCCTTTTCTAAAGAATATATTGTCAGCTAAAATCAGATATTTTTATAATCTAAATGATGTTTTATATGCAGAGTACAATGGGTAATTTTTCGCCATTTCAGTTCATTAATTACATGAATCTGCTTTGTGTGTATCCGGTTTTGTTTGTGTAACGAACAAGAATCACTTAGGCACTGTCAGTGAGGAAAACAGCACGGCAGAAATTTGGAAGCGTGATGCTGGACTTGGGGCATTCACGCCGGCAGTTTCCATACGAAAATAAAAGAGTATTTGCGTGTCAATCTGAAGATAGTTTGATTTGGTTTGATTCTACGGCATATCAACCATTGTAGGTTATTTAATGCCAAATCATGTTTATACATACATATTAAATATATAGGATTTGGTTTGTTTTGGTTTTACGGCATATCAACCATTGTAGGTTATTTAATGCCAAATCCTGTTTATACATACATATTAAATATATATGATTTGGTTTGTTTTGGTTTTACGGCATATCAACCATTGTAGGTTATTTAATGCCAAATCATGTTTATACATACATATTAAATATATATGATTTGGTTTGGTTTGGTTTTACGGCATATCAACCATTGTAGGTTATTTAATGCCAAATCATGTTTATACATACATATTAAATATATAGGATTTGGTTTGTTTTGGTTTAATGGCATATCTATATTACCAAACCTTCCGCTCGGGCAGGATATGACACGAGGACAATTTTTAAGCGGAGTTTAACATGTTTGATTTAAGAGTTTTCCTTCTCGTAGATTAGTCGTCTCACCAAGCCTGAAGAACCTAGTCTGCCCTACTATTTACCCAGCTGGAGGGAGGATAATTGGATTCATACCTTTCCCAAGGGTATTAGTACTATGTGAAATGCAATCAGTATCGTTCAGGATTTGAACTCGTATCGCCGTGTTCCTTTCCTACGATGATAACCATCACACCACGGGTTTAATGACATATCAACCATTGTAAGTTATTTAATTCCAAATCCTCTTTATACATATGTATTAGATATATATGATGGTTTGGTTGTGTTTTATAGCTTACCAACTATTGTTCGTTATTTATTGCCAAATACTTTTATACATGTATATTAAATATATGATTTCTTAACACATTTAGTTGATAACATTTTTAACTGAGCCAAAGCTAATTTTTTTATCACACAGTTAAGTGTTTTCACTTATTTTTATCTAATATGAATAATCATATTTACCATCAATCGTTTGTATGCACACATTTTGATATTTTCAATTATTGCTATGTATCAATAACAATTCAATTAAACATCATCCATTTGTTTACACGTAGTTAAATTACGAACACTTCTATTTTACGCAACTCACCTTAGCATGTCAAAAATCTAAATACTTCCAAGTATTGCCATCAATCACTAACAATTCAATTAAATATCAGTCATCTTTTCATGCAAAGATAAATGTAAAAACAGTTTTATTTCTAACAATTCTGTTTAGTACACTGTTCAAATGTCAAACAGTTCTATTCGACCCATAGATAGGACCTTATCAGGTGATACCACGGGCCAGAGTGGATCTGGGAGTAATGGTAATGAAAGTATACTCCGCATTCACCAAAGCTTCTGCATTACGAAAGCCTCACATCAGATTGTTTGGTGACATATCCAGGACACATATTGGAGAAATATTACCACTTTGCAGAGATGCAGTCAGTGTATTCTACAGCTGCAGCCGACTGGGTCCTATGAGGACAGTGCAGTGGATTCGAAAAACGTTAGATGACTCCAGTTGGGATTGTGAGGTAATGGCATCTCGAAAGCTTAACTCTGATTGTTCTGATCAGGAAAGACCTCTGCATTTGTAGCTGTGATCCAAGCCATGATTGACAACGAACCCCGTAATTCAATCAGGTCCATATTCAGGGATATGGGAGTGCCTGAGTTTCGTTATTGGTCCGTTATACATAAATATATTCGTATCTTATTCACACAAGATGAGTAAGGTTTCATTTTTTCTTACATATTTACCAACCCCTCCCCTCGGGCAGGATATGATACAAGGTCAATTTTTAAGCGGAGTTTAACATGTTTGAATTCAGAGTTTTACTTCTCCTAGACTAGTTGCCTCACCAAGGCTGAAGAACTCAGTCTGCCCAACTATTTACCCATAGCTGGAAGGAGATTTTTTGGATACAAAACTTTCCCAAGGGTATTAGTGTTATGTGAAATGCAATCAGTCTCGTCCAGGATTTGAATTCGTGTCGCCGTGTCCATTTCCTACGATTATAACCATTACACCCCGGGTACCTGCATTTTTTTCTTACAAGCCAAGAGAGTCAACGGGAAAGACCACCTTGCAAAGCTTTTCAACAAATTCAAGCATCCCACTCCGGGTAAGCATGCTTTGTTTTTTGTTTTTTTGTGGATGAGTGGCTGGAGGGTACAGAGCCTCCTGGATAGAGAGGGAGATTTTTTTTTATTTCGTTTTCCTTCTTCTCTGATTTCCCGCTTCCAATATTCTCAGGTTTTGTAATTTCTCCAAGTTTTCTGATGCTTTCTTGATTGAGCCATTCTGTTCGGCCTGATTTTAGCCTTTCCTCTTTTTTTCATTTTAATTCTTCAAATTCTTCAATACCAAATTCCTTCCCTTTATCTAGGCTGTAGATTCTGATTGTTTGTATAAGGTAATCTACTTCGTTTTTCTTCTCGGCTATATCAGAATATGGGGGGGTATTTTTCCCTGCGATTTTGTAAATTTATATATAAATCAATGGACAGGAAATGAATTTAGCTCTCACTCCTTTAAGAAGAGGAAGCATATATATATATATATATATATATATATATATAAGTTGTTGGCGACCTTAATCGAAGGTGGCCCGAAGGCTCCATTTTCAAAAGCTACTATTAACAATAAAGCTAAAGTCAATAGTCCAAATGATAAAAAATTACCTAAACTTAGTAAATATAGGTAAGTGTAAAGTAGTAAATTTAGTGACCGTAGTCGAGTACTACTCAAAAGCTCCCTTTTCAATAGCTACTACACCGAGGTATAGGGGAAAGTGCTACTCAATTCCCTGGATTGCTCCACTTTTCTCTTGATCCTTATCGTATAATGCTGAGTGTTAAACAAACCAGCATCAAGTAGTATTTATTGAGTCTTTGGTATGACTTAACCTGGGATTGAAACCCAGTCTGCCTGATCATTGGCGAACACTCTACTCATTTGAACAATGATATATATATATATATATTGTCATCCACAGACAGACAGACTGTTTCGTTCTATCAGAACTCTTCAGTGTGGCTAGACCCGCAGGACGGGATCGAAACCCCTCTAACTTTACGATAGACTAAGGTTTCAGACCACACGGCTACAAGCGGACTACGTCGACTAAGAGAATTTTAAGGTATTTTATTTTTAGCAACAGCAGCAGCAGCCTTTGTTTACATTTTTTTTAATACCCTATCGGCTACCAGAGTGCTCAATTCTTACGAAGAGCTTTGCATTACGCTAGGGGCGGCCGACAATTCCTTCGCCAGAGTGCTCAACCCTCATGGGGGAGCGTATATATTGTCATCCACAGACAGACTGTTTCGTTCTATCAGAACTCTTCAGTGTGGCTAGACCCGCAGGACGCTCGCAGCCGGGATCGAAACCCGTCTAACTTTACGATAGACTAAGGTATATATATATATATATATATATATATATATATATATATAAGATGACTTATCCTATATATATATATATATATATATATAATATATATATATTTATTTATTTGTGGGTGAAACTATTCTTGCGGATATCACACCCCGAAGCGTAGATACGTTCTTAAACAATCACTCGCACACTTGCATATATTAATTTATCAAGGTGCTACAAGATATTAATCCCATGGTCTGTTAGTATCGTTTGGGTGCCATCCTTCAGAGTAATGGTGTTAGCGATATTCATTTCCTATTCATCTATTGTTACATTGTGCTCGTGGGTATAATGGTTACTGTCGTAAGAAATGGATACGGCGACACGAGTTCAAATCCCGGACAAAGTTGATTGCATTTCACATCGCTCTAGTAACCTTGTAAAGTTATGAATCCAATTATTCTCCATTCAACTCTGGGTAAATAGTAGGGCAGACTGTGATCTTAAGCCTTTTTTAGGCAAAAGTAAGAAAACCTTGAATTCATACCTGTTAAACTCCTGCTTAAAATTGACCTTGTGCCACATTCTGTACGAGCGGAGGAGTTGGTATATATATATATATATACGTGTACCAAACAACGTCAGCGGTCACATGTTAGAACTCAGTCAAATACCAATAAATTGTTGACTTTCAAGATTGATAATCCTTATATATTTCGAAGGTTTGAGCTACACAATCTTATTATTTGTATGTACTTCTATTTGGCTGTTTTCTTTTGAAGATACGCTAAGTAAATATCATGATCACGGACGAGAATTGTGGTTTTTTACTTTGCAATTACATACGAACTGCCAAGGGATCATTATTTAGCAATTTTGGGCTACCGTATTTAAGGCAGATTCACTTGACAGAGATAAATGGAGCTCAAAGGAAAGAAATATATCATATGATTTAATATCAATATGTTTTTTGCTGTGTATTTTGAAGATGACTTATTTTTTCTTTTAATTGTTCTGTATTTTACACACACACACACACACACACACACACACACACACACACACACACACACACACACACACACACACACATATATATATATATATATATATATATATATATATACGCACACACACACACACACATATATATATATATGTATATATATATATATATATATATATATATACAAGCAGATTTGTTCAACTTGCATAAACAAACACTTGTCTTGTGTAAGCGCAGACCAATATATCTTGCCTTTACCCAATCCCCGTCGACACCTATCAGCCGTTCAACAATTGCAGTAAGGTTTTATTATAATCAAGGCAGAATTACAGTAAAAAGATTTCGCCTTGAAAAACTGACCTGCTTTGCTTGTAATAAAAGCTTTCGACGTTACGTAAATGCCATAAGATAACATTAGATGGAAAACGAGGAGACAGAAAGACGAGGGGGGAAAAAGAAAAGAAGTCAAAATATGGAAGAGAAATAAAAAACAAGTTAACAGAACGAAAGAAAGAAAGAAAGAAAGTAAGAGAGGGAGGGAATGGAGAAGCAAAAGAAAAAAACAATGAAGAAAGGAAAAGAGAAAGTGGGAGAGAGAGACAGAGTCGAAGTAAGAAAAAGGAAGGAAAGAAGAAAAGTAAAAGAAGAAAGAAGGAAAAAACAAACTAACAGAAAGAAAGAAAGAAAGAAAGAAAGAAAGAAAGAAAGAATAAAATGAAAAGGACACAGAAAGAGAAAAAAGTAAAAGAAAGTAAAGGAAGAAAGAAAAGAATATAAAACAAAGAAAAAAGAAAAGAAAGAAAAAGATAGAAATAAAAGTTCGAAAGGTTTAGCAGAGACAAGCAGAAAGAGAGAGAGAGAGAAAGGGAGAGATAGAAAGAAGAAGAAGAAGAAGAAGAAGAAGAAGAAGAAGAAGAAGAAGAAGAAGAAGAAGAAGAAATGCTTTTAGAGAAAAGGTTATGGGGAAGAAAAGAAAACAAGAAAGAAATAAAACGGAGAAAAAAGCAAAAAAAATATTTCGAACAAAAGAAAGAAAGAAAGAAAGAAAGAAAGAAAAGAAAGAAAGAAAGAAAGAAAGAAAGAAAGAAAAATGAGTGTTGAAAAGAAAGAATCAGTCACTGGAAATGAAAGAAAGAAAGAAAAAAAGAAAGAAAGAAAGAAAGAAAGAAAGAATCAAATGAATTTTTCAGAAAAAGTGGGGATAGACAGGGAGAAGTAAAAGGAGACAAGGAACAGATGAAAAGAAAAACGAGAGGAAAAAAGGAAAAGAAATAAAGTTTATAGAGAAAAAAATAGAAAAATAAATTATCTCTTCTACACAAAGTGGCGATTTTCTCAAATTATCTTCCTAACCATATCAATTGAAAAGCATTTTTTCCCTTTTAGATAAAAAAAACCTGTCTTAAAGACCAGGCTAAATTTACGACTGTAAGAAATTTTATGGCTTAACAAGTGCATTAAAAAATCAAGGTCTTCACTTGTCATTCATTAACTTACCATTTCAAAACTTATGTTGTCCTAAAAAGGTTAACACTTCAACTTGTAAAAATGCTGGTAAAATCTTCTTCATTTCGAAGTAAGGAAGTCTTTCATTTTTAAACACGTAGACGATGGAATATAAATATGATGGTCTCCCCTTATAACCACGGTTCCTCATGACGTTCAGTCTTTTATTTCTGAAATAGTGAAAGACTCGAATTAGCATTTCATAATATTCTTTTTTTTTTTTTGCAAAAATTTGAAAGATTAAAAAATCCCTATTCCATTGAAAATTGGTGCAGAAAATGTTTATTCTCTAATTTAGAGAATTTAAAGTGCATTGCTCTGTTGAATATCTTGTTATAATGTGCTGGTTAGGTGGTTTACAGTTACACACACACACACACACACACACACACACACACACACACACACACATATATATATATATATATATATATATATATATAAATGTATATAGATATATATCATTCATCATCATGTCGTGCCGCTAGCACGGATATCCCTGACCCTCTCTCACCACTTTTCCCTATCGTTCATCACCTCTGGCCGGTCATCAGGGCTGTATCCCTTATCCTCACAAAGCTGCTGTGTGTATGTTCGAGCTGGTCGTCCTGCTTTTGCTCGGTCATATGTGGGGGTCCATCGTAGTACATCACTTATGAGTTCATCTCTGCTTCTCCAGCAGTGTCTTGCGTGTCTGGTTCGTCTCACTTGTATAGTTTTCGTGATGGGAGGCAGGTGGCTGTATAGTTGGTACTTTGTGGGGTGTTGCCGCCAGGACTTATTCAGTATTGCTCGCAACATTCTTGTGTAATTGCTGTCTAGCTTCTTCTCCAGCCGTTTAGTTTGCGTCCAAGTGGTCCATCCATTCAGCAGTATCGAAACGACTGCAGCCTGGAAGAAACTGCGTGTCATTTTATTGGTCAGGTCTGATTTCCATATGTGTAAACAAAAAAGAATGCACTTATACTAAACTGAATTGTTTGATATAAAACTGTTTGACTAAATTGAATAGCTTGAAATTGAAATGTTAAAGACAAATAAACAATGTACTTATGCTGAACTGAATTGTTTGATATAAAACTGTTTGACTAAATTGAATAGCTTGAAATTGAAATGTTAAAGACAAATAAACAATGTACTTATGCTGAACTGAATTGTTTGATATAAAACTGTTTGACTAAATTGAATAGCTTGAAATTGAAATGTTAAAGACAAATAAACAATGTACTTATGCTGAACTGAATTGTTTGATATAAAACTGTTTGACTAAATTGAATAGCTTGAAATAGAAATGTTTTTGACAAATTGTGTACTTATGCTGAACTGAATTGTTTGAAATAGAATTGTTCATTTGTATAAAAATTGATTTGGCATTAACTAACTTGCGATAGTTGATATGCCATAAAACCAAAGCAAACAAACAAACAAACAAACAAATAAAAGTATAACCTCTTATTTATTTACCCAGAAATTACTACCACAGTGTCAGAGAGGAATGCATAATCATTGGATAGGGCAAGTTTTCTGTAAAAAGTATCACTTTTTCAATAGAGTCACAAACATTTATGCCAGTTTTCGGCTACAAAACACTATTTTTCCACATGATTACCATCATTGACATTTCCATAAGGAAATCCTTTGCTAAAGTTTTATCACCCGAGTAATGACCCGAAAGTAATGCCTCTTATTTATTTCCACGAAACTACATCAAAAACAGCGAGCAAAATTTTACCGGTGGATAGAGCTATTTTTAACCACAAAACACTATTTTTCCACATGATTACCATCATTGACATTTCTATAGGGAAATACTTTGCTATAGTTTTATCGCCCGAGAGGTGATCCGAAAGTAATGCCTCTTATTTATTTCCACGAAACTACATCAAAAACAGCGAGCAAAATTTTACCGGTGGATAGAGCTATTTTTAGCCACAAAACACTATTTTTTCACATTCTTGATATCTCTTTAGTGAAACCCTTAGTTATGCATTTAATGCTAATTCTTGTTTTTATATATGATTTATTAGTGAATTGTTTCCCGGTAATGTTATTTTCAAATGAACCAGTGCTCACATGTTTACGCACAGTTAAATGGTTGAGGAGCCTTTTAGTGTCATATCCAAGGCACTCATTGGGGTGGGGTGTCTTACTCCTCTGCAGAAGTATAGTCTGAATATTCTTCTGCCTTATCCAAAAGGACGCCGTATGGCAGAACAGGTTTTTACACTTTCTTTTTTATAGCTGTCAGAACGGTCGACTTTGTCAGGAAAATGTTTGCGTTATCCATCTTTCAACAGTCTGATTCGCGTGGATAAACTGAACTATTTTTTCTATTAGTTAACAGCTTCGTTGAAGGTGGCTTATCTTTTATATCAGTGTCGTCAATTGCTGAAACGCATTACTCTCAGTAAATCTTAATATAGCGTCTATAAATGTCAATGGGTGAAATTTTGTCTGCGTGGAAAGAGTTAGTGGAATACATCTGCTTTCCTGTCAGCAAATCTCCTCAGTTGCGGTGAGTAACATGCCCCACCAAAAAAAGTGATTTCTGGTATAAAACCTCATCCTCTACTGCCATGCCACCAATATTCGCCTCTGACATTGGAAGACGACATAACAAAGTACGAGGATCTGTAATGCTACCATACCAAGTGGACGCTTGCAGCATTACGGTGCCACACAGAGACGTGTGTCACTTTCGTTCTAAATAGTCTATGAGTGTAGCACTACGCTTTAAGTTCCAGTCGGACCCCCGCAGTAACCTCCATCATAATGAAAAGAAGAAGACGTAACGAACGGACAAACATGGTCTGTTAGTTTGTTGGAATTCGAAA
Organism: Sepioteuthis lessoniana; assembly: GCA_963585895.1. NCBI lineage: Eukaryota > Metazoa > Mollusca > Cephalopoda > Myopsida > Loliginidae > Sepioteuthis > Sepioteuthis lessoniana. The sequence goes on from OY757911.1 coordinate 113,897,893, forward strand.
ATGAATTTACTACTTCCCTTCTTAGTAGTCGCTGAAGAGAGACAAAACAGAAAATTTACTGCTTTAGATAAACAGAGAGAAATAAAGCGATGAAGGACGAGAGAGGCAAACGCAGACCTTGTTATCATCTTTCTCATTTTCTGATGTAGTTTTCGTACGTGACTTCTCATCGTCACATCTTCGCAGCCGGTGTGGGACCTCTCCGTGGAGCTCACTCAAAGTTGGTGTCGTAATTTTCGGCCCGTCTCACATCTCTGCGGCTGGTCTCCAACTAACTTTCTTTTTCTCTTTTCTAAAGCGCGTCCACTGTTGCGGTTTTTTCGTTTAAGTTGCTTCCAGCCAATCACAACCATCAGCTGATTTTTTTTTGATACATTTTAAATTTTTCCTTGGGCATCTGTTGCTATCATGACCTGGATTTCGGGGATCTGCCGCTTACTTTCCTATTTGTTTCTCTCTTGTCATAGTGCCCCCCATCTCTCTCTCTCTCTCTCTCTCACTGCCTCGAATCACTTACTCATATATGTCCCTCATTTTTCATTGTCTTCTGGTTAACCTCAAATCTAGCTCGGAAACAACTTACTTCTACAACAATCAACCGTAGTCCCTGATTATATTACAGCATTATTTTCGGAGTAATTATCTGACGTAAACCGCTTGTTGACTCTTGTTTATCCCCATGGAAAATGCGTCGCCCATAATATGTAAGTTGATTAGTAAGTTGGCGACTGTCGTCGAGGGTAACCCGAAGGCTCCCTTTTCAGTAGCTGCTACACCGAGGTGTAGTCGAGGGCGCTACTCCTTTCCTTGGATTGCTCCACTTTACCCTTGATCCGTGTTAAGTAAGGAGGTATCAAGTACCATTTTAAAAGTTTTTGCTATGACTCGACCTCGGATTGAACCATGGTCTCCTGGACCCTTGGCGAACACTCTATGCACTAGGCCAATGAGCCGGTAAATTGTTATGTAAGTGTATAAATAGTGTTTTTGTAGCTGAAAGGTTGCTCTATTTTGCTGGGTTTCCGGTATATTTTATAGTTCTCTTGAGTGAATAGGCGATTTTACTTTCGGAATAATGTAGGAAGTGATTTCTCTTAGATTTCAAAATAGGCCTTATCGAAATGACTTCAAAATAAGGTACGTGGTTATAATAAAAATTGTAGTGAAAGAAGCATTACGTTTTTAAGACTTTAAACTTTAAAATTTTAACGGACACTTATATACGACTGAGATAACTTATATAATAAATGGATCAATTAGAGGCATTCGTAGCGCAATAGTTATCGTGACTCGGTGAAGCAATTCAAATCCTGTACGAGACTGTTCACATTTCTCATAGAGAGCAGACTGGGTTCTTTAACCTTCATATGGTAACCAGTCTTGGAGAAGGAAAACTTTAAATCAAACCTGTTAGACTTCACTAAAAACTAATCTTCTGTTGTGTCCTGCTCGAGTGGAGGAGTTGAATAAATAAATGTGTTATAAATTGTTGATGTATTAAGATTACCCAATTGAAATTTATGATGAAATAACTTATCGAACGATAAAAAAGAAATAAAAAAAGATCTATAATAAAGCATACGTTATTAATTCCGACCTATGTTCTATCCTCGTTGTTGTTGATTAACAGTTTGAGGGATTTGCAATAAAAAGTAAGAACTAGAAATTAAGATGAAAACTAATACTAGTCAAAAGAAGATAATGATTTATCTGATATATATATATCTGATAATATAATATCTGATATATATATATATATAAGTTGAGCAAAAATTATAAAACAAATAGGATTATTTTTTTACCTAGATTTGACCTTTGCTAATCAGTAGAAAAAGGTTTTTGAGAAAAAAGTCTTTGAATTAGTATTTAAAAGGGTTGATATGCTATGAAAGAAAAGATGAAAAATGAACACGTGGCGTAGCATTGCTCTTCGTTGAAGGAAAATATGTTTCTGGTATCCAAGTTTCCTCAACTGGCCTTTATATAATCTCAGCTATCATAACAATCTGGCATTGAGGATATATATACATATATATATATATATATATATGTGTGTGTGTGTGTGTGTGTGTCCAAAGACGGTAAGTTATGAATAATCCTATTTGAGAATATATAAGAGGATTCTTATAAATTTCCAGGAGTACTTAATGTGTGATAAGTAATATAAATTTCTTTCAGAACATATTTTTAAATAATCGAAAAAAAGAAGTGTCCAGATCCATCATTAACATCCTGAAGACGACTTTAAACATCAGAAACACGAGCATAAGTACAAAAAAATAAAAAACCTGAAACCAAATTTACTTGCAAACCTATTATTCCAATATATATATATATATATAATTTGAAAAACTCAACAAGGGTTTGGTTGTAATTCTTTAACTGGGAACTCTATAAAAAGAAGACAGTTTCTTTAGATGGTCATAAAACAATGGAGAGAAAAAAAAAATCATATTTTCTCAATGGACTCTGACTCATTTAAAAAGATTTACACAAATTGTGTAAAAACTTTTGATGCATAAGGTTTCTTTAAATTTTAGATACCTAAAGATACATGACACTAGACCATGACATTACATCTTTTTTTGACTTCTAGCCCTTTTTTTAATTCTCGTTTTTTAAAATCTTTTTTTAAATGAGTATGAGTCCATTGAGAAAATGTAATTTTTTTCTCTCCATTGTATGATGGCTATCAAAAAAAGTTGCTTTCTTTTTGATAAATTTTCCAGCTGAAATGACAACTTGTTGAGCTTTTCAGTTATATATAAGTAAAAGTAAAGTTGACGACTATAGTCGAGGACGACCCCAAAAACTCCTTTTTCAATAGTTACTACACCGTGGTGTAGGGGAGGGATCTACTCCTTCTCCTGGATTGCTCCACTTGACCCTTGATACGTACCCTATACATATTTACCAACCCCTCCGCTCGAGCAGGATATGACACAAGGTCAATTTTTAAGCAGAGTTAAAAAGGTTTGAATTCAGAGTTTTCCTTCGCCTTGCCTAGTAGCCTCACCAAGGCTGAAGAACCAAGTCTGCCCTACTATAACTCCATAGCTGGAGGGAGAATAATTGGATTCATACCTTTCCCAAGAGTATTAGTGCTATGTGTAATGCAATAAGTCTCGTCCAGGATTTGAACTCGCGTCGCCGTGTCCATTTCCTAAGACAATAACCATTACACCACGGCCGCCTTGATACGTACCTTATAATGCTGAGTATTAAGCAAGAGGGTATCAAGTACCATTTTTTTAAGTCTTTGGTATGACTCGATCTGGGATTGAACCCCAGTCTCCCTGACCATTGGCGAACACTCTACTCGCGAGCCCAATGAGCCGATATATATATATATATATATATATATATATATATATATATATGTTTGTTTGTGTGTGTGTGTGTGTGTGTGTGTGGTTGTGTGTCTGAATGTCTGGTTGGAGTCAACCGTCCGTGTCACCCTTTGGCCTCTGCAGATGTGTAGTTTGTTTTTCTTTTGCGTGTGTATGTTTACAAAAGCGTTTGTGTGTATGAGTAAGTGTTCGTATCCATGTGTATATACTTTCTGGGTTTATATTTTTCCCTTTATTACTCTTCTTCCTCTAAATAATCTACGATAGTTGATATGCCACAAAACTATTAAGCTTCTTCTTTGAGTGATTCTATGTGTGTGTGTGTGTGTGTGTGTGTTCATCGTTTGGTTCTATTTAATGTAGGTTTAAATTCATCTATAAAGTTTTTTGTTTTATTTGGAGCAATTTGTAGTCGACACTTTTGTATATAGGCATTATTTCAATCAATCCATTACTGCATTCGTAAAGGTGTTTTGAAACAGAGTTTTCTGTTTTCTGGTCATTTAATGTTACTCTTGTGTAAGGATACTCAATTGTTCAGAGTCTCAATCAACACAAAGTATACTTTTTTACACTTGCGGCATTCGATTACGTAGACTACGTTTTTTGAATTGCAGCTCAATTTTTTATTTATTATGAATGTTGTTTTGGGATATTCAATGTATAGAATTTTCCTTCAATCATTATAATACATAATCGATATCTTTTATTCTTGCATTTTGTGATTCCATGCATTATGTATTCCGTAAATGCAGATGAGTTGAGTATGTGTCTTAAATTTCTACGTTGTCTCTGGCTTTTAATTATTCTTTTTGTGGCTAGTATGTTTTTAATTCTATTGTTGTTTTTAAGTTGTTCGAGATTTTTTATTATTTCTGTGAATAGTTCAGGGTTGACTTTGTTGTATGCTGAGACCAGGGCAATTCTTTGTTATGTTTTTTGCGGGGTTGTTGTTCTTTTAATTGTTTTTTTTCTGCTAATTCGAATCCTTTTTTGGTTTATATATATCTTTGTAGGGGGGATATATGTTATGCATAGGCGGGGTGTATTCCAAATTAGCCGTGACTTCTTGGTCTGACATATGTTTTTTTAGATGTTAGTGATTCCCACCAAATCTGTTCCAGCTCAGTCGGCTGGGGATGTAGAATACACTGACTGCATCTCTGCAGAGGCGTAAGACCCACCCAATGAATGTCCTGGATATGGAATTAAATCATCTGATGAAGGGGCTCCTGTAATGCTGGAGTTTAGGTGAATGCGGGCTGCACCGTCACTGTCATTGCTCCCAGGTCCACTCTGCCCCGAAATGATAGCACCTGATAGGGTCCTATTTATGAGTCAGCTAGAACTGTTTGACATTTAAACTAAGTGCAAACAAATGATTCTTGCTAAATCAAATTCTTAGAAATAGTACTCTTTCATCTTTAACTGTGGGTAAACAAATGATTGATGTTTAATTGAATTGTTAGTGATACATAGCAATACTTGGAACAATTCAATTTTGTTGACTTACGGTAAATTGAATTGTTTGAAATTGAACTGTTTGATCATATAACTGTGTGTATCTAAAATATGTGTTTAAAGATAATATATTACGTATTTAAAAACAGGATTCAGCATTAAATAACCAATAATGGTTCCTATGCCAGAGAACTGAACCAAACCAAACCAAAACCAAATCTGTCCATCCTATTTCAAAGGAGGGTTCTGACGATCGTTTAGCTTGATGGTAAAACCGTTTCCGGTAAGTGTTTAACCATTTATCTTGCTGTGTTTCTATTGTGACCGTGGTATTGTTCAATGCGTTTTTTTATTATTATTTTTCCTATCAATCGTGAACTGTTAAAAATGGAAATACTCTTCTACAAGTATTAGTTTGTTGTAATGCATTGATATGATTCCATACATTTAGTTACGTAGTCTAACGTCATTTTAACTTTTTAACCTATCGTTTTTGGCAGTATGTTGCAGGCCAGTAAATAACTGTCATTTTGCTTCTGCAATAAAATTCGTGGCAAAGAAAATATAGTTGTTAAGCTTGTAAATATATTGGTTAACTTCATAGTGACTTATTCTAATATATATATATATATATATATATAGTCAACCACAGACAGACTGTTTCGTTGTATCACAACTCTTCAGTGTGGCTAGACACGTAGGACGCTTGAAGCTGGGATCGAAACTTCCGCGACTTTACGTTAGACTTAGTATCCTACCGCTCAGCCCACAAGCGAACCACGTCAGCTCGGGAATTATAACGCATTAAGTTGTAACTTTCGTTTGTTTACATTTATTCCTTACCGGATACCAGAGTTCGTTCGAAGAGCTTTACATTATGCGAGTGGCAGCCGTAAATTCCTTCGCCAGAGTGCTCAATCCCGATGGAGGAGCGATTATATAATTTCTTGTAAAGTTCTGTGAAAAATTAAAAAAACATTTTGGATTCGTGATAATATGAATATGATGCCAAATTTCTCTCGTTTATATATGTGTATCTGTTTTAAGAACACAGACAGACTGAAACTCTAAATAACACATATTTTACATGGATCGTGACCTGGTATTGAATTTGAACATATACTATGCTAGGTTAACCTTGAGGTTATCTAAGATCACTGGATGACAAAAATTGGAGTGAGGTAGTTACTTAAACATGTTAAAAAGTACTTTTGTCATTATAAAGTATGGGACTGATTCGATCGTATCCAATATTTTTCGTACAACCAGCTCTATATTATGCGTTCACCCATATGTTTAGACAAAAGACTATATATTTGAAAAATATGGAAGAACAAGAAACATATTGCGGAAAGTTACAATTCCAAACTAATTCGATTTTTTCATTACATTTAAAACTTCCTTAGTTGTGTATTTATTTTATGCTCAAGCTTTCGTTGGGGTGTCCTCGTTGTGTAATGGTTAAAGCGATGGACTGCGGAATCGTAGTAAGCGAGTTCGTACTCCAGTCGCGCTATTACGTTTACTTTCGGGCAAATACCCTTGGGAAAGAGTATGAACCCCCCTTATCCTCCCAGCTATGGGTTAAATAGTACCACTACTGTTTTTCTAGGAGAATAGCTTTGGCATTAAATAACCTTCAAAGGTTGATATGTCATTAAACAAAGAAACCAACCAAATTTTTGTATCAAAATAATCAATGTATGTGTGGTGTATGTATTTTCCTAACAACAGTGAGTACTCTACTTATATTAACGATATTAATGATCTAATGCAGATAAAACTATTGTTTTATATATGAAAGGAAAAAACTTTGCAGCGGAGGTCTTTATGAAGCAAGGTAACTTTTATACACGTTGTTATTTATCAAATATTTGGAATATAATGGAATTATGAATAGTCTTTTGAAGCATGAGTAAAAAAAGCTTTGCAGTAAAGGTTCACATATTATTTACATACTATTCCATACACTAATATATATATATATATATATACATACAATTCACATACCATAATATATATATATATATATATATATATATATATTGTAATCCACAGATAGACTGTTTCATTCTGGCACAACTCGTCAGTGTGGCTAGACCCTCGAGATACATCAGGTTGGGATCGAAACCCAACTGGCGTCTAGTCAACCGGACATCTAACCCCAGAGTCATCACCATCTTCAGCGTAAATGAATGAATTTTTTACGTATACTTTTCTACATATAATTTATCAGCTACCTGGAGTGCTCAATTCTTGAGAAGAGTGATTGTATTTCATCGCAGGGGACAACCGGCAAATTATCCCTCTAGAGTGCTCAACCCACCTGGGGATAGTATGTATATTTTGTCATCCCCAGTCACACTACTTCCTCGTATCACAACTCTTTAGTGTGGCTAGACCAGCGAGATACTTCAAACTGGGATCGAATACATTCATATATATATATATATATATATATATATATATATATATATATATATATAACATATTGACCTTTGACCCAGCCATCAATCAAGGAACAGGTGCATTCGGTCGAGGATATCAAGATATAGCCTTGACTGTGAACGGGTTAAATTTGGTGCAAATGCGGCGCTTACAGGAAGCAGGTAGGCATCAAACAATGATATAACCCGGTGCGACTGGAAGTTTGAGTTAGCTGGAGTCAGTTAGTTGGAGATAAGATGCTGTAGAAAGAACCAGCACCCAGCAGAGTGCTATAGGCCCTCAGGACCCCCGATTGAGCAGCCCAACAGAACGAAGAAGTGCTAATAAAGACAAAGGAACTGGGGGGTTAATATGTTGCAGTTTGTTCAGTCTCCTACTCATTTCTCACACATGACTCTTTCGTAACCCTTTCGCAACCATTTAGAATAAAGTGTGAGTGGTATATTTTTCTAAAGAAGTCTGTTCGTTCATTATTGTGTTGACTATGTTTCCGCATGTATATGGTTGTATATGTATCATGGTTGGGACTATGCAACACACACACACACACACACACACACACACACACACACACACACACACATATATATATATATATATATAATTAATGAGGATGAATACCTTTGAATAATTGCCTTCAATTTCTTTCGGAACATCTTACTCGGGAACTAGAAAAGGCATATAAAAACAGAAATCCAAATCTTTGTCGGTCATTTATTATAAAATATGCCAGCAAGAAAATCTGCAACCTAAATACAAACCCGAACACAGACAATATATATATATATATATATATATATATATATATATATATATATATATATATGTCTGTTTTGAGCCTAGTCGGATGGAGCAGTGAAATACACCGGCTGCATCTTTGCAGTTGTGTAAGACACCCTTAACGAATATCCTGCATATGACACTAAACTACATCTGATGGTGAGGTCCCAATGCTGGAACTTCAGGGAATGTGGAGTACCCATCATAGCTAATTATCATTTATCTACTTTGAGGGTTCAATCTATCGGTCAAATAGAAGTGTTTGACCATTTAACTATGTGCAAACAAATGAATGATGATAAATTGAACTATTTGTGTTACATATCAATACGTGAAACCATTTAAATGTGTAAAAACAAATGATTAAGACTAAACAGAAATTTTCATGTTAGATAGGAATGCTTCGAACCATTTAACTGTGTGCAAACAAATGGACTCTAGCTTGTTTAAAATGTTACTAACAAGCTATTCATTTACTAATCATATATATATATATATATATATAAACAAGAGTTGGCATTAACCAAGAAGGGTTGATAAGCCCAAAACCCCAACAAAGTATCTATATTATTGTGGTATATATATTTGTTTTAATAATGTAATGAATCCATTGATAGTGTTTAGGTGTATGCGGGAAAAAGAATTCGTTGTAAATGTCTGTATATTTAAAAAGACTATTTAAAATTTTTGTTGGTTGGTTGGTTGTTTGGCTTGGTTTTATGGAATATCAACAATTTTAGGGTATTTATTGTCAAATCTTGTTTATATATATATATATATATACATGTGTGTGTGTGCGTCTGTATGTGTGTGTGCGTTGGTTGGTTGGGTTTTATGGTATATCAACCGTTGTAGGTTATTTAATGACAAATCCATTTTAATACAAATAATCAGCTCCACCTTAAACAACACTGCTCATTATGGGTACACAGTTACTTGTCAAAAACATTTCTATTTCAAGTTATTCACTTCAGTCAAACAGTTCTAATTCAAACAATTCAGTATAGCTTAAGCATGCAGATTAGTTCAACTTAACCCATAAATAGGGCCGTATCAAGTGATACCACTCCGGGCACGAGTGGAGCAGGAGGCGACGGTAATGAAGAGTGCTCAACATTCCTCAAAGTTCCAGCATCACTTTCATTATCATTATTAGATTGTTTATTGTCATATATAGGACACTCATTAGGGAAGTCTTACCACTCTGCAGAGATGCAGTCGGTGTATTCTACAGCCCCCGCCGACCGGGCAAGTGTGTGTGTGTGTGTGTTATATATATATATATATATATATATATATGATTTGTAAACACAGTTTGTAGATAACATTGTTAAAGGAGCCTGGACTCTTTTTTGCATGTAGTTAAACGGTTTCAAGTATTGATATATAACAGTAACACCAGTCATGTATTTGCTCTTAACTTGTTCTTTTTAACCTATCGACTGGAACCTAGCAGTTGCTACCTCACCTGGCCAGAGTGGACCTAGGAGCAATGACAATGAAGGGGTTCTCAACTTCTCCATATCTCTAAGGCTGGAGCTTAACCAACAGATAGTTAAATGTCATAATCAGGACACTCGTTGGTGGCGGGTACCCCTCAACAGAGATGCAGTTAGTGTAATCCACAAACGACTGGGTCCTTAATTTTATGGCGAGAGGAGACCAGCATCGAGAAAATCAAGAAGAGAACAAGTCGTTATATCCCGATTGCGAATTGGTCATACAAGGCTTACTCACTCTTTCATTTTGAAACAGGAACCATAACCACAGTTAAAAACATTCTTATAGAATGCAGAACTTTCGCTGTTATCAGAAAGCGATTTTCAAAATAAATAGCTTAATCGATCTGTTCGAGAACGTCTAAATAGATGACGTTCTGTCCTTCTTGAGAGAGACAGAGTTGTACCAAAAAATATGATGACTTAAAACTGGTTAATCTTGTGCAAACAAATGAAATCCTGCTAATAGAAAATTTTACCTTCCTAAGTATTCGTTTTGAAATCTTTAGTTGAATATGTATATATATATAGACAGAATTTGGCGTTAAATGACCTACAAGGGTTGATATGCCATAAAACCCAACCAGCCAACCAACCAACCAACCAACCTTAATTTTAGTATATATAAATCTATTTATAGTATCAATAATCTAGTGGTGTTATAGATAGTCGTTAGAAGTGTACAGGAAATAATCTTTGGAGTGAAGGTATGTAAAAAACGTAACAATTTTTTAAACACCTTAATAAATAGACAGAGAGACAAGATGTTACTTATTTTTATCATAAAATCATTTATTAGTCGCCAGTCATTTTGCTCTTGTTATTGTTTTCTGTCTGTGAGATTTATTATGTTGGCGTAAATAACCTTTTTAGTTTATTTATTTGTCTATTCATTGCTCTTTTATCATGAGAAAACTTTTTTTTATGTCTTTGTCTTTTTCTTTCCTGTCTGCCTCTTCACATCCCATTTATTTCTTTGTCATTCATAACAATCTTCTTCTTCTTCTTCTTCTTCTTCTTCTTCTTCTTCTTCTTCTTCTTCTTCTTCTTTCTGATGTTTTTGAATTTCCTCGTTCTTGGAGACGGTGCCAGATGCAATCCGTGCTTCTCTTTTGCTGTCATATGTTTTGTCAGCAAGTCACTTTAAATGCTTTCCTCTCACCCCGACCGAATTCTTCAAACATTCAGGGTTTCTATTTTCGACTTCCTTCCTTCCTTTCTTCCTTACACACACACACACACACACACACACACACACACACACACACATGGTACTAAGCACTTGTTAGTTCGAATGATATTTGAGTTATTCGGCTCTATATTTATTTTGCAAGTATAATAAATCTAATATGCACAGTGCTTACTTAAAAGCAGACATAGTCTGACGATTAGATGACGGCTAAGTCATAGGTTTCACTCACATCACCGAAGATAGCGAAACCATCGCAAAGAAGGGTGATTAATTAACAATAGCAAAACATATAAACGGGACTAAAGAAAGCTTAATGACTAACTGATTGATTCCTAAGAAAACAACAACAGAACATAGCACATTTGGATTGGAGTACTTTCCTGCAATAAACTCTTCATTCTCGACATATTAACCATGATAGCCGTAAGGAACAATGTTAATAGCTTTTATTTTATGACTATGGTAAGTCAAAATCTGTTCAGCGTGTTAGTCTGCAGCACGTATATCACTTGACCGAAGCAGTTCAAGCCATGGTAGGTAATCACTATGGTTGGTAGTATAATAATAATTAGTGGGCTAGCACGTTTTGTATAAAAAAAACCCTAACAATTTAAAAGTAACATTTATTATCGTTAAGGGTTTCCGGACTATTGTCTTCATCTTTATAATTATTTTCACAACGTTTTGGCCTATATGTCCTGCGGCCTTCTTCATGTGTTTATCGAACTCGGGAATCTACACATAACTTCGAACTTCGTCCTTTATTGAATCCACTGGGTCGCCTGTTCTGATTCCGTTAACCATAACCGGAAACAAGTGTTAAGAATTCCTGTATTGTTACTTGCCTGCTGCCAGGATTGAACCTGCAACCTCCAGATGATTGTCTCCTTTGAAGCTTAGGGAGCCAATGTCTATAACCGTTACCCTGGACACGAGTTCGACAAACACCTGAAGAAGGCCAGTGGTCATATCGACCGAAACGTTGTGGAAATAACAATAAAGATGAAGACAATAGTCCGAAAACCCTTAATGATAAAAATCATCAAGCTTCGTCTCAGAAATTCAGACAACTAATAACATTTTCAAATATGCCACTATGTTTTTTTTTTTAAATTAATGAGAGGGGAATCCTTGTTGGATAAAGGCTAATGTATTGGACTGCGACGTTTTAATAAGTAAGTTCAAACTCCAGTCACGTTTGTACTTTCAATTTCGAGCAAATGCTCTTGAGAATGGTATTAATCTTCATATCCCTCATTTATGAGTTGCACAGAACCGCAACTGCTCTTCTAGGCGGATGGCTTTGGCATTAAATAACCCACGAAGGTTGATAGGCCATTTAACAAACTAGTCAAATCTAAATAAATTAATGAAGAAGAAAAGAAAAAAAAACAATCAAACATCAGGAAGAACTTATCTCTATATTTTTTATTAAAAAAAAAAAAAAGAAAAAGTGAAATATTATCTTGGCACGGTCAGTGATGTAAAACGAGTTTCTTCTTTCGTCTAGAAAAGTGGTTTTCAATCTTTTGGGAGCAGAGACCCTTTAATATTTCAGGGTATATCTCGTGAACCCCACAAAAACGAAAATGAAATTTATCAAAAATGTGTAATGAAAATTACATCCAATAAGTAATGACATTTTGTGAGAGGGATATGCTTGCCTTGCTGGATATAAATTGTCAATTCTTGATGATATTTTTCACTACGATACACGCAAGACACTAGCACAAAAAGTCTAGAACTCTATTTGGACATCATATTGGTAGTGCTGAAAATGCTCTTTTGTACATACATGTTATTGCAAAATTTGGACCGCCTTTTGAGACAACTATGGATATATATGTAACGTAATTGAACGGCACATAGGAAATTAAATGAATAGAGTGATAAATAGATAAATAAATAGATTGATAAATAGTTGTCGTCGAATAACAAGATATGAGCACTCAGTGTAATTTTAAAAAAAAATGACTAGGGAGGACTAAAAGTCTGAGGATCGTTTTGCGCATGCGCGAGGGGAAACTAATATGGTTTCTTCTCCCGACACGACTGGCAGAAGTCAGTGGACAACGTTTGTTCCTTTGGAGGTGCCCGTCGTGTAATGGTTATCGTCGTAGGAAGTGGACACGGCTACACGAGTTCAAATCCTGGACGAGACTGATTCCATTTCACATAGCACTAATACCCTTAGGGAAGGTATGAATCCAATTATTATTCCTCCAGCTATGGGTAAATAGTAGGACAGACTAGGTTCTTCAGCCTTGGTGAGACAACTAGTCTAGAAGAAGGAAATGTCTGAATTCAAACCTGTTAAACTCCGCTTAAAAATTGACCTTGTGTCATATCCTGCCTGAGTGGATGGGTTGGTAAATATGGTTTGTTCCTTTGGATAGTCGACGGCGAGACACGAGAAGGTTTAGATGTCAGTAGGAAACGAGCCACGATAACATAAGTAGAAGAAAGTTTACAGGTTTCAAATTCTGGGTCACCCCTAAGAGGGTGTTAGACGCAGTAGACAAGCATATTAGAAACAAGAGAAAAAAATTAAAGGTCTGTGTCTACTCTTATTTTACTGTGATGATACGTGTTTATTTTGTCTTGCGAAACGGTCGTTTTAGTTCTAGATTCTCTTTCTTTCTCCCGGCAGTGACCTACAATTGTATAGTCAATAAACCTTTGTGTAGATTAAAAGACTCTTTGCATTCCTCAACATGGTTACCACGGCAAAGTCACAACCAGAGTCTAGAGTCATTTTAGTACCGCTATAGTACTCTCAGAACCCACGTTAACACAGCATTTTTTGAGTGCAGTGTCGCATCAACCGAAAAGGACATCGACACGAGGTTAACAAAAGCATGGGCAGCTATCAATAGGCTATCGATCATATGGAAATCAGACCTAACCGATAAAATGAAACGCAGTTTCTTTCAGGCAGCGGTCGCATCGATACTGCTATATGGAAGCACTACATGGACGCTAACAAAACGACTGGAGAAGAAGCTAGACGGCAATTACACAAGAATGCTCCGAGCAATCTTGAACAAGTCCTGGCAGCAACACCCCACAAGACACCAACTATACGGCCACCTGCCTCCTGTCACGAAAACTATTCAAGTTAGACGAACCAGACCTGCAGGACACCGCTGGAGAAGCAGGGACGAACTCATAAGGGATGTAATGTACTCTTATGGACCACCACACATGCCCGTGGTGTAGTCATTATCGCCGTAGGAAATGAACACGGCGATACCAGTTCAAATCCTGGACGAGACTGATTGCATTTCACATTGCACTAATACCCTTGGAAAAGGTATGAATCCAATTATTATTCCTCCAGCTATGGGTAAATAGTAGGACAGACTAGGTTCTTCAGCCTTGGTTAGGCAACTAGTCTAGGAGAAGGACAACTCTGAATTCAAACCTATTAAACTCCGCTTAAAAATTGACCTTGTGTCATATCCTGCCCGAGCGGAGGGGTTGGTAAATAGTACCACACATGGCCGTGCAAAAGCAGGACGACCAGCACGAACATACATTCAGCAACTATGTGAGGATACAGGATGTTGTCCAGAAGACCTGCCTGAAGCGATGAACGATTGGGAAAATTGGCGAGAGAGGGTCAGGGATATCCGTGCTACCAGCACGACATGATGATGATGACAAATAACTAGAAATACGAATTTGCGGCTCGATCGCTTATCGGTTGCTACACATTTAATATAAAATCTCAGCTGGCAACGTGGATGAACTTAGCACATTCAATGCAGTCGCAATATAACATCAACAAAGTGGTTTCACAGATAAAGGAGGATGCCATTGGATAGAGTGACAGATATTTCCGTTCGTAGATAAGATCAACAAATTACCGGGAAAGAAACAGAAGTATGTAAGTTCCGATAATCAGCTATAAACAGAAAATATGTGGAAAACGAGACGGGTTCATATTTCCGTATGGGACTTAAAAAGACAATATAAGGTCTGTAATTTTGGACTAAAGAGAGATCTGCTGGATGCTCATGCGAGAGGGGGAGACCCGCTGGTCACTCAAGCAGACCTGTCAGTCCCACCCCAATGTGTGTTCTCTGGCCGTCTCACTACTTCACAAACCCTGCCACAGAAGAAAGATATGTGCGAACTCTCTCTGACTGTATTCCAACTTCACACAAACGTCACCGTCGAAGAATAAAATTTTAAATTATATTTTTACATATCTACGAGTTTTTGTTAGTTTGTCCAGCGGTGCAATATATGACATTTTCAAGTCACTTTTGCTTCATTTTCAGGTGCCTGCTATTAACATTTCAGATCCTCAGTGGACATCGGACCACAGTTTGAAAACCACTGGCCTAGAATATTTCATCTTTTTTAAACTAACATATTTTTTTATATAATCTTTAGTTATTGTGCTTCTTTTTTCGCCCACCACTTAAATCAAAATCATCTCGTCAAAAACATTTACAATCCATTTATTTAACGAACGGTCTGGCTTTTCATTATACATTTACTAAGTTTTTCTGTCTGCTACTTCCGCAAGATGAATGTGTAGTTTCTGTGCGTGCGTCTGACTGAAATAACATACTCTTTCGTTTCGATATATTTTGCATCAAATGCCGCTATTATTAAGTGTCTTTAATAGTTTTTTTTTGTCTACAATGTTTTTCTGTCTTTCATTAATTCATATTACTACCTTGTAACGCACAGAGGATAGAAAAATTCTCAACTTCAGATAATAGGCATATTCTTTATCTTTTAAATTGATGAATAATTCTCCCCATCTTTTACGGAATTCGACAGTTCTTATTCTCTTTTCAACATTCCCCAGTTCTCGTGTTCTCTTCGAAATTTGACAGTTCTTGTGTTCTTATTGAAATTTGACAGTTCTTGTGCTCTTTTCGAAATAGGACACTTCTCGTGTGTGTTTTTTTTTTTTTTCGAAATTTGACAGTTCTTGTACTCTTATTAAAATTTTGCAGTTCTCTTCGAAATTTTTTAGTTGTCGTACTCTTTCAAAATTTGACAGTTCTCAGGCTTATCCAAATTAGACAGTTCTCACGCTTATCGAAATTCGACAGTTCTCACGCTAATCGAAATTCGACACTACTCGTTCCCTTTTCAAAATTTGATAGTTCTTGTCCTCTTTTCAACATTTCACAGTTTTAATGCTATTTTTAATATTGGAAAGTTCTTGTAGTTCGTTGTGAATGAGATATTGGAGAAGCCAGAGTACTTTTCCAAAAAGTTTTATTCCAAATTTAATGGTTGTCAATGATTATATTTTATTTGATATCAAATTTAAGACAATGGGGTTCAATCCCAGGTCACGTCATACCAAAGAATTTTAAAATAGTACTTGATGCCTCCTTGGTTAACACTCGGCAATATCAGGTAAGTATCGTGGGTAAAGTGGAGCAATCCAGGGAAAGGAGTAGCGCCGTCCCCTACTCCTCGGTGTTGTAGCTATTGAAGGAGCTATTGAAGGGAGCCTTCTGGTCGCCCTCGACTACAGTCGCCAACTTTACTTAATATATACATATATATATATATATACATTGTAACGCATACACTCACGCATATATATCTGTAGATTACATGGGAGTAATCAGCGGAAAAATATTTGCGTTTAATTTGTTCTATTATCCTGGAAAAAGGCATGAATCGATTTATTCCCCTTTCATCAGCTCCCTGGAGCTTTTTAAATATTTTTTCATGTTTTGAAAATTGTATATATATATATATGTCTACGTACATGTTCAAGTATTTAAAAGAAAAATCTATTAATGTACCCACCCTAAAAGTGTTTTATCCGAGTGCTGCCTGTTCGTCACTTGGTAAAGAGATAATGGCTGGTAGATGTCAGGAAACAGAAAATAAAACAAATCTGGCTTGAACACAATGATGTGTTACATAATTGAATCCATCCTTCGTTTCATCTTTTGTGATGGATCAATTTTCTGCGAACCAATATGGGAAGAAAATACTTGAATAATATCAAAATCTTTTTGCCGATGATATATCATTGAAACAGCTTGGAAAAATTAAAAAGTAATGATAACAATATATTCCCGTGTACATTACAAATCTTTCACACACACGCACACACACACACACACACACACACATATATATATATATATATATAAATATTCAATTAAAAAAAAGTAACTAAAAACGTCAGCGTAAAAAAGAACTCAATGCTATTATAACTGAGCTGGTAGGATATATAAAACCTTGTAATAAAAAATATTTTCCAACTTAAGTCTAATACCGTGCCGCTCTTAGTATGATAAAGAAAGGGATAAATGATCAGTACATATCCATAGGAGGTTACAATCAAAGTAATTGGAACAGTAGCACATAAAAGAGGCAGCATATATATATATATATATATATATATATATATATATAAGAGAGGCGCATACGATAAGTTTCCAGACTTTTTTCGTAAGGGCATTTAGAATTGTCGTAGACTCTTAAAAATTCAGTATGTTATTGCTATACATTTTATGAGATGACTGACCAAGGTTCAATTCAACAGCTACACAAGCAATTGGAATGCACCCAACTAAAATCTGATTGTCACGCCGGGTGAAATTCAAAAATGCAAACTAACACTTAAGAAGAACGATATGCAATTAAATTCTATTTTAAACTTGGAAAAAAATGCCACAGAAACGTATGGAATGCTTCAGACTGCTTTTCAACCATTTTGCATGTATCGAGCATTAGTTTTTGAGTGGCATAAGAGATTCAAGGAAGCCAGGGAGTCAGTGAGGGATGATGAAAGGTGTGAGAGGAGTAAGGTTGTCAATAGACCAGAGTTGATTGGCCAAAGGGTTAGGGTTAGGGTTACTATGTTGAGGTTTTAAGGTAGTTCAGGAAGAGGTTCCGTCGGAAGAGGATTTCCATGGGGCCTTCCAGAAGTTGTTGGAACGGTATAAAAAGTGCATTGCAGCCGGAGGAGATTACTTCGAAGGGGACTATAGCGTTTCATGTGTGTGCTATCAATAAAAGTGCCCATACGAAAATGTCTGGAAACTTATCGTATGCACCTCGTATATATATATATAATACTGTTCTATAAAAATTCTATACAAATAGAACTAGTCCAAAAATGTATATTGTATTCCTGTATCAGGACTCAGAGTCAGAGTTATCCTGATGAAAATGTTAGGTAGATTACTTCTGACTCTGTAGGTATTTGTATTTCGCTCTACTTAGTGTATTGTGCACTCTAACGTTTCCGCGTAAGGCATTTTGTCGGTGTTTTTTCTTTTGACTTGGCATTGCTGTATTGGTTGACTATTTCTACGCAATACAAATGATTTTGTCTTTTTTTAATGAATTTTTCCCCAAATAACAGTTTGTGTAATTTGTTTTTTAGTTACAAATCGTATCATCTGTTTTTCTTTCTTTTACAGTCAGAATTATAGAATTGGTATATATCATCATCATCACCTCGCGCCATCAGCTCGGATATCCTTGACTCTCTCTCACCACCCCTCCCAATCGTCCATTGCCTCCGGCAGGTCTTCAGGATTACATCCCGTATAAGGACAGAGCTGCTGTACGTAGGTTCGAGCTGGTCGTCCTTCGTTTGCTCGTCCATGTGAAAGGGTCCATAGAAGTACATCACTTATGATTTCGTCCCTACTTCTCTAGCAGTGTCCCGCATACCTGGTTTGTCTAATTTTGATAGTTTTCGCAATGGGTGGTCAGTGGCCGTACAGCTGCTGCTTTGTGCTGTGCTGTCTCCATGAGTTGTTCGCAACATTCTTGTGTATTTGCCGTCAAGCTCCATTCGTTTAGTTAGCGTCCATGTAGTGCATTCATATAGCAGTATCGACACGACCACTTGGAAGAAACTGCATTTTATTTTATCGACCAGGTCTAAATTCCATATGACTGATAGTCTATCGATGGCTGTCCATGCCTTTGCTAGTCGCGTGTTAATGTCTGTCTCGGGTGACGAGACACTGCTTTCTTGGTTGGTGAACTTGTCTACTTGTTTCAGGGTGCTACTGTTTAGTGTGGAGATGTCGCCTCTTTGATTAAAGAATATATATTCCGTCTTGTGTACATTGACATGGAGGCCTATGCCTGCAGCTACTCGTTCCAGACTATGTTGCAGGGTTTTGGCTTGGGCGGGTGCATTTGTCAGAAGCGCGATTTAATCGGTGTAGTCGGCATCCGTAATTGTTTTTGCGGGGTACCTTCTGCTTCTTTTCTTTGTTAGGTCGAAACCGTTTTCTTTGATTTTATCAATAAATGTTCTAAGTACGTACACTAGACAGATGGTAAAGAGGTATGGGACTAATGTGTCTCCTTGCAGTACACCTGCTACAATGTCGAAGTAGTCTGCGTCTTCATGCGGGGAACGGATTTTTACTTTTGTGTTTCTATTTAGCATCATTATGACTGCGACGGTTTCTTTTGGTCGGCCATAGGCGAGTAGAATTTACTCCATCTTTCCTCTGTGAATGGAGTCAAAAGCTTTGGTAAAGTCGACAAATAATATTGTTGCCTCTTGGTTTTTTGCACGTACACCTTCAATTCGACGGATAGTAAAAATTTGTGACGTCGAGGATCTATTCTTCTGGAAGCCATTTAGGTTCTTCCTAAGTATTTCTCAATTTTGGGTTTTATGTGTTTGTGTATTAGAGCATTGTATATCTTGGCCGCTATAGATGTAAGGGTTTAGCTCGGTAGTTC
>OY757911.1:113922334-114144834 GCA_963585895.1 Sepioteuthis lessoniana
TCCTTTATTTTCAGAATGTAACCAATACCATTATTATCAGTAGAAAAAAACAAACAACAAAACTAAAAAAGAAAAAAAAAAAGAAATCAACCGCTCATTATAAAACGGCAAAAAATACCAACGAATAAAAGAAACAGTTTTCAACAACTATTATCAGAAATTTTCTGTTATAATTCACCTAATTGCTGTATATACGTATTGGTCGAATTTTATCCCCCCAACTCCCGACAAGAATCAAATTATGCTTTCGTATGGTTAAAAATCAACCGTAACTGAAATCCCTCCATCGAATAAATCTGTTTAAAAAGCAATGGGGCTAAACACTCTTGTATAAGTCGAATTTCAAAATTTATAAGGAAGTAAAATTTCTTCTCATTACTGAATAAATTTCAAAAAGGAATTAATTCACAATTGATGGAATTATTGAGAAAATACTAACAATTATCATTAAGGTTGTAAGTGAGAAAATTATGCCGTTATTAAGAAAACGAAATGGATTTTAAAAATTATTTACAGTTTTAAAAACTTTATCATCTGTCTAGACTATCGATCGATAACATTAGGAAAAACGGCTTCGTGCTGACAAAGAAAAGAAGCAGAAGGTACCCCCCAAAAACAATTACCGACGCCGACTACGCCGATGACATAGCGCTACTGGCCAATACACCCAACCAAGCCGAAACACTACTGCATAGTTTGGAACGAGCTGCTGCAGGCCTTGGACTCCATGGTAATGCACACAAAACTGAATTTATGTGCTTTAATCAGAAAGGAGACATCTCCACCCTAGAGGAACCTCTCTGAAACCTGTTGACAAATTCACCTACCTAGGAAGCAGCGTCTCATTAACCGAAAAAGACATCGACACACGGCTAACGAAGGCATGGACAGCTATCGATTCGCTTTCGATCATATGGAAATAAAACCTGACCGATAAAACGAAACGCAGTTTCTTCCAGGCGGCGGTCGTGTCGATACTGCTATATGGATGCACTACTTGGACGCTGATTAAACGGTTGGAGAAGAAGCTATCCGCAATTATACAAGAATGTTAAGAGCAATATTGAACAAGTTCTGGCAGCAACATCCCACAAGGCACCAACTATACGGTCACCTACCACCTATCACGAAAACTATCCAAGCTAGACGAACCAGACATGCATGATACTGCTGGAGAAGCAAGGACGAGCTCGTAAGTGATATGCTCCTGTGGACTCCCGCATATGGCCAATCAAAAGCAGGACGACCAGCTCGAACATACATACAGCAGCTATGTTAGGATACGGGATGTAACCCTGAAGACCTGCCAGGGGCGATGAATGATAGGGAGACGTGGAGAGAGAGAGGGTCAGGGATATCCGTGCTAACCGCACGACATGATGATGATGATGAAAAAAGAAAAAAAATCAAAGAAGGTTTTGGTTATTTTGTTTAATGGCATATCAACCTTTGTAGGTTATTTAATGCCGAAGCCATCTTTCTAGAAGAACAGTAGAAGTACTATTCAAACCATAACTGGGAGAATAAGGGGGTTTATACCTTTCCCAAGGGTGTTTGTTCGAAAGTAGACGTAATAGCGTGACTGGAGTTCGAACTCACTGACCAAGATTCCGGAGTCCATCGCTTTAACCATCACACACACACACACACACACACGTATATATATATATATATATAACGAAAATGACATATATGTTGGGCTAACCATTATAACTCTTTCAAGACGTCTTACTATGCGCCTTAATAATTCTAGCTCCATAGCCTCACATCTTAAAACACTCTATTCCTAAATCCAAATTTTGAAAAGTTCTAGTTGAAAACATCACTACAATAACACACAAAATTAATAAGCTCCGACTATAAATCCTAGAAGCCCTACACATAAAAACAAACAAACTGGAATCAATAGAATGCCTCTGGTCTTTTTTTTTAATATTCTATATTTCTTGATAATATTCCGTTGATAGTATTCTGCTTTTTAAATTCGTTCGATGTCATCAGTATTTCAGTTTTATCCAATTCTGCTTTTACGTAATTCTGTAATGTTATAATAAACCTTAAAAAAAAACTCTGTAAAAAGCTCTTGAAAAACACTCTTTACACACGCAAACAACCCCTGATGAGGGCCTATAAAAGGTCCGAAAACGTTCGGGAAAATTTTGGTAAATTCATCCACCAACACCAACCTGAAACCTAGACACTTATCAGGAAACTAGAAAGGATCTTAATAAAATTACATTGACAAAATATATCTTTATTATTCAATCAAAAGGGCTTAAATGAAAGACTGCTGTCCCACTACACACACACGCGCGTGCACACACACACACACACACACACACACACATATATATATATATATGTGTGTGTGTATCATTTTAAAATAGAAGATAAAAATACGTAAAACGGGAATATTAAATTGAAACACGCGGTTTGTAAAAACTGTAAAAAATTCCAAGTTTGGACACCGCGAAACATCCATAACTCGACTCTTGAAAACTGAATCAAATCTAAAAAAGATTTTCCAGTAATCATTTGGCAAATCTAATAACAACTTATAACAGAAAAGTCTCTGATAAAATTTCCTCTTTTCCTCAATAATTCGCTAACAATACAAACTTGGAGTTTGTATATTATAATCGATAGAGTCAATGAAAAAATATAATTTCAGTTTGGTTTGGACTGAATCTAATTTTTGGAAAACTCGTGTCTGAGCTTTAACGACTGCAGAGTGCACCACTTGTTGACCTGCACGAAGGGTGATCTGGTTTGATCCCAAGACTTGGCAATCTTTCAATTGCTATTTTACTTATCATTAGATGCCACCATTATAGAGCAACTGCCGCAGATTCCTGACAGAACCTTTTGATCCTGGCCATTGACCTACGATGCTCCTCTGCGCAGCATCAGTTTAAGCACACCGTTGTCCGCATTTGGATTCATACGCCTTTGCTTCGCATCCACGATACTGCATTCCATAGTTTCCAATGCTACCTACATTTATCAGTTCTGTACGGACACTAGGTGCCATCTAGAGAACTTGCCAAGAACGAGGAACAATGCAGAGGGATGAAGAGAGAGAGAGAGAGAGAGAGAGAGAGAGGGGGGGGGAGAGAGAATGAAGTAAATCAGAATTATTCGTATGACATGATGATGATGATAATTCTGTCTATAAGACGTACTCTAGGAAAATATTGTTGGTTTGTTTTGCAGCACGTCAACCCTTGTTGGGTCATTTTATGCCAAAGTTCAGTTTTTTGTCAATAAATTATCCAGATTCAAGTAACTATTCCTTTAAATCTTAAATAGGTGATTCCTATCAACGCCATAAAAACCAATTATATTATAGTGATAAACGATAATGCGCACCCGAATAGCAAGTGTAGATTATATGACGATAGAAACAAAACCATTAATCACATAATAAGCAAATACAGCGAACTAACGTAAAGGAAGTATAAGACTTCACAGAACTGGGTGGGAAAGGTGATCCTCTGGGAATTAAGAAATGAATAGAAATCGGACCATACTACCAAGTGATTCATACACAAACTAAAATGAGACGCATAAAATTCTTCGAAATTTTCATTGTTTGCTTGTTTGGGTCTTATGGCATATCAACCTTTTTAGACTATTTGATGCGAAATCCATTTTTATACAAATAAACAGTTCTATTTCAAATAATTCAGTTTAGCATACGTACGTAGTTTGATTGTCAAAACATTTGTATTTCAAGCTATTCAATTTCGTCAAACAGCTTTATTTCAAACAATTCAGTTTAAGTATAGTTTTTGATTACACACAGTTAAATTTCAAAACTGTTCTATTTCAACCAATTCGGTTTTGCGTAAGTACACCTTCAACGTCAAAAACAGTTGTATTTCAAAGAATTCAGTTTAGCACAAATACGCAGTTTAAATGTACGCTGTTTGAATGTCAAACAGTTCTTTTTCAAGCAGTTCAATTTAGCACAAGTGCAGAGTTTAGTTCTACTTGACTCATAGATAGGACCCTATCAGGTGCTTGCTTTACGGGCCAGAGTAGATCTGGGAGCGATAGCAATGAAGGGGTACTCCACATTCCCCAAAGCTTCAGTATTACTGAAACTTTACCATTAGATTGTTTAGTGTCGTATCAAGGACACTGTAGAGATGCAGTCAGTGTATTCAACAGCCCCCCACCAGCCGACTGAGCAACAAATAAACCAACGAACCTCTCTATTGTAGTTCTTTGAATTATTTATTAATTCATTGATCAATTTTTACGTAATGTCAACTTGTGTAGGGTTTGTTATGGCTAGACGTCAGAGAATCGTGCTTGTATTTACGAAATAGTCGGATGTGACACAAGGTCAATTTTTATGCGGACTTTCACTATCAGATTGCTTAATGTCACATCAAAGACAATCGTTAGGAGGAGCGGCTTACTTCTCTGCAGAGAAACAGTCGGTGTATTCTACAGCCCAAGCCGCCTGGGCAATTGAAATTTTGATACGCAAGTAGATTTCCTAATCTCGTCCAGAAGACTGGGCCTGACACACATAAACTCCTATGGGACTTTAACATACAAACGGATCACCTAATACCGGCCAGAAGACCAGACCTTATGATAATCAACAAAAAAAAAAAGATAGTTTGCAAAATTGTCGACTTTGCTGTCCCGGCGGACCACAATAAATCTGAAGGCATGTGAAAAGAAAGATAAGTACCTCGACCTTGCTAGAGAATTGAAAAAGCTGTGGAACATGATAGTGACGATTGTGCCGATTGTGATTGGTGCTTTTGGCACAACTAAAGGATTATTAAAAGGCCTAGAAGACTTGGAAGTTGGCGGACAGTAGAGACTATCCAAATGACATTTTTGCTGAGAACGGCCAGAATCCCGAGACGAGTCCTGGAAACTTGAGGAGACTTGCTGTCACTCAAACTCCAGTGAAAATTCGTCAGCTAACACTGATGTGAAAAACTCTAAAGGAGTAAATAATAATAATAATAATAATAATAATAATAATAAAAGGAACTTGCTGTCTGGTATATATTGCCGTCCAATTAGACCATCGAGTGAAAAATCAAAGAAAGCTAAAAGACAGACAAGTAGTTGGACCTTGCCAGAGAACTAAAGAAATTTGTGAAACATGAAGCTGACTGTGATACTAATAGTAGTTGGCTCTCTTGGAATGGCCCCCAACAGTTTGCAAAGAAGACTGAAAGAGATGGAAATCGGAGGACGGATCGAGACCATCCAAAGTACAGCATTAATGAGATCGGTCAGAATTCTGAGAAGAGTCCTGGATATCTGAGAAGACTGGTTGATTCTCAGACTCAATAAAAAACCATCAGCTAAAGCTGGTTTAAAAATCTCAAAGAAACAACATAATAATAATGATAATAGCTTTTTGTAAACAATTAAAGCTTCAAGTAACTATTTTCAATCAAAGCAATTCGCATAAAATTATTTGATTTTTTTGTTAAATGGCATATCAACCTTCGTAGGTTATTTAATACCAAATCCATCTTTGTAAAAAAAAATAGCAGTGATATTGTTTAACTCATAGTTGGGAGCATTAAGGGATTCATACATTCTTTTCTGGTATTTGGCCGAAAGTGAGATAGCTGCATCCGCTCAAGGATAATATCAATAAGGTGATTGCCGAAATGTCACCATGCCTACAGGTGCTGTGAATATGGTGGATGTTGAAACAGGTGCATCCAGTCGAAGATATCGGAATATCACCTTGACCTGTGGACGTGGTTAAATTCGGTGATGGTGGCAGATGCGTACGCCCACAGAACCGAGCTTGGACAAGTAGCCAATGGGAAGTAGATAACATAACCAATGGAAAGCAAAGAAGTTAGACGTGGGCGTAACCATAGTTAACGAAAAAAAGGAGGTCACGTGAGAGTTGTAGACAATGTAATTTCCCGCATTTCGGCTAAAGTCAGTTGTTCAATTGCTCTTCCGTCTCCCGACAACTCCTTCGTGTGCGTGAACTCTCTGCGATTGCTTTTCTGCTCCATACAAGTATCATCGCCAAAAATGAAAATATAATCTTATATTTTTATATACGTACGTGTTCCTCGTTGTTAATAACAACACAGTATACTATACAACTCGTTCAATTTCGGGCAAATGCCCTTGGGAAAGGTATGGACCCCCTTATCCTCGCAGCTATGGGTTAAATAGTGCCACTACTGTTCTAGGTGAATGGCTTTGGTATAAAATAACATACAAAGGTTGATATGGCATTAAACAAAGAAACCAAACCAAACCAAACCAATTCAATCTAACGTACGTTATTTGTTTGCTTACTTAAAGGATCAAACAGTTCTATTTGACCAATATAGTGGACCTTATCATATGCTACCACTACGCGTTAGAGAGGACCTGGGAGCGATGGCAATGAAAGGGTTCTTTACATTCTCCAAAGCTCCAGGATTACTGGAACCTCACTATCAAATGTTTTAATGTCATATCCATGTTGCGTGGGGGGGGGGTTCTTACCTCGCAACAGAGATGCAGTCGGTGTATTCTACAGCCTCTTATAACGTTAAGTATTCTTAATAAAAAAAATTCTACTCAGTTGGGTGGCTGCAAGTATTCCAATCTAATATTAACAATTTACACTCAATTTTATTGTTTAAAGTTTTAAGTAACTAATAATAATCCTTCGTAAACAATTATAGCTTCAAGTAACCATTCTTGGTAAGAATGATTTGAAAATAGTCTTATGGTTTCGAGTATTCCTATCTAATATGAATAATTTTCAGAAAAGATCTATTTGATCAACAGAGAGGCACGTATAAAATATTACTTTTCCGGTTCATAGTGGATCTGGAAGTAGTGGCAACATGTTGTATTCGACACTCCACAGACCTCCTGGATTGTAGCCTCACCAACCAAACCAAATCATATATATTTAATATATATGTATGAAGAGGATTTTGCATTAAATAACCTACAATGGTTCATATACCATAAAACCAAAACCTCACCACTGGATTGAGTTTACTTACTTACCCTGGATTCTCCTTTTTAGGAGGTATTATCCTTTTGATGGCTATGCAGTGGGTGTATTCTTAGACTTGAAATAGGCTCCCACGGAAGCTTTGATAAGTTGTGGACCATAGTCTCCCAAATACGTTTTAAACAATTCGTCTCATACACCTATAATAAGCTCTGTCCCCACTGGGTGTCCTACACTTATTACAAGGGGTTAAATTTATTTTCATTTATACTATGAAGATATTGATTACTCTTAACATTCGAACCGGTGGTGATAAAATTCTTGTTTTAAACGTGAGAATATAAGAAACGGCCCGGTTAGTCAAGCGTGAGTGCAAGCCAAATTGTTTTCTCTTTTCGTGTTGAGTTTAATGAGGATGCAATAAAACTCGAATAGCCAACGGTGATTAAATCGATTTTAAACCTCCACCCTCAAATGACCTTGTCAATTTAAACAAGTGAGAAAACCTAATTTATACGTCGTCCCTTTAGGTTGAAGGAAAAAGTTTTACTTTGGTTAGGTTTGGTTGGATTTTATGGCATATCAACCGTTGTAGGTTATTTAACGCCAAATCCTGTTTATACATATATATTCAATATATATGATTTGGTTTGGTTGGGTTTTATAGCATATCAACCATTGGAGGTTATTTAATGCCAAATTCTCAATATACATATATATTAAATATATTTGGTTTGGTTGAGTTGGATTTTATGGCATATCCCTATTTACCAACCCCTCCGCTCGGGTAGGATATGACACAAGGTCAATTTTTAAACTGGGTTTAACAGGTTTAAATTCAGAGTTTTCCTTCTCCTAGACTAGTTGCCTCACCAAGGCTTAAGAACACAGTCTGCCCTACTATTTTCCCATAGCTAGAGGAAGAATAATTGGATTCCTACCTTTCCCAAATGTATCAGTACTATGTGAAATGCAATCAGTTTCGTCCAGGATTTCAACCCGTGTTGTTGTGTCTATTTCCTACGACGATAACAATTACACCACGGGCACCTCCATTTTATTGCATATCAACCATTGCCGGTTATTCAATGTCAAATCCTGTTTATACATATGTATAAAATATATATGATTTGGTTGGGTTAGGTTTTATTACATATCGACCATTGTAGGTTATTCAATGCCAAATCCTGTTTATACATATGTATAAAATATATATGATTTGGTTGGGTTGGGTTTTATTGCATATCAACCATTGTAGGTTATTCAATGCCAAATCCTGTTTATACATATGTATAAAATATATATGATTTGGTTGGGTTGGGTTTTATTGCATATCAACCATTGTAGGTTATTCAATGCCAAATCCTGTTTATACATATGTATAAAATATATATGATTTGGTTGGGTTGGGTTTTATTGCATATCAACCATTGTAGGTTATTCAATGCCAAATCCTGTTTATACATATGTATAAAATATATATGATTTGGTTGGGTTGGGTTTTATTGCATATCAACCATTGTAGGTTATTCAATGCCAAATCCTGTTTATACATATGTATAAAATATATAGGATTTGTAAACAGATTTTGCCGATAACATTTTTAAACAAACTTGGGCTCATTCTTCTTGCGCTCCATTAAATTGTTTCACGTACTGCTGTAACATACTCATGCAGAAACACAGTCAACACAATAATGACGAACGAAACACAGTTCTTTAGAAAAATATACTTCTCACACTTTATTCGAAATGCTATGAAAGGGTTACGATAGGGTTATGTGTTAGAGGTGAGTTGGAGACTGAACAAAGACTGCAGCTCTTCTGGCTATAGCAGCACTTCTTTCTCATCCTGCAGGGCTGCTCAACCTGGAGGCCCTGAGGGCTCAGCTCTCTCCTGGGTCTGGTTCTCACTGCTTCGAACTGTAACAACTGACTCCAAACTCTGATATCCAACTAACTCAAACTTCCTGTAGCACCGGGTTATATAATTGTTTGACATCCAACTGCTTCAGTGAGCGTCGCATCTGCTCTCAATTCAACCCGTCCACAGTCGAGGTTATCCCCTGATATCTTTGACTGGATTCACCTGTTATTTACACAGATGCATTTCTTATTTGACAGCTCGGCCGGGTAAGAGGTCAATATATTACACTGCTATGTAACAGTAACAATTTAACGTCTTTCTTTTGTTTGCATTAAATGAATATAATGGGTTGCTTGGTTGGGTCTAATGCAAACAATCGCTTTAGGTTATTGAATACCAAATCCTGTTTTTTTTACATAAGTATATTATATATATATATATTACATATATATATTTTATTAGATTATTATTACACACACACACACACACATATATATATATATATACATTATTATTACATTTATATATTTTACATATATATTATATATATGATTTGTAAACACATTTTAAAACTCGCCTGAACTCATATCTTTTTTCACAGACTTAAATCATCATCATCATCATCATCATCATCATCTTTTCGTGCCATCAGCACGGATATCCGTGACCCTCTCTCGCCACCCCTCTCTATAGTTCAACGCTTCCAGCAGGTTCTCAAGTTACACCCCGTATATTCACATAGCTGCTGTATGTAGGTTCGAGCTGGTTGCCTTGCCTTTGCCCGGCCATGTGAAGGAGTCCATAGGAGTACATCACTTCTCCAGCAGTGTCCTGCATGTCTGGTTCGTCTTACTTTGATAGTTTTCTTGATGTGTGGTAGGTAGCCGTATAATTGCTCCTTTGTAGGGTGTTGCCTTCAGGACTTGTTCAATATTGTTCGCAGCATTCTTGTGTAGTTGCCGTCAAGCTTTTTCTTCCTCCAATTCGTTAACGTCAATGTAGTGCATCCATACAGCAGTATCGACACGACCGCTGCTTGGAAGAAACTGCCTTTCATTTTATCGGTCAGGCCTGACTTCTATATGACCGATTATCTACTGATAGCTGTCCATGCCTTTGCTAGTCGCGTGTCGATGTCTGTCTGTCACGGTTGATGAGACACTGCTTCCTAGGTAGGTGAACATGTCAACTAGTTTCAGAGACTGACTTAAATGGCTCCAAATATTTCTCTCTAATATCATATTTACCAGCCCTTCCGCTCGGGCAGGATATGACACAAGGTCAATTTTTAAGCGGAGTTTAACCGGTTTGAAATCAGAGTATTCCTTTTCCTAGAATTGTTGCTTCACCAAGGCTGAATAACCCAGTCTATTTACCCATAGCTGGAGGGAGAATAATTGGATTCATACCTTTCCCAAGGGTATTAGTGCTATGTGAAATGCAATCAGTATCGTCCAGGATTTGAACTCGTGTCGCTGTGTCTATTTCCTAGGACGATAACCGTTAAGCTACAAGCACCTCCTATTTCTATCTAATATGAATGATTCTATTAACTGTTGATCATTTGTTCGAACAAAGATAAATGGTTTCAAGTATTGTTATGTAACAGTAACAATTTAACATCAATCATTAGTTTAAATTTTATCGGTCAGGTCTGAAGTTTCTTTCAGGCAGCAGTCGTGTCGATACTGCTATATGGATGCACTACTCGGACGCTAACTAAACGGTTGGAGAAGAAGCTAGATGGCAATTTCACAAGAATCTTGTGAGCAATATTGAACAAGTCCTGGAGGCAACACCCTACAAGGCACCAACTATACGGCCACCTGGCTCCCATCACGAAAACTATCCAAGTTAGACGAAACAGACATGCAGGACACTGCTGGAGAAGCAGGGACGAGCTCATAAGTGATGTACTCCTATGGACCCCCACATATGGCCAAGCAAAAGCAGGACGACTAGCTCGAACATACATGCAGCAGCTATGTGAGGATACGGGATGTAGCCCTGAAGACCTGCCAGAGGCGATAAACGATAGGGAGAAGTGGCGAGAGAGGGTCAGGGATATCCGTGCTAGCGGCACGACACGATGAGCATAATTAATTTAAATGGATCCACGTATACGATTTGTAAATGAATAGTTTGTTGGTAAAATCATTTTTAAACGAATCAGCACTAATTGTTTGCACACTACTATTGCTCTTGTTTCTACAAAATTAATTGGTTTCAATTATTGTTCTCAAGCACGACGGCTCAGTGGTCTTATTTTGTAGAGTGTTCGCCAATGGTCCGGGAGACCTGGTTTCAATCCCAGGTCGAGACATACCAAAGATTTGATACCTCCTTGCTTAACACTCAGCAATATAAGCTATATATTATGGGTAAAGTGAGGCAATACAAGGAAAGGAGTAGCGCCCTCCCCTACACCTTGGTGTAGTAGCTATTGAAAAGGGAGCGGTCTGGTCTCCATCGACTACGGTCGCCAAATTTACTTTACTGTTGTAGGCAGGGAAATGGTTAATAGTATTACTATTTGCTTATCATTATTCAATTCAACACTTCATTCATTTTCATACAGTCAAATTGTTCCTTTAATTGCGATGTAGTACAATTATTCAATTTAGGCACACAAAGACTTTCAAGTATAGCTATTTAACACTAATAATTCCATTGCTCATTCGTTTGTACACAGTTCAATTGTTCTAAGTATTGCTAAGTATCACTAGCAATTCTATCATAAGTCATTTGTTTGCATATAGTTTAAACGTTAAACAGTTCTATTTGACTTGTTAATAGAGCCTTTTCAGGTGCTATCACTCTGATTAAGAGTGGGCCAGAGAGCAATGGCACTGAATAGGTACTCCATATTCCCCAAAGTTCCAGCATTACTGCAGCCTCACCATCAGATTGTTTGATGTCATATTCAGGACACTCGTTGGGGAGGTCTTACTCCATCGCAGAGATGCATTTGGTGAGTTCTAAAACCGAACCAACTGGGCTGAACGATTTGGGATACCAAATCGTAATACATATATAGGTGGGTACCATACAATAACTGATATTTATACAACAGCATTGCTTCTAAGAAATCCTTCATCAGATGATGACTCTGGGTTCAGGCATTGTTTCGGGGCCGAAGCATCATTACCACTAGCCCAGAGCGCCCCGCAGTATCTCGCGACACCACCAGACTTTGTCACATTGTTGTCGCTCTATGCGATTGCCAGATCCACGCTATAAATATATATAATCAGAGTACTCAGAAGAGCGCTGTAAACCTGAATATTCTAGCCTTCATTCAGACTTCAGAGAAGAAATACCAATTAAGAATGTCATGACAAAGTCACGTGGATTAAAATAAAGATTAAGTAACATAGAGAAAAGATGAAAATGAATTTTCATCGGGCGGTGAAGGAAGAGAAAAAAGCTGTACATATACCAGGACAGTTGATAGAGAACTGAAAATAGTTATGGAAAATAAAGTGAACAGTGACACCAATTGTAGTCAGTGCCCTTGAATCAGTCTCAAAAAATCTAGAAAATAAACAAGATAAACACCTGTACAACTGAAATCCGCTAGGATACTTAGAAAAGTCCTGTAGAAATGACAAGACTAGTTCAGATTCTATGGACAAAACAACCTGGGTGTGATGATGAGTCAAAATCGAAATAATAATAATAATAATAATAGCAAATGTAGTGTATGCGCTGACAGAGACGAAACGATCAATCACATAATAAGCGAATGCAGCAAATTAGCACAGAACGAGTATAAGGCGAAACACGATTGTTAGCAAACAGTTTAATGGTCTCAAGTATTCCTATCTAACACAAACAATTTTATTTATCAGTCTCAAAAAATCTAGAAAATAAACAAGATAAACACCTGTACAACTGAAATCCGCTAGGATACTTAGAAAAGTCCTGTAGAAATGACAAGACTAGTTCAGATTCTATGGACAAAACAACCTGGGTGTGATGATGAGTCAAAATCGAAATAATAATAATAATAATAATAATAATAATAGCAAATGTAGTGTATGCGCTGACAGAGACGAAACGATCAATCACATAATAAGCGAATGCAGCAAATTAGCACAGAACGAGTATAAGGCGAAACACGATTGTTAGCAAACAGTTTAATGGTCTCAAGTATTCCTATCTAACACAAACAATTTTATTTAACAGCTATCATTTTTAACATGGTTTTATGAATATTCATATCATTTGTAAAAGAATATTTTGTGGTTATTTTATTAGAAAAATAATCAAAGCTACTTTGTTTTTACACTGTCAAGTATTGGTATTGTTTTCACACAGTTAAAGAGTTTCAAGTATTAGACACTAATAATTCTATTTAACATTACAAAAGGTTTGAAATATTGCTATGTAACACTAACAATTCCATTTAGCATCAGTCATTTGTTTGCACACAGTTAAATGGTCAAACGGTTCTATTTGACCAATAAATGGGACCCTAACGGGTACTACCGCTTTGAGTTTGAGTGGACCTGGAAGTAATGGTAATGAAGATGTATTCCATAATCCCCAGAGTTCCAAGGCTGGATCTTCACTTTTAGATAGTTTAATGTCCTATCCAGGACACTCGTGGGTTAGATCTTGTGTCGAAAAAACGAGACTTTTTGGATAAGCCGACAACAGTAGAATGGTGATCCAGTGTGCTACATATTCTCATGAACAACACATCTTAAATTTTTGTGTTCCCAGTTTTTCAATTTTTAGTGAGCGACTATTCTACCAAAGTGAGAGAGCTTAGTCAATGGGAAGATGCTTGACGAAACGCAAAAATAGCTGTGTCAAAGTTTTCGACCAAATCGCATAAACCGATCTAAATATTTTGAAATAGAAAATGCCGACAATGAAGATGTATAAATTAATGTTAATCACCCGAAGTTTGTGAATATCATTTGATTCGTGAGGCTTTACTTATCATGAATAATTGCATGATGTATTTGGCATGACTCAAGTTTCCGTCACATTTTACTAATTTTCTGGAACCCTGACTTTTTATATATATATATATGTATTTACCTAATTTCTCGAAAATAGGATGCAACTCAAAGTCAATTTTAAGCGAAGTATATTGCCCAGTCGGCTGGGACGTAGAATACACCGACTGCTTCTTTGCAGAGGGATAAGACCCCCGCCCAACAAGAGTCCTGATTATGACACTAACCAATCTGATGGTGAGGTTCCAGTAATGCTGGGGCTTTGTAGAATACGGAATACCCCTTCATTGCTATCACTCCCAGGTCCACTCTGATCCGGAGTGGTAGCACCTGATAAGGGTCTTATCTATGAGTTAAATAGAACTAACGGCATACTTGTCCTAAACTGAATTGTTTGACTCAACTGAATAGCTTGCAATAGAGATGTTTTTCACAATAAAATCGTACTTATATTTAAACAGCGTGCTCATGCTAAATTTCATTGTTTGAAATTGAACTGTTTTTAACATTGAAACTGTACTTACAAAAAAATGAATTGTTATATATTGAACTGTTTTGACATTTTACTGTGGAAAAAAATCTGAATTTACGCTAAACTGAATTAACTGAATTAGAGCTGTTTGAATTCACTGAATAGTTTGAAATAGAAAAGTTTTTGATGATTAGACTGTGTACTCATGCTGAATTGAATTATTTGAAATAGAACTGATTATTTAAATAAAAATGGATTTGGCGTTAAATAACCTACAAAGGTTGATATGTCATAAAATCCAACCAACCGACCGAAGTACTGGTGGTTTCAATTTAGAGTCTTCCTTCTCCTAGACAATGTACATTACCAAGACTGAAGAGCTTGTCTGCCCAACAATTTACTCTTAGGTAGAGAGAGAGAAGAAATGCATGATATCTTTCCCCAAAAGACAAATAGCTTTGTCCAGGATTTGAACTTGGGTCACCGAATGCATTTCCACGACAAAAACTTTACACTTAGCTTTATGTACAGGGTGGAACGATAAAATTGCCGTCTTAAAGAAAACAACACAACAGCTTTATTTTAAAACTTTTATTGCAAAAATCAACTCAGGTAACTTAATTATGTAGTAAAGCTGACATCTATTCAATGTAGCCGCCTTCAGCCTCAATCACCGCCTTGATACGGATCCGGAACTGGGAGCATGCCTTTTCCACAAGCGCCGGCGGGAGCTCGGCGAATACTCTGCGGATGGCAGCGATCAGGCTGGCTTTGGTGTTTTGGGAGGTCATGTTGGTGATGTTCTCGACATATGACCAAACGAAGTAGTCCAGTGGGTTCAGGTCAGTGAGAGTAGGGTACAAAGTCGTAGCACTCCTTCTGAAGCTAAGCCTGAGTCTCTGTGGATTTGTTGGCCGGCGCCGAATCCTGCTGCCACACTCAGGGTCTGCCACCGGCCACCTGATTGTACTAGGGGATCACCACATTCTTCAGCACATCCAAGTACACTTTGGTGTTGACTTTCAAGTCAGCTTCGAAGATTTGAGGTGGCATGATGTGGCCCTCACTTGAAACCACATCAAAGACCATAACTGTAGCCGAAAACTTTGTTTTCATCACCCTGGGCACGCCCCTGTTATTCGTGGCAATCCAGATTTGCATTTTGAGGGTGCTGGCAATGGTCCTGTTGTTATAACTTGGATTGGTAGAAACCATGAGTTGTACAACGGCGCATCTCCGATCTCGCTCGTTGAACACTGTGTCACTTTCAGACATGATAGAAGGCTCCTATCGCTGTTGGAATTTGTACACAACTGGCCAACTAGTAGATGGTCAGCAACAAAAAAAAGAACCGGTTTTCATTAAACGGAAATGGAATCATGTCATCTTTTCTAGGGCGACAATTTTATCGTTCCACCTGTATAAAATTGGCGTCGACGTAGTTATTTAATGTGACACAGACAAGTAAAAAAAAAAAGAAAGATGGTTTGGTTGGTTTGGTTTGTTGGTTTTTATGGCATACTAACCTTTGTAGGTTATTTAACGCCAGATCCACTTTTATGTAAATAATCAGTTCTATTTAAAACAATCCAGTTTAGCATAAGTACACAGTTTAATTGTCAAAAACATTTCTATTTCAAACTATTCAACCAGTTATATATAACAATTCAGTTAAGTTTAAATACAGTTTTAATATCGAAAAACAGTTGTATTTCAAATAATTCCGTTAAGCATATGCACGCAGTTCAAATGTAAGTACGGTTTAATTGTCAAAACATTTCTATTTCAAGCTATTCAGTTTACTCAAACAATTCAGTTTAGCATAAGTTTGCTGTTAGTTCTATTTAACCCATAGATAGGGCCTTATCAGGTGCTACCACTCGGGGCCAGAGTGGACCTGGGAGCGATGGCAATGAAGGGGTACTCCACATTCCCCAAAGCTCCAGCATTGCCGGAACCTCACCATCAGATTGTTTAGTGTCATATCCAGGACACTCGTTAGGTGGGGTCTTACCCCTCTGCAGAAGCGCAATCGGTGTATTCTACAGCCCCAGCCGACTGGGCAAAAAGAATGATAATTAACGTTTTAAATCTAATAGAAACAAAATATATTACAAACATGCATATGTTTAAAAAGGAGTTAATATATAAAGATTTTGAATCTTAAATTATTTTTGGTTGGTTAGGTTTCATGGATTATCAACCTTTGTAGGTTTTTTAATGCCAATGCCATTCTTCTAGAAGAACAGTAGTGATACTATTTAACCCATAGCTGGGAGGATAAGGGGGTTCAATACCTTTCCCAAGGTTTTTGCCCGAAAGTGAACGTAATAGCGCGACTGGAGTACGAACTCGCTTACTACGATTCAACAGTCCATCGCTTTAACCATTACACCACGAGGACACTCTTTTAAATTTTTTTCTTTTTGCAATTATTCTGTTTAATGATGAGAAGAACAGTTATTTTTAAGTTATATTTTTACTCCCTGTTTGTTGTATCTGGAAAGTATTTACAATTGACTTTAAACATGTTGGTTCATTATGAAAATTCCCCTGTACCTGTCTTTTCGGTACTATTTCTTTTGGCGGAAACCTTAAAGTCACGCATAGCATGCTGGGATATTCAATGTTTTCTTTTCCTTTTTTTAATTAACTATTTCATTGTTCTTCGTTTTTTATATTGAGCATTCTATTCTTCATTTTTTCCAATCTTTCTTCACGATGGATTTATTTGTTTCAGAAATATTTTTTGAACGGCTAATCAATAATACCAGTAGAAATCAATCGTAATCAGTTTTGGTTTGGTTTTGTTTAGTTTGGTTTTATGGCACATCAACCATTGTTGGTTATTTAATGCCAAATTTTAAAATACACATAAAGAGTTCTACTTCAAACAATTCAGTTTAATATACTTTTTTGTTTACACACAGTTAAATGTAAAAAAAAATTATTTCAAACAATTCAGTTTAGCATAAGTACACAGGTTTAATTTCTAAAACAGTTCTATTTCAAAGATCAGTTTAGCATAAGTATACAGTTTCAGTGTCAAAAACAGTTCCATTTCACACAACTCAGTTTAGCATAAGTACACAGTTTAGTTCTATTTGACCCATGCATAGGACCCTATCAGGTGCTACCACTCCGGGCCAGAGTGGACCAGGGATCGATATCAATGAGGGGGTAGTCTACATTCTCCAAAGCTCCAGTATAACATATACCTCACCATCATATTGTTTAGTGTCATATCAAGGACACTTGTTGGAGAAGGGTTTTTACCCCTCTGCAGTGAAGCAGTCGGTGTATTATACCGCCTCAGCCAACTGGGCAAAACATAAACAGTAATGAAAAAATAATTTGAAAAATCAGATGGGTGGGCCACGAATCGCTCTTCGGCGATTTGAGACTTTTCATTGTTCGGATATAATATCATTATTTTAGTGTCTTCATTCCATGACGAACGTATAAATACGTACTAATATCGTCACACTTGGTAAGAGTTTTCATGGATGAATTAACCAAACTAATACGTTATAGCTTACAAATCACTTAGTTGAGGCATTTTTAATCATATACATTTTTGAGTATTAATTCATCAAAGAAATAAGACGGATGCTTAGCAATCATAGCCGAGCTTTTTTCATGGGCTGCAAGAAATAAAATAAATGCCCTCGTGAACAACTGAAGAAAATGTTGGAGCAAAAAGTATTTTTTTATTTTTGAGAGAATCAAGCATTTTTTTAGTCTAATGTTTATGAAACAAATATTAGAACAAGGGTGATATGAAGATCGTTACTAGCCCAACAACATATAGGACGCTGAAACAAAATATGGAATAATTAAAAAAAAAATTTTTATGGTCTGATTCGTCCAAATTTGAAAAAAAAAACCCCTGATAAATCAAGATCTCGACAACTCCGACGAGACCGGAAGTGGGGGCGGAAAGGCAGGTCCATGAGAAGCCAGGGTGATTGGCAAAGGAACCCAGAGAGGGTCAGTTGGCGAAGAGAGACGCAGAGAGGCAGTCGAGAACGGACAGCAGAAGGGACCACACAAGATAAGTTAGCAGTCCAGAGTCGACAACGGTCAGCTGAAGGAAGCAGTACGGGAAGACCAGTCAAGATGAGTTGGCATTCCTTGTTGCTTTGTAGAAATTTCGCGAAAAATACACGCCGGCGATAGTCTACAGATGCACAAGAATGCAAGGTGTCACAAAACTACCCTTCTTGCACTTGGAGCTGACCTAAGTCCATATTGTTCGTTTGTTCTTTTTCTCCCACTCCCTCGGTTGTATTTCTTGTGGCCATAAAGAAATGTGTGATACCCCTGTCGGAACCCACTTGATGAATCACGGGCCATGAATAGTATTGGTTTTAAGAAGTTGATGTATTCAGGGCGGCCGAAGGGGTGAGTCACAACTGTATAGACTATCTACTTTGAACGTTTATAGATCTAATATTAGAAAATGGTTTCACACTAAAAAAAATCAAGTAGCAGACTGGCCCAGTCAGCTGGGGCTGTAAAATACACCGACTCATCCCTGCAGTGGCGTTTATTTGTGTCTGCCTCTCACCAGGCAGGATTTGACACAAGGTCAATGACTCGAAGGTTGATTATAGTAGGGCCTTTTTTTCCAAACCTCCTCTCGGGCAGGATATGATACAAGGTTAATTTTTAAGCGGAGTTTAAGAGGTTTGCATTCAGAGTTTTCCTTCTCCTAGACTAGTTGCCTCGCTAAAGCTGAAGAACCCAGTCTACCCAAATATTTAGCTGGAGGGAGGGTATTTGTCCGAAAGTGAACGCAATAGCGCGACTGGAGTTCGAACTCGCTTACTGCGATTCTGCAATCCATCGCTTTAACCATTACACCACGAGGACTCATCTCTGCAGAGCGATAAGACTTCTCCAACAAGTGTCCTGACATGACACAAAACAATCTGATGGTGAGGCTCCTGTAATGCTGGATTTTTGAGGAATGTGGAGTACCTCTTCATTGCCATAGCTTCCAGGTCCCTTCTGACCCGGAGTGGTAGCACCTGATAAGGACCTATCAATGATACAAATAGAACTAAACTGTGTATTTATGCTAAACTGAATTGTTTGAAATAGAACTGTTTTGACATTTAAACTGCGTACGTAATCTAAACTGAATTTGTTGAAATAGAATTGTTTTTGAATTTAAAACTGTGTACTTATGTTAAACTTAATTGTTTGAAATAGAACCCTTTATATGTATAAAATTTGGCATTATTAATCTACAATTTTTGATATGCCACAAAATCAAACCAAACATATTCATTTTAATATATATATATATATATAATGTACATTAAAAAAATGAGTTACTTACTTCATAAAACCAAATAAATATTCGACTGCAAAATAAGTCTAAAAATCAAGCTTTACTCATCCTTGGAAAAACAACAAACTTCCACAATAGAACAGAATGAATACTCAAGTGATGTTAGCCTATAAGGCAATTATTTCATCCGCAAAATAAGTCTAAAAATGAACACTCCTTTCTTCAGCTAAGTACAACTCACTTTAATAATATTGTTGTATGAAATTTACATTCGTATAAATTCTGGCTTCTTATCTCGAAAGATGCCTCCATTATGAAATAGCCAGCTCATTTGACTCCTATATCCTTTTTAATGAACCCCCTCAAAAGGTAATCCATTAAAATAACTGTAGGAAAGTTTATCCGTGGAAGAGTGTATTAAACCGAATAAATGGGATGTTGTTTGGTACAAAACTCTTAGTTAATTCTGCACCTCGTCTTTCTTTGGCAGATCTTAAAAGCGATGATAAATCTAAAATAATATGGAAGAAAATTAGGAGGAAAAAAAACAACTTATCAGGAATGTCGAAACGAAAACAGAAAGTTAACAAGCCTCTCTGGGATTAAACAAACAACTAAAATATTTTGGCTTGCGGTCAAGTCAGGCTGAAGGCACCAATTCCCTCCCGATTACCGAAGTTAATAAGCAATATGCTTATTCAGTTCTGACATTGGTAACTACTTAAAAACATCTGGTTGCCCAGTTAGCTGGGGCTGTAGAATACACTGACTGCACCTCTGCAGAGGGGTAAGACGCCCCACAATGAGTATCCCGGATATGACACTAAACAGTCTGATGGTGAGGTCCAAGTAATGCTGGGGCTTTGGATAATACAGAGCACCCTCTTCATTGCCATTGCTCCTAGGTCTCCTCTGGTCCGGCGTGGTTGCACCTGATATCAATGGGTTAAATAGAACTAACGGTATACTTATGCTAAACTGAATTGTTTGATTAAACTTAATGGCTTGAAACAGAAATGTTTTTGACAATTAAACCGAATTTACATTTATAGTGCGTATTTATGCTAAACTGAAACCGTACTTGCGTTTTAACTGTGTGCTTATGCTAACTGAATTATTTGAAATAGAACTGTTTTTTTTACATTGAAACTGTATTTACACTAAACTGAATTGTTTAACAT
The DNA here is from genome assembly GCA_963585895.1 of Sepioteuthis lessoniana. Taxonomy (NCBI): domain Eukaryota; kingdom Metazoa; phylum Mollusca; class Cephalopoda; order Myopsida; family Loliginidae; genus Sepioteuthis; species Sepioteuthis lessoniana. Next base: position 113,943,087 of record OY757911.1, read on the forward strand.
AGAACTGTTTTGATAGTTAACTGTGTATAAAGAAAATCCGTATTTATACTAAACTGAATTAGGTGAATCAGAACTGTTTGACAAAACTGAATTGCTAGAAATAGAATTGTTTTTCTCATTTAAACTGTACTTACATTTAAACTGCATGCTTATAATAAACTGAATTGTTTGAAATTGAACTGTTTTTGACATTGAAACTGTACTTACACTAACATGAATTGTTATATATAACTGTTTGAATAAACGGATTAGTTTGAAATAGAAATATTTTTGACAATTAAACTATGTATTCATGCTAAACTGAATTGTTTTAAATAGAACTGATAATTTACATAAAAATGGATTCAGCGTTAAATAACCTACAAAGGTTGAAATGCAATAAAATCCAACCAACCAAACCAAACCAACCAAAAACAGCTGGTACGGTACTGTGTACTAGACGAAAGAAATATTAACCGGACCATTGGTACAATGGTTTGAGAGATCGGATAAGTTGGAAAACGTAGGACAAATCGAGGTCATACAAACTACAGCATTGCTAAGACTGGCTAGAATACTGAGAAGAATCCTGGAGACTTGATGTCACATGGACTCCAGTGAAGGAATATCTGCTATTGCTAGTGTGAAAAACTCGTCCGGAATAATATAATAGTAATCTACGCATGGACTAACTGAAAAACTTGGTTTAAGATTCCCAGATTACCGACAGCAAGGAGCACTGAAAAGAATTACGTGGAGCTATAATTGTTTACTAAGAATTATATTCAGTTACTTGAAGCCATATAACTGTATGCAAACAAATGACTATTACCTTGTGAAAAGTAAGAACCCCCGTATCTCTCCAGTTTTGGGTTAAATAGTTTCGTTGACCTTCTTGCATAAGGATGGCTTTGACATTAGATAACTCACAGAAGTTGATTTGCCATTAACAAAGAAACAAAACCAAAACAAACCCCCTTAAGAAACAACAAAAAATGTCAATGTAAACTTCTATGCATAAAATACACCTTAACGGGCTGACATTCCGTTAAAATCAATCAGTCAATCAAGTATATTTCTTTTTTGGATAGACCGACAACTTTTCAGCACCTCGCATAATGTTAATTAAGATGAAATTCTAGTTTGAATAAAGCCATGAATAATCTTAAAATTCATCGAATAGCTCTTTTTTCATATTATTCAAGCATGGTATGATCTAAACTTTATTGAATTGTTAGACTCATGCCCGTTGAGGTTTTAAAGTAAAAGATCCAATTTGTTATCCCTATATCTTTCCCATTCATTGTATGTCTGTCACACACTCTCCAGATCATCGTCACAAGGGGCAGATGGTTCTCTCTGTACCTCTATGTTCTTTGATCTTCACTATGTTTCATGTGCCGAGACGTTCAGGGAAGTAAGTTATTCTCAACGTTCATCAAGTCAAAAAACTTAAACTTAAAAGTTTAGAAAACAATGAAATTAAATATTTATTTGAAATATTTAATAATCTTTAGGTGTTTTCGAGAGTATCTGGCACCTCCAAATAAAGCCGAAACCCTCTTCAGTACGCCACTCTTGGTGTAAACAAAATAATTAACCTTTGTCAAGATGCGATAAAAACAATTAATATGTTTATTAAAAATCAACCCTTTGATAAAATTGACTGAACGTCTTTCCAGCCCAGTCAGCTGAGGCTGTAGAATACACCGACAGCACATTTGCAGAGACATAAGCCACTACCTCCAATGAGTGTCCTGATATGACATTAAACTTTCTGATGGTGAGGCTCTTGTAATGCTGGAGCTTTGAGGAATGCAGAGTACTCCTTCAATGCCATCGCTCCCATGTCCATTTTGACCCGGAGTGTTCGCACCAGATAGGGTTTTATTTATGGGTCAAATAGAACTGTTTTACATTTAAACAGTGTACAAATTAATGACTAATGCTAAATTGAATTTTTGAAAATGGACATATTTGATAATCTAACTGTAGGTATCTACAAAATGGATATACAAATTATATATTTGATATATGTGAAAATAGATTTGGCATTAAATAATCATCGGTGGTTGATGTGCTTTAAAACCAAACCAAATTGCATGTTTTTAAATTTTGATAATGACCATTTACAACATGAAGGCATGATGACAACTCGGGTTCCCTTGAGTCTTTCTCACTATCCATCCCTTTTGGAGGTGCCCGTGGTGTAGTCGTTATCGCCGTAGGAAATGAACAGGGCGATACGAGTTCAAATCCTGGACGATACTGATTACATTTCACATAGCACTAATACCCTTGGGAAAGGTATGAATCCAATTATTCTCCCTCCAGCTATGGGTAAATAGTAGGACAGACTAGGTTCTTCAGCCTTGGTGAGGCAACTAGTCTAGGAGAAGGAAAACTCTGAATTGAAACCTGTTAAACTCCGCTTAAAAATTGACTTTGTGTCATATCCTGCCCGAGCGGAGGGGTTGGTAAATAGTATCCATCCCTTTCGGCCATTGCTCTTTGTAAGAACTCTAGACGGCATCTAGACAGTATTAGATTGAACCTATGAATATAAGTTTTTGAGTCTTTGTAAAAAACTCAACCTAAGATTGAACAATTGGCGAACAATCTAACCATTATACCAACAGTAATACAAACTAAGTAAAGTTGGCGACCTTAGTCGAGGGTGACTCGGAGGCTCCTTTTTCAATAGCTACTACACCAATATGTAGGGGAGGACGCTACTCTATTCCCTGGATTGCTCCACTTTACCCTTAATCCACATCTTATTGTGCTGAGTGCTAAGCAAGGCTGTATCGAGTACCATTTTTTGAGTCCTTCGTATGACTCTACCTGGGATTGAACACCGGTGTCCCGGACCATTGGGAACACTCTACTCATTAGACCAATGGTCCGTTGTTCTAACTCATTTAAAAATGAAATTACCGACAAGCTAATCTTTGACATATCATGTTCATCTTTTTAAATGTGTGCAAACAAAGGTCTGATGTTAAATTGTTACTGCTACATAACAATACTTGAAAGCTTTTAACTATGTGCAAGCAAATGATCAATAGTAATTATAATTATTCGTATTCGACAGTGTAACGTTACGCCCTCGCCCCGCCGCATTCATCCTCTTCTAACCATTTCACTCCTCACCCGGCCGGTGATCAACTAGTGGCCCGAGGTGGGTAACGCACATTTCTTGCTACTACAAGAATACGATCGGGGGGATAGGAGAAAATAAAACAGACGAACAAACACGAACAAAGCTTGGGGTTAACCAAGAGCAAAAGGAGGTATGCAACACTTCATTGCCGTTAGCATATATGGACTAACGCTAGCGTGGATTACTAGCGAAAATTCCACAAAGCTACTGGAGTGCAGACATCTTGAGTCGATCTTCTTCGCCGTGGCTGGACCCTCTCTTTTCTCCAACTGTCTCCGGAGTCGACCGCATCTGTCCGTGGTTCCACGCCAACTCTCTTCTGCTGACTCGCCTCTCTGCTGTCCCGTCGCCAACTGCCTCTCAGCTCCTTTTTCCACTCAACTCTCTTTTCGTGTCCCCTTACCACTTCCGGATACGGCGAGATTTCAGGTCCAAAAATCCTTTGTCTGGTTTCGCGCCAAAACAGACAAAGGAAACGTCTGCTTTGGCGGGCCACCCATATAGTGCTACAACAGAAACCCTTGAAACTATTTTACTGCGCGCAAAAATATGAGCTTAGGCTCGTTTCAAAATGTTTTGAAGAAAATGTGTTTACAAATCATATATATTTGATATATTTTTATAAAGGAGATTTAGCATTAAATAACCCACAATGAGCAATATACCATAGAAATGAACCAACCAACCAACCAACCAACCAACCAACCAACAAAAAAGAAAACAATGAAATTAGATAAAAGAGAATGTTTTATTTCTTCATGACGAGTGGCTGTTTCTTTCGGTGCGAACAACAGACAATTAAAATCTCGGATGGATTGAGCTGTATTAAAAAGAGAGTTTTTAAAAATGACTCCAAGTGTGTTTGGTCGGTCAACATAAATTGCATAAAATTTCAAAAATTACCCAAAAAGATTTAACTGGAAAAGGTGGAATCCTCCGTGACATAATGGCTAACGCTTTCGACTACAAGCTCGAAGTAAACGAGTTCGAACTCTAGTCACCTTAGTACTTTTGGGAGAGATAGAAACCTTTCATTCTTTAGCTATGGATTAGATATCACCATTGCTGTTCTTCCACTCGGATGGCTTTCGTTTTAAATAACCCAAGAAGGTTTATACGCCGTTACTGAAACCAAATCATATTGTCTAGAACAGGTTCAAATAGTCTGTTGATATTTAGTAGTTTAAAACACATCAAAAGAGATCTTCAGCATGCTCCATTAAAAGATGTTCATTATTAAAAATGCTTCAGTGATTTAACCTCACTTAATATCATTCTTTCTTAGTCCTGATGATGGTTCATTAGAACCGAAACGTTATCGTGTTGACTTTCTTCTACATTAAATTCTTGTTTTTGAATTACCTTGTTCTTTTTCTCTCTCTATTGTCGGATTCATTTCCATTATTTAATTCATCTGAAGACTGTATGCAACGTTTATATAATTTCGTACACGTCAACCAACAAGCTTATCATTATTAAGACCACGATACCATTCACAGTACCTCACAAGTGCCTTGCCTTCTCTGCAGAGGGGTAAGACCTCTCCAACAAGTGTCCTGGATAGGACACTAAACAATCTGATAGTGAGGTTCCAGTAATGCTGGAGCTTAGTGGAATGCAGAGTACCCCTTCATTGCCATCGCTCCCAGGTTCACTCTGGCCTGGATTGGTAGAACCTGATAGGGTTCTATCCACGGGTCAAATAGAACTAAACTTTGTACTTATGCTAAAATGAATTGCTTGATATAGAATTGTTTTATATCTAAACTACGTACTCATGCTAAACTGAATTGTTTGAAATTGAACAGTTTTTTGAAAATAAAACTGTACCTACGCTAACTGAATTGTTTGAAATAGAACTGCTCTGATATTTAACTGTGTGTGAACAAAAATATACTTGTACTAAACTGAATTGTTTGAATTAGAACTGTTTGACTAAACTGAATAACTTGAAATAGAAATGTTTTTGACAATTAAACTGTGCCTCATGCTAAAGAGAATTGATTGAAAAAGAACTGTTGGTTTGCCTAAGAATGAATTTAACATTAGATAACCTTCAAAGACTTACTGGATGTAGTAAGGACGTATATCAAATTTGGTTGGATTAGGGTAAGGACTGGGTGTTTATGGTGGACAGACAAACAAAAAAATGCAATTCACTTTTATTAGCATATATATTTTAGTAATGTTTATTTGACATTCACACTTTTAATTACCATTACTGGCTATAGGAATAATTAATATTACAGAACACAACGTTGAAATTCTTTTTCTTTTTTTAATCTACACGGAGGTACCAGTGGTGTAATGGTTAGCTTCGTAGAAAACGGACACGGTGACACGAGTTAAATCCTGGACAAGGCTGATTGCATTTCACACGGAGCTAATATTAATCAGGAAAGGTGTGGATTCAATCTTCTCCCTTCAGCTATGGGGAAATAATAAGGCAGATTGGGTTGTTTAGCCTTGGTTGAACAAGTAGTCGAGCGGAAGGAAAACTTTGAATTCCAAGAAATAGACCATGTGTCAAATCCTGCTTATGGCAAAGGGGTTGGTTCGATTGAACTGAATGATTGATTTTAATGTAATGTCAACACGTCTGGGAATATTTTATGCGTATAGGTTATTGATTTGTATTCATTGTATGTATTTATCTGTCCGTCTGCATTAGTGGGATGTGACACAAGGTCAATTTATTATAGCGGAGTTTAACAAGTCTTAATTCAGCGTTTTCCTTCTCCTTGGTTGGTTGCCGTACCAAGGTTCAAGAGCTCAGTCTGCCCTACTTATTTCCCATAGTTGGGGAGAACAATTGGATTCATGCCTTTCCCAAGGGTATTAGTGCAATGTTAAATGCAAATAGCCTCGACCAGGATTTGAACCCAGTTCATCGTGTCCATTTTCTACGACGATAACCATTACACCACGAGCACCAACAAATTGCATTCATTGATCGTTCATATTTACATTTTTGTTTAGTTTTTTCTGTGAGGATATTTTTTGCATATGTAATATATCTTGATCTTGATCTGCGATGAACCCGGCGGATGTTGTTGACAGATACATCCGGCCGTAGATAAAATCAACCAAATAATTACCAGAAAACAAACAATGCGTGTCTGTAAGCTGTGACCAATGAAGAACAAGTATTGCGTGGGTGTAAACCACAGCCAATGAAAAACAAGCATTGCGTGAGTGTAAGCTGTGGCCAATAGATAACAAGCGCTGGAAGTGGGTAAACTATGGCCAATGAAAAACAAGCATTGCGTTGATATACGCCCTGACCAATGAAAAACAAGCACAGTGTGTGGGTCGTATGGGAGTTTTAAGACTATATAAGGTCTAGAATTTGGGCTGAAGTCAGTTGTAGATGACTGTTTTGAATCCCGACAGCTGTATGCAAACTTTCTCCGATTGCTTCTTGCTCAACACAAACATCACTATTGAAATATATAAGTTTATATCTTTATATATATATATATATATATATGTGTGTGTGTGTGTGTATGTGTGTGTTCCTCGTTGTTTGTCAACGTCCAGCGGTAGTATACTACACATACTGTCTCATCGAATATGAGTAATTCGTATTTATCAACTTAATGGAACTGCTACTCTGGATCAGAAAGGAACTAGGAATAACAGCAACGAAGGGATACTCCACATATTCAGAGCTCCAGAACAGGAGCTTCACAATCAGATGTAGTTTAGTCAAACACAGGACACTCCTTTCGAGGTTCTTACTTCTCTGCAGAGGATTACAGTACGCATATTCTTAGCCCTACCGTCAGGACTGTGACGGGTATGCATAAATACATTTTTAATTGAACAAGGTAAATATTTAGAAAGAAAACTAAAATATTAGGTTCTTTAGTCATCTATTTTACAAGTTTTATCAACTTTCAAGTATAGGATTGTTGATATAGTAAACAAAAACATGTCTGGTTCTTATCAGAAAAATAAAACAAACTAAATCACCCCCACCAAAAAAATAAATAAATGAATAAATAAAATAAAATAAAATAAACAAAAAACAACCACAACAACAAACAAAACAAAACAAAACGTTTTTGTTTGAGGTACTGCAGGTGAAGTGATGATTACATTTAAACATTTTTTTTCAAAGTTGAGATAATGGCGGGAATCTCTAATCCTGGCTCATACAGAGAGTAGAAGAAATATATCCTAAATTTTAAACCATAATCTCTGTGACGCAACTGAATTGAGGCAAGTGGAAATGGTAGCTCTGTCAAGCTAATGTCTAAGGGTTTTTTTTCGGATACAGATAGGTACAGTCATGGCGTGGACCGGTGGACACTGAGCGTTTGCTGTTGAAACATTTTTATACAGATTGGTGAATCTCTAATTACACATGGAGCTTTTCGTGTACATTTCATGTTTTATCGAAATTATACTGTTCTGAATAGAAAATCGAATCTGTCATAGGTTGAAAATTCTATCCGGAGCAGTGTGATTAAAAATATTCCTTTAAAACCCGAAAACAAAGCCAAAATCCAAAGTTTTCCAAATAATAGGAGGATTGGTCGATGAATAATGTTTACAACCCCTTGAAACAATTTTCAGATTTGACAGAATTATGAAACGAGTATCCATTTATTTCTCTTTCCAATTCCAAGTTTATTTTTCAAGATACTTACATTTTCGGTATACATATTTTTCAAAAGGTTTTTTATCATATTTAACCAACCCCTCCGTTCGGACAGGATATGACACAAGGTCAATTTTTAAGCGGAGTTTAACAGGTTTGAATTAAGAGTTTTCCTTCTCCTAGACTAGTTGCTTCATCAAGGCTGAAGAACCTAGTCTGCCCTACTATTTACCCATAGCTGGAGGGAGAATAATTGGCTTTATACCTTTCCCAAGGGTATTAGAGTTATGTGAAATGCAATCAGTCTCGCCCAGGATTTGAACTCGTGTCGCCGTGTCCATTTCCTACGACGATAACCCATACACCACCTTACAAAAGTTTTTTTACGCTTTCTTATTCATTTCATAAAGAAAGCTTCTGCAACTCACGGTCAAAACTACGCTGAAAAATCTGGTTACTGTCAGAACACAGAAGTTAAGCAATGACGATCCTAGTTAATACTTTGATGAGTGTCTACTTAGTAATCGAAGGAGTTGTAAGCAATCTCGATCAATTAAAGTAAGCAAAGCTTTGTAAAATCGAAGTCATGAACGGGATTCTTTTCAAACTGACTTTCAATGTATTTTTGTTACATTTTACGTTAACAGCGAGGCAGAGGGAGTCCCCATGATGTCATGGCTATGGTGCTGAACTGTGACATCATGGTACGCGAGTTCGAACTCCAGTCGCACTATTACTTTCACTTTCGGATTAATACCTTAGAGAAAAGCATGACTTCTTTTATCCCCAAACTATGGATTAAATAGTATAACTTCTGTTCCTTTATAAGGATGGCTTTGGTATTAGATAACCCACAAAGGTTGATATAGCGTTCAACAAAGAACCTGAAACTCTATAATTACATTGTCCAGTCAGTAAACTTGTCTTATTTCCTCACCATTGACGAGAGCTGATTTTCAATTTTTTACATTAAAATCTTCAACAATGCATTTAATTTCAACGTATAATAACACTATGGAGGCGGCAACCAAAGTTACAACCCTGGACCCGGATGTTTGCAGTTCACATAGTGCAAAAACCCTTGGAAAATGTATGTATTCAACTATTCTCCGTTTCGCTATGAGTAACTTTTAGGAAAGACTGAACTTATTAAGCTTTATATGGCAACCAGTCCAGGATAAGAGAAACTATGAATTTAAACTTTGTGTCACCTGCTTGTGAGAAGGGTTTAATAAATACATAAAATAGCATTATCCTGTTATTAAATTGCTTTTAATTCTGACCATTGATAATACCTCTCTTCCTGTTATAACTGGAATTACGACAAAGATGTAAAAAATAAATTGAAATATACAAATAGAATAAAAGACTAATAGAAATTAATAACGACAATTCTTCATTTAAAAAATTCTGACAGTTAAAGGCTGAAATATGAATTACTATTCTGTGCTTGTAATAAAACCGTTATCATCCAAGGAAATGATTGACCACACGTGTTCAAATTCTGATCAAAGCTTTTTCGTTTATTTTCGTAATAATGCACTTAATCGGTAAATTGTTGGGAAGACTGGTTCTTTATCCTGGGTAAGGTAACCAGTCTAGAAGAAAAACTCTGAATTCAAACCAGCTGTACACCGCTTAAAATTGACCTGGTGTCGCATACTGCCCGTGGATGAGGAGTTGGGGAAATACTAGCAAAAAAATAAGATGAAAGAAAACTAAGAAATTCGGCCAGGTCTGTTCCTGTTTGCGATGAGTCATAGATCAAAGTGTAGACATTCTGGAATAATCTACACCAAAATGAGGCCCGACTGGCGGACATTATTGGACGTTTTTCAGAGGTGATAAAAGCAGGGTTTCAAAGGATAATGGTGGCCGTCATCGAGAATCAGGCGAGCTATACATTTACTTTTGTTTTTGGTCCGCTTATAATATCTACAGTCAGGATTCATTAAATTTATTATCTTCTTTGGTGGTCGGGTGTTCGTTCCCGTTTTTTATTTACTTATTTATCTATTTTTTATTTTATAAATAAAACGTTTATGCGGTTGTCTTTCTCTTCGTGTGACTTGAACGCGCGTTTTGGTGTGAGAGCCGGACAGAAAAAGGGGAGAGAGTTGCTCAGAAGACTCATTAGAGAGATTCATGTTGGCACAACAATAAGTAAAGATGGAAACGCCCCTTACACACACGCACACACACAACACACAACGCCCTTTATCTCTCTCCCCCCCTCTCTCTCATTCTAGCCCGCTCTTTCTCGGTTAGAGTTCGAGAAAAAGAAAAAGAAAAAGAAAAAGAGAGACGCAGTCAAATGCATGTGCACATTCCTTTGTGAACTTCTACGTCTGGTTTGTTTTATTTATGGCTTTTACTTATTTGTTTATTTATTTATTTATTCATTTATTTATTTGTTTGTTTTCCTTATTCTGGTCCAGCATTAGCGCAAATAAACAAGTCAGCAACATAACAATTATAACTTTTTACTTACAGTATGTTTAAAAAATATTAAGGTTATCAAACCTTTAAAAGTTTCAATATATATATATATATATATATATATATATATATATATATATATATATATATATATATATATATATATATATATATATATATATATATATATATATATATATATATATATATATATATATATATATATATATATAAACCCCAATAATATATATAATAGGAGACTCCGTAGCGTAATGGTTAACGTCAAGGAATTTGTTCATAGTTGGCGTGTTCGAACTCTAGTCACGCTCTTGCATTCAGTTTTGGACTACTACCCATGGCAAAGGCATGAACCTACTTATACCCCTAGCTACCGGTTAAGTAACACTGCTACTATACCTCAATGATGGATATATAAGCCGAATAATACGGCATTACCCGGGGGATAAAATGTATACAGTACTTTGAGCCTTATTTCCATCAATGTCTTCTACGTCTTCAAATCTTGGCTTTAAGATAATAATATGTTATATATATATAGCTTGATTATGATGTTTTATCTATATACGGTGGCGGTCATAATGTTCAGAACAGCAGACTTTCGCCAGAAAAAGTAGGTATAACTTTTTATCTAAGTTGTTTTCGATTCTGTAATTTTCACAGAGAATAAATACGATATTAATTGTTATTCTGTGAAATCTTGGGTGTTATTTGAGATGATAAAAAAAGTATTAAATGATTCTAGTGATTTATGGCAAAACGCAGGGAGGCCAAAATGATCATTCAATACTTTTTTTTTATTATCATCTCAAATAACACCCAAAATTTCACAGAATAACAATTAATATCGTATTTATTGTCTGTGAAAATTATAGAATTATACATCTTTGGTAAAAAGTTATACCAACTTTTTTCTGACGAAACTATGCCGTTCTAAACATTATGGCCGCTACAATATATATATATATATATATATATATATATATATATGAGATAGGTTTCTACGTATTTATACCTGAGGGGTTTTTTTTGTAGTAAGTTTTTTGTTCATTTTATTTATTTATTTTTTCTTTTTTAATGTAAATTTTAAGCTGAGTAGGTTTTTAGTGAATATAAAAAAATGGTGTTTTCTCCTTTATCGTCGGTCGATGCGAGACTCCCTGATGATTCGTTGAGGTGAAACTTTAGTAGGAGAATTCCGACTCGCGATTTAAGTTAATTTTGTAATTGGCTCCACTCGTGTTGAGCACTCTTGTAATTGTAGCATTGCAGCGTTTTACGGAGGGTTTTATTTTTCTTTTGACCAACTGACTGCATATCTCTTGATTTTTTTCAACTGGTGTGACGGAGTTGACCTTTTCTTTTTTTGTCCTATGATATTTTTTCTTTTTTCCCCCGGGCTGTGATTCGAGATATTTTTATCTCTTGTTCCTGGCGGGTTTTTTTTTCCTGGTAACCGTGATTGCTGGTTGATAGTAGGTTAGTATATATATATATATATATATATATATATATATATATATACATAACGTATATTTACGCATCAGATTCTCTTGTAGGCATGTCTTTTTGAAATTTACAAGAGGTGGGGTTAGTGTTTAGCTAGTTGATATTAAACAGAGATGATATAGCATTTATTCTCATAAAGAGTAGGTATCCTAAACTAAATAAAATCTTTTTTGTAGCTTGATGATAGGAGTTTTAAAATGCGTCTTTTCATTAGAACAGAGTTGTCAGATCCGTAGCACATGATTGGCGTACACGTCTAACTGTGACCATACCCCGTCGCCCCACCCCCGAATACACCAACTTCTTTAAACCATTTCAATCTTGGCCGGTAAATCATCTAGTGGTTCCGATAGGGGTATCACACATTTCTTCATGGCTACAAGAAATACAATCAAGGGAATGGGAGAAAAAGGAACAAAGAACAAACGAACAATATGGGCTTGGGTTAACTCAAGTGCAAGAAGGTTAAGTTGTGACACTCTGCATTCCTTTCTGTATCAGTAGACTAACGCTGACGTGCATCCTTCGCGAAATTTCCACAAAGCTACTAAGAATGCCAACTCATCTTGACTGGTCAACCCTCACTGCTGCTGGACTCTATCTCATGCGAGTGGTCTCTCAGATGTCCGGTGTCAACTGCCAACTGCCCTTCTGCGTCTCCCTTCGCCAACTGCCTTCTGTGGGCTCCTTCTTCCAACTCCCTACTGGCATTCCCTTGCCTACTTCAAGTCACGTCGAGATCTCGAGTCCAAACACTTTGTCTGGTTTCGCGCCAAAACAGACAAAGGGAACGTCTGCTTGGTGGACCACCTTCATAGTGTCACATAACACATGACGTCACGCTCACCTAATAATTCTTTGAACACGGAATCAATCCATTACTCTATAACATAGGAATATCTATGTCCTTGATAATGACTGAATATGATCGAAAGTAATCGTATTCGTACTACCCTAACGGAGACGTTCGAGTGTTCTTAAACTACCAATGACAACAATTGTGACTTCTCGTTCTCTGAACTGAAAAGCTGAACAAAAAGCCCAAAAATAAATCCTTGTCCGCCATCTTCAAAAAGTCATGCCAGCAATATATATATATATATATATATATATATATATATATGAATTAAACTAGAAAAAAATACGATAGTATGAAGATGTCTAGAGATAAAAACCATCAGGTTTTCAGCGAATGATTTTATTCGTCGTATTACTTGTCACCATATAACCTTTAATATTTTAGAACTTCATCAGGGTGTGTAAGTATTTTAATGAAGTGAAAAAGATGAGAAAGTTTTAAAACCTTATTCCCGCTAGTATCTTTAATAAATACATTTTGGAACCCTAATTGTCTTCCACAATTTTGAAAAAACGCCACCAATGGAAATAGAATGTTTTAAAACTTTCTTATCATTTTTCGTCTCATTTAACAACTTATACGCCCTGATGAAGGTCTATAAACCGGAACATTTAAAATTGATAATTCAACTATATGTAAACAGATGAAAAAGTTTAATTGAATAGTTAGAAATAGAATTGTTTTATCCTTTAATCGAGTGTAAACAAATGACTGATGTTTAATTGAATTGTAGCATAAAAATACTTGTAACCATTTAACTTTGCTGACTTATGCTAAATGAGATTGTTAGAAAGAGAAATATTTGATCATTTAATTGTGTGTACATACAAAACGTGTTTACGGATCATATATATTTATTATAAATATATAAACATAATCTGGCATTAAATAACCAATAATGGTTGATATGCCATAAGACCAAACCTCCCAGAAGAAAAAGTATGTAAGGAAACAAAAATGTTACACTTTCTTAAAAAGTAATATATACAACATGTTTCACAGTTTTTGAAAAAAATAATCTGGCAAATATCAGTGACCATAATGACAGGGTAATAAAAATCACACGTCACAAAAATAACAGGATAACATTTTTGGATCTGCTACGATTTAGCCTCATCCATAAACCAAAACTGTCAAGAAGAGTCTTACATGCTTCAGATGTCCATTATTCAGTCGACAGGAACGTTTAACGTGGTGTGCAAAATTGTTGGTCATCATCATCATCGTCATGTCGTGCCGCCAGCACGGATATCCCTGATCCTCTCTCGCCACTTCTCCCTATCAAAATATCAAAAATATTAACTCTCAGCAATTATTTGAAAATTTCACACCACCCTATATATATATATATATTTAGTTGGTTGTTTTGTTTGACAGCGAATCAGCCCATTTTGGGTAATCTAACACCGAAATAAATCATTTGGATAAAGGTTTCAAACAATTCAGTTTAGTATAAGTATAGTTTTTCTTTTGTTTACACACAGTTAAATGTGAAAACTATTCTATTTCGAACAATTCAGTTTAGCCTAAGTATGCAGTTTAAACACAGTTAAGCGTAAAAACAGTTCATTTCAAACAACTCAGTTTAGTGTTGTTACAGAGTTTACCTCTATTTGATCCATAGATAGGACCCTATCAGGTACTACCATTCCGGGCCAGGCTGAACCTTGGAGCGATGGCAACAAAGGGGTACTCCGCATTCCCCAAAGCTCCAGCATCACTAGAGCCTCACCATCAGATTGTTTACGGTCATATCCAGCACACTCTTTGACTGAGTCTTACACCTTTGCAGAAATGCTGTCGGTGTATTCTGCGGCCCCAGGCGAATGAGCATATCTACATAGGTTTGCAGACGTAATTATACGGTAAGTATCACTTTAATTTTATAATATATTCATTCTTTTTAACATACTGAATTAAATAACATCATTATCTGATTCTATTAGTTAGACCTGTTTCGAATAGTTTTAGCATCATTAATCATAATAATATATTTAATAATACTTTTATCGTAACTTTTAATTTGATTTCTTGAAAATAAATGTTTTGCGGGTATAGAGGTAATTTAAATTTGGCTGGTATTTTGATGGACGAAAAGTTCAAATGGATTTTATTATAATGCTCGAAGACAGTGAACGTATAAGATAACAGTGGAGAGTAACCTTTGCAATGCCTCCACGTACGATTCAGTTATTTTGCTGCCTTGTCGAGAAATTGATGCTGATAAAGACCTTTGAGCCATATTATTTATGAATGCGTGCTTTCGATTTGAGGGGTAGTATGAATAATGAGGGCAAGAATATCTTAGCGATTAAGGCTGTGTTTATTATTACATAGATATGCAATACTGATTTGTTTGTATAATAAATGCTATGATTATTGTACGTGATTTCGTTTTTCATAATTGAATACATACTTCTGCCCCACCCTCAGTGTAAATTCCGTAAACGTTAATGTCTTCAATTAAATTTTAGAATAAAAAATAATATATATATATATATATATATATATATATATATATATATATATATATTAGTTGAAGGTTTTGAAGTGAGTAGACCGAATTACCGCGATCAGTCTCGTCAAGTTCTGATTACGAAACGTCATCAAAATCCTGCTTTAACAAATTTCATCTGTCGATGTGGTTTTGTAACCTGCCACAAGGCTGGGCTAGTGTTACACTCAAGAAAGCACAAATGAAATGTCTTCTTGTCATCCGATTTTCTTCACAATCATTCCTGATTGCATGCATTGATGTGGAACATTCTGCTGTCCACCGCTGCCCCTCGTTTATCATTCACGGTAAGAGACTCCATTATATATATATATATATATATATATATATATATATATATATATATATATATAGTGTCTGTTTTACTTATATATAGATGATATTAGGATAATACTTGGTATTTCTAGAACGCAATTCAACCAAATATTAGATCATTCGCCTAAGGGAGATAACCGCTTTAAGTAGACAAACCGTTTTTCAAATTGTACGATTATGAACTGTTGATGTACGTCCCAGAAAGTTCAAAATAAAAGAGAACCATCATTAAAAAAAAAAATGGACAATTTCTACGGCCAAGAGGCCGATCGATTGGTTTTCACGGCATGTCAACTTGTCTTGTGTTATTTTCTGCCGAGAGGTTAGGAAATAACTTTCATTGTAAGTTTATATTTATATTTTTATTGATGTTTTTAGGAAGAGTTTCATGACATAGTATTTCTGTCTAATACAAATTATTAGAGCACGATTTTACAGTTTCAGGTATTCCTATCAAATATAAATAATTTGGACACAAGACCTGACCGATAAAATGAAACGCAGTTTCTGTCAAGTAGCGGTCGTATCGATACTGCTATATGGATGCACTACTTGGACGCTAACAAAACGGCTGGAGTAAAAGCTAGACGGAAATTACACAAGAATGTTGCGAGCAATATTGAACAAGTCCAGGAGGCAACACCCCACAAAGCACCAACTATACGACCACCTACCTCCCATCAGGAAAACTATCCAAGCTAGACGAACCAGACATGCAGGACACTGCTGGAGAAGCAGGGACGAGCTCATAAGTGATGTACTCCTATGGACCCCCTCATATGGCCGAGCAAAAGCAGGAAGACCAGCTCGAACATACGTACAGCAGCTCGGTGAGGATACGGGATGTAGCCCTGGAGACCTGTCAGAGACGATGAACGATAGGGAGAAGTGACGAGAGAGAGTCTGGGATATCTTTGCTGGCGGCACGACATGATGATGGTGATGATGACACGACTTCAAAACTTGCTGTTCCAACAATTTAGACACAATTTTTTGCTTTCGGGTAATTATTTCTATTCAATAATAATCATTTATTTGTTCATACATGGTTTTTAGTAACTTATAAGTTTATGTAAAAAAAGTAAAGTTGGCTACTGTTGTCGAGGGTGACCCGAAGGATTCCTTTTCAATTGCTACAAAATCGAGGTGTAGGAGCGAATGCTATTCCTTTCCCCGGATTTCTCCATTTTATCATTGATACATACCTTGTAGTAGGGGTGTCCTCGTGGTGTAATGGTTAAAGCGATGGACTGCGGAATCGTAGTATGCGAGTTCGTACTCCAGTCGCGCTATTACGTTCACTTTCGGGCAAATACCCTTGGGAAAGGTATGAATCCTCTTATCCTACCAGCTATGGGTTAAATAGTACCACCACTGTTCTTCTAGGAGAATGGCTTTGGCATTAAATTACCTACAAAGGATGATATGCCATTAAACAAAGAAACCAAACCATACCTTGTAATGCTGATTGTTAAGCAAGGAGGTGTCAAGTATCATTTTTTGAGGCTTTTGTATGATTCGACGTGGAATTGAACCCCGGTCTCCCGGCCAACACTCTAAACATTAGACCAACGGGCTGGTCAAGTAAAGTTCGCTACCGTAATCTAGAGCAACTCGAAGACACTCTTTTCAATAGCTACTACACCAAGGTGTTGGGGAGGACACGACTCCTTTCCTTGGATTGCTCCACTTTACCCATGATACACACCTTATAATGCTGAGTGTAAGGCAAGGAGGTATCAAGTACCAATTTTGAGTCTTTGCTATGACTCGACCTGGGATTGAAACCCGGTATCTTTTGTGAATATTTAATAGCTTCATGTAACAATTCCTAATTTGAATTATTTAGTGTTATACAGTATCAAAATTTCGATCTAATACTAATAATTTACTAAGAGCTCATTTTTGTACATAATCAGGAACCTAACAGATACCAACAATCCAAGTCTGAGTCGACCTGGGCGTAATTACAATGAAGGGGTACTCAACACAACCTAGATATCCAGAACTCGAGCCTCTCCATTATATGCAGTTTATCCAGGACCCGATTTTTGTTTGTGATGATGGGGATCTTACGCATCTCCATAGGATACAGTTATCATATTCTAAAATATTCTAAAAAGAGGTCGAGAAACAGATCGACCAAAACATACAAAAAACTGCAAGGATTTTGATACGAGATCAAATAACGCAACGAAATTTAACTGCAGATATTGTCAAGAATTTATCCCAACCGAGATAAGAACATCTGTAACCGAAAAAAATCTACCAAAGAACAGGTCACAGAGGCCATTCATAAGCTGCCGATATTAAAATGGGTTTTTGTAATGCCGAAAATTCTTGGCTCCAGCACATCATTCCTAGAATAATAACTAGACAAAACTTTTCGCAAAAAAAGGCAGCCAAATAACTAATCTTGCTATTAGACCCGAGTTAATGTGATAGATCAAATTTGCATATATAAGCATTTCCAACACTATTCTTAATCCTTTTCCATACAAAATATTTAGATCTTACTGACCTCACATTTGCAATTGTTGAAAATAGAATCAAATAACAACTAACAAGTGGAGTGGTAATTTACTAAGCCTTTTGCTTAGATGTGACACAAAGCCCTATAAATGGGGTTCCTAATGAGACACAAATTCATTTGTGAAGGTTTGCTTGTCTAGCTTGAAACACCAACGAGGCACCCGCCGGAGAGAGGTACATATACTAGGGATCGGCCAAAGCAACGTGGCGATTTTCATAGTGTCAACGTGCTTCAAAATGAACGATTTTGGATATTTTGTTTGTTTACGAATCTCAATACCATAACGAACAGGCTTAGAATTTTATATTTCCAGAAGGTTTTGCCTGCAACTCTTGTCTCTGATGACTAATTTGAAGCTAGAAAAATAAACGAATTTAATTTCCGACGATTTTGGGGCTATTCAAGTGGCATTTTTCTATTTTTCGATGACTTTATTTCATTCGGTGTATAGGAAAACTTTAAATAGCTGATAAGGGTTGAAATGACTGACTGAATTTCATGGCATTTCAAACCATCAAGGGATTAGAAAATTCCAGGTTTCGGTATACATTTTTGTGTAGGTCTTTCTTAAGAGATTTTCTTAACAATGTCCATGGTTCAATCGGCTGGGTCTGCTGAGGGGTAAGACTCACCCAACAAGTTGGTCTAGTCACTTGAGGCTGCAGAATACATCGACTGCATCTCTGCAGAGGGATAAGGCTCCCCTAATGAGTGTCCTGAATAATACACTTCATTTTTTTATAAGACTCCTGTAATGCTTGAGCTTTGTGGAATGCAGAGTATCCCTTCATTGCCATTACTCCCAGGTACACTCTGACCCTGAGTGGTAGCACCTATTAGGCTCGATTTTGTGGGTCAAATAGAACTAAACTATGAAATTACACTAAACTGAATTGTTTGAAATTAACAGTTTTTACATTTAACTGCGTTTAAATTGCGTACTTTGCCTATACTTAATTGTTTGAAATAGAACTGACATTTACGTGGTGCTTTCAATAAGTTTCCAGACTTTTTTGTACAGGCATTTAAAATTGTCGTAGACCCGTAAAAATTTAGTATGTTATTGCTATACATCTTATGAGATGACTGATCAATTTTTATGATTTCACGTTCAAACGAACAGCTACAGCAGCAATTGGAATACACCCTACTAAATCCTCATTGTCACAGCTGGTGAATTTCAAAAATGCAATCTGACGTAAGGACACTTTAAAAGAACGATATGCAATAACATTCTGTTTTAAACTTGGAAAAAGATGCCACAGAAACGTATGGAATGCTTCAGACTGCTTTTCGACCATCTTGCATGAATCGAGGATCGGTTTTTGAGTGGCGTAAGAGATTCAAGGAAGGCAGGGAGTCTGTGAGGGATGATTAGAGGTGTGGGAGGAGTAAGGAAGTCAGAACACCAGAGTTGATTGACAAAAGGGTTAGGGCTAGGGTTAGGGTTAGTATGTTGAGGTTTTAAGGGAGTTCAGGAAGAGATTCCTTGGGAAGAGGCCAGCACTCTTCAAATCAGGTCAGTGGCATTTCCACCAGGACAATGCACCAGTCCACAACTCCATCCTTGTCACAGACTATATGACCAAGATGGGCATCAAGACAGTTCCTCAGCCCTTCTATAGTCCAGATCTTGGTCCCTGTAACTTTTGGTTATTCCCTAAGCTCACAGGCTGCCGTTATGAGACAATTGAGGAGCTAAAAGAGGCTGTGACGAAGGTCATTGACACACTCACGCAAGAGGACTTCCATGGGGCCTTCCAGAAGTTTTTAGAACGGTACAACAAGTGTATTGCAGTCAGAGAAGATTACTTCGAAGGGGACTATAGTTTCATGTGTGTACTATCAATAAAAATGCTCACAAGTAAAAAGTGTGGAAACCTATTTAAAGATCCTCGTATATATATATATATATATGTGTGTGTGTGTGTGTGTGTGTGTGTGTGTGTGTGTGTGCGCGTGTGTATGAATGTATTGCTTTGTCTACAGGGCTCAAAATACACTGACTGTATCCCAGGCAAATAGGTAAAAAGCCCCTCAAAAATGTGTATCCTGGATAGGATACTAAACTGCAACTTATAGAAAAGCTCCCGGAGATCTGGGGTATGTGGACTACTCGTTCTTGGCCATTACTCCCAGGTCCAACGTGTTAGTCGAATAAATCAGTTTAAAAATTATTCGTATCTTATGGGACAGTGTTAAAAAATGGACAGTCATCTCATAAGATGTATAGCAATAACATACTGAATGTTCAGGAGTCTACGCCAATTTTAAATGCCTGTGCAAAAAAGTCTGGAAACTTATTGAAGGCACCACGTATATATATTCGTAATTCTCCCGGAAGCTTCATTCTACAAAACAACTGGTATACGACCACTTATCTCCCATCTCAAAAATCATCCAAGTAAGACAAACAAAATATAGACTAGCTAGCACACACTTTTAAGTGTCGTTTTCCTATGGATCACTTCACATGGACGTGCCAGTGTTGGCCGACCTGCAAGAACCTATTTACTGGGTTCAAAAGCAAAATTAGGAATATTCTAGTATAATATTTAATGACTCAATCATAAAACAAGATTGATTTTGATTTAAAAAATTAAACAACAAAATAAGAAGATAGACTCAAAACAGTAAATTTACTCAATATGGCCATCATTTTTTTTTTCAATTATTCCATCAACACGTCTTTGAAATGATTTGCATGCCTTCAAAATAAATTCAGACGTTTTTTTTCCATTCCTCCGAAATAGCAGTCTCAAGAGAACCAATATTTGTATTGGAAGTTGTATTTCCAATTATTTGGGAAAATTTTTTTGATTTAGTTTCGACGTTAAGCAAATCATAGATTCTTTGTCGTTTCTTTTCTTGCTCACTCATATTGTGGTGAATTTTAATGAAAAAATGTGTGAATAATCGAGCTAATCATAAAAATTTAGATTTTTCGCTTTTCTTTTTAGATTGGACTAATCATACTAAAAAAATATCTTTTCAAAATAATTACATATTTTGCTTTCACACTCTGCGCACACAGGATGTTGTTTGAAAGACCTACCAAGAGCGGTGGATGATGGGGACGGATGGAGAGAGAGAGAGAAAGAGTCAGTGAAATCCCTAATGTCAGCGTGACTTATTCATTATATATATATATATATATATATATTGTTTGTTTGTTTCTTTGAGTTTTATGGCATATTAACCTTTGAAGGTTATTTAATGTCAAATCCATTTTTATACAAATAAAAAGTTCTATTTCAAACAATTCCGTTGAGCATGAGTACACAGTTCAATTGTCAAAAAACATTTCTATTTCAAGCTATTCAGTTTAGTCAAACACTTCTAATTCAAACAATTCCGTTTTGTATTAGAATAGTTTTCTTTACGCACAGTTTTATGTCAAAACAGTTCTATTTCGAACCATTCACTTAAGCGTAAGTACAGTCTCAATGTCAAAAATAGTTCCATTTCAAACAATTCAGTTTAACATATATACACTGCTTAGATGCCAGAACATTTCTATTTCAAGTAATTCAGTTTAGCAAAAGTACCTAGTTTAGTTCTATTTGACCCATAGACTGGGCCCAATCAGATGCTACCACTCCGGACCAGAGTGGACCTGGGAGCGATGGCATTGAAGTGGTGCTTTGCATTCCCCAAAACTTCAGCATCACAATAATCTCACAATGAAGTTGTGTGCCATAGCCAGATACGGATATGCGAAATGGACATACAATGTTCATATATGTATAACATCGGAATCTCGAAACACGAAAAACACTTACGATTTCTCAGTTCAGGTACGAAACTTTATTATTACCTTTGAGTTGAAGGTTCTTCGACATTAGGAGAGAATTACACATTCTTTCTATCCTGGCTTTTTCATCTGCCCCCCAACACGTGTGGCACCCGCCACGAAGGTCTCTGCGAGCAAGCGAAAGCCAACCGTCTTCTCCCGAGGCAGGTCTCAACTCTACTAACTGACTTTTTCAAAATCCCAAAATCCTCCGCGCGTCTCCGGTGCGTGACGTCATTCGGACTTGCTAGCCCTGTTTCCCATCTGGGCTATTGTGACATCTCTGAGTGATACGTCCGCTCCCCGTGCGTGTGAACACTTGCGTTAATGTTGCACCTAAGTAACCCATGCACTGAGCCGAAAGATTCTCAGATTAACTAAACCCAAAGGCATAAAACGAAATCCCTCGGCCATTATATTACAGTTGTTTAATGTTGTACCCAAGACACTCGTTGGAAGGGGGGTCTTACCCATCAGCAGAGGTACAGTCGGTGTATTTTACAGCCCTAGCCGACTGGGCAAAATACATTGTTTCATGTACAAATATTGTATCAATTTACGAGTACCTTGCTGAATAAAACTCAAGATTTTAATCTTTGAAAAACTGTTCATACATGATTGTAAGCCATTTTTAAAATCGAGCATTATGTTACTATAAGTTACCGCTTCGATAGAGTAAATTCCTCTATCGAAGCGGTAACTTATAGTAACATAATGCTCGATTTTAAAAATGGCTTACAATCATGTATGAACAGTTTTTCAAAGATTAAAATCTTGAGTTTTATTCAGCAAGGTACTCGTAAATTGATACAATATTTGTACATGAAACAATGTATTTTGGAGCTTTCGATTCCAATCGGGTTGAAATATTTTTCGTGTATCATTAAAGAAAATTTTCAAAGCACCCGATTGGCAATTTTATATCAGTTTAATTAAATGAATTACTCCTCAAATATATTGTCAGTTTAGAAAGTTTTTTGAAAAATTCTTTAAGCTTTATATCTTTGTCACATATCAACGTTGCCTGGTCCAGTTAACAATCTCTGCTTCAAAGAATGGTAAAACATTGGTCATAAAATATTTCAAATATCCTAAACTCTTTTTTTTCTCTATTTAATGTTTTCGTCGTTAATATTCATCTCCTTGGCAATAACAGCTTGGCATCAGATCGTAAAGTTGTGTAGACCTTCGAGAATTAAATTTTCTCTCGACACACATGCGAGGTTATTTCAAATAATATCCGGAATAAAATGCTTAGGAATCTAGTTGTATATCACGGCAACCATTAGATTTGCTGTCAATTAGCGAATAGCCTCAGCGATGGATGGGTGAGTTTGATCCCCCAACCAGCACATCTCTTAAAAAAAGAAAAAAAATAGTAAAAGAGAAAATGTTCTAACGTCCCCCTTGTCAAATTAGTCTTTGCTTGTCGCATCTTAAAATGACTGAGATGTTTTCTTTGATAGGAAATGTAATTGGATATTGAAATTTAGTATCAGGAGAGAAATTATCAGAGACATGGAAGAATATTCAATGATGCAAATTAACGAAAGCAAAGATGTATGAATATCATC
Source organism: Sepioteuthis lessoniana (assembly GCA_963585895.1). Taxonomy (NCBI): domain Eukaryota; kingdom Metazoa; phylum Mollusca; class Cephalopoda; order Myopsida; family Loliginidae; genus Sepioteuthis; species Sepioteuthis lessoniana. The sequence continues at coordinate 113,966,390 of OY757911.1, forward strand.
ATTACAGATTCACGCCGTATCAAGAGAGGTTTCAGAGGTGCGTCGACCAATAAAAGCTCTCTGGAAGAAAGATGTTGAATGCTGGGTGTATTATTCTAGTTTATCTGGGAAAATACAGCTTCATTCTCAGTACTTTCTTACCACACACATACGCACTCTTTTTTTCTCTCTTTATATATACATATATATATATATACAAGTTCCATAGCACAGCATTTAAAAAAACATTCATGCCCAACAATAGAAGTATGGAAAATTCTCATCGAAAACAACAATATCAGAACATCAAAATAACAAACAAAAGTACAGATTCCTGAAGCACTACATATTAGAAACATGCAACTCAAACTTAACAGAAATAATTTACAAATCAGTGCTAATGTACGTAAATGTCTTAATTTATAGAAACACATTTAAAAGTAAAAGCTACACACTGCAGATGCTCTACTTCTTACTAGTAGTAATGTACATACAAAAGTTACATCACTTTTGTCATAGATCCACCCCCTGATGATGGCCCAAAGTCGGGCAGAAAGTATTGGGAAATAAACAATTATGGAAAATTTATCAATTAATTCCCGCCGAATACTATAAAATCAATACAGCAATATGAAAGGATCAACAAAAAATATGTAGACAGAAAATGTCTATTATATTCAACGAAATTTGTATATATATATATATATATATATACATATTTATATACATATATATATATATATGTATATATATATATATGCTTCTCCAGCAGTGTCCTGCATGTCTGGTTCGTCTAACTTGAATAGTTTTCGTGATAGGAGGTAGGTGGCCGTACAGTTGGTGTCTTAACTCATAAGAGATGTACTCTTATGGACCCCCACACATGGCCGTGCAAAAGCAGGACGACCAGCACGAACATACATTCATGAGGATACGGGATGTTGTCCTGAAGACCTGCCTAGGGCGATGAACGATAGGGAGGAGTGGCGAGAGAGGGTCAGGGATATCCTTGCTACCAGCGTGATATGATGATGATGATATATATATATAGAAAGAGAGAGAGGGGGAGAAAGAGAGAGTGGGGAGGGACCACAACACCGTGGAGTCAGAGTGTTTTTACAACTTGGACTCTATTGACTGTTTTTTCCACATAAGTTACTAGCGTCAAACCTAAGTTTACTACATTTGTAAAATATTTTTACAAAATCATGAAGGGTGGAGGAAGTCTCTGTCCATGTTCTTGTAAAAAAGATGTATAAATAACTGCATAACAACTAGCGTACTTGATTAAGAGAGTTCAAACTCGGGTTACGCTGTTCACATTTGGCGCAAGTCCCTTGTAAAAGCTGTTGACTACTTTATTTCAGGACATTCACATAATGATTAGAATGTTCGCCAATGGCCCGGGTGATCTAGGTTCAATCCCAGGACGAGTCATACCAAAGACTCAAAAAATGGTACTTGGTGCTATCTTGCTTAACACTCAGCATTATAAGTTACGTATCAAGGGTAAAGTGGCGCAATACAGGGAAAGGAGTAGCCCCCTCCCCTACACCTCGGTGTAGTAGCTATCGAAAAGGGAGCCTTCGGGTTACCCTCGACTAAAGGGAGACAACTTCACATACTACTTACTTTATTTCCCAAGCTATGAGTTTAATATTGCCACTACTATTCTTCGACAAAGATGGCTTTGGCATTAAATAACCCAAGAAAGTTGATATGCCATTAAACAAAGAAAGTAACCAAATCAATTAAAACATGCTGGGTAAGTGTGTGTGTGTGTGTGTGTGTGTGTGTGATTGCATATGTCTGGTAGTGATTTTGCTTGTGTTTGTATTTGTGTGTATGTGTGCGTGATTGTGGGCATTTGTGTGTGTGTGTGTGTGTGTGTGCGTCAATGTGTGAATCTGTTTATTTACGTGGTTGTGTGTGCATGTGTTTGTGTGCTTGCATTTTTGCGTTTATGTGTGTGTATGCGTTTGTGTGTGCTTGCATGTGTCTGATTGTATTTTTGCTTGTGTCTGTATTTGTGTGCGTGTGTACGTGGTTGTGGGCATGTGTGTGTGTGTGTGTGTATGAATCTGTTTGTTAACGTGGTTGTGTGTGTATGTGTTTGTCTGCTTTTGTTTTATTGTTTATGTGTGTGTGTATGTGTGTGTGTATGTGTTTATGTGTGTGTGTGTGCATGGACGTGTGTGTAAGTGTGTTTTTTTAAATGTGTTTGTGTATGTGTTCCGGAAGGATTGAGTAATCCCTCTATTCGTGTGACTTAGACTATGTTGACTGTATCTCCTGCAGAGGTGTATTACTTCTGAAAAAGAGGTGTCCTGAGAATGGCCCTGAACTCTATCCGATAGAAAGGCTCCATTTCTGGAAACCTAAGCAGTGTTGAGTACTCCTTGGTTGCTATTACTCCCAGGTCCACCCTGACCAGAAGTTGGAGTACATGTTAGGTTTTTATGTAAAGGTCAAATAAATGTTTGAAAATTATTTTTATTTGATTCGAATAATTGATGCCGTATAACTCTATGTGAAGTATTTGTATTAAGAATAGTCACTTGAAGCTTTAACAGTTTACTGAAGATCATATTATAAGTTACTTGAAACCATCTAAACGTGTGCAAACAGATGATTATTATCTAATAGAAGTAGTTAATGATATCATATATTATGCATAAACTTTTGGTTTTAGATAGGACAACTTGTCATGGTACAAAAATGTTTTGTTTAATTTGGTTTTGTTATATGGCATATCAACCGTTGCAGGTTATTTATACCAAATCCATTTTTATACATACATTCTATTTCAGACAATTCAGTTTAGAATAAATATAGCTTTTTGTTTAGAAACATTAAAAATGTCAAAACAGTTCTATTTCAACCAATTCAGTTTAGCATAAGTATACAGTTTAAATGTCAAAAACAGTTCTACTTCAAACATTCAGTTTATCATGAATATAATTTTGTTTACAAACGATTAAATGTCAAAACAGTTCTATTTCAAACAATTTAGTTTAGCAAAAGTATAGTTTTGTTTACAAACCGTTGTCAAACAGTTTTTTTTCAAACATTTCAATTTAGCATAAGTGCCCACTATAAATGTCAAAAACAGTTCTATTTCATACAATTCAGTTTAGAATAAGTACAGTTTTTTGTTTACAAACAGTTTAATGTCAAAACAGTTCTAATTCAAACAATTCAGTTTAGTATAAGTACACAGTTTAAATATACAGTTAAATGTATGAGCAGTTAATTTTAAACAATTCATTTGAGCGTAATTGCATAGATTTGTTCTATTTCACCCACAGATAGGGCCCTATCACGTGCTACCACTCCCGACCAGAGTCGAACTGGAAACAATGGCAATGAAGGAGTATTCCGCATTCCCCAAAGCTTCAGTATTACTGAAGCCTCACCATCAGATTGTTTAGTGTTATATCAAGGACACTAGTTGGTGGTGGGGTCTTACCTCTCTGCAGGGATGTTGTCAGTGTATACTGCAGCCTCAGCCGACTGGGCCTAAAGGCATTGGTAATAGGAAGCATTGTTTACAGGTACATTTTTTCACGGAATTATACTGTGATGGCTGCTTTTATGTCCAAGATGACTGTCAGCATGACATTCTTTACTGACGATACTGGAAAATCAGTGCGTTTCCACTTATTTCATACAAAATTCAATCTATATTAAGTTAAATGAACTATCTATTTCAGCTGTATCATGCAGCGTTTGCTGGAGGGCTATGCCTCGGTAGTTCTTGGCTAATCCGAGGTCGCCTTTTTTGGGGAAGGGAAGAATGCACCCTTTCGTCCATCTGTCTACTGGGTTTTGATTATATACTGCATTACAGTGTCGGAGCAATATGTGGTCGAATGGCCTGGTCTTTCATACATCTGTGGGTATTTCATCAAGCCCTGCAGCTTTTCTAGTTTTAATTTTTCTTAGTACCGAGTCGAGTTCTTGCGTAAACGGACATAGTTTGATGTCTAATTGCTTACTTATAATTTTCGTGTCTGGTTCATGTGTAACTTTCAGATGGGTTTCCGAGTAAATACTCGAAATTTTGGGTCCAAAGATGTATTCGTTCTTGTTGGTTGGTAGCTTTCAGTTTAACTTTCGCAGTGCTCTTCCTTCAGCTCACTTTGTTCACCGTTCGCCATGCTATCCTAGATTGTCTATCTTCAACTGAGTCTCTAATCTTATCGATCTGATTTTATATGTGGTCTGTTTGTTCTTTTAGGTATTTGCTAGCTAAATCATTTTGTGCCTTTTTAAGTTTCAGAGCATTGGTATTGGTTGGGTTCTTCCTATTCCATTTGTAAGCAGTTTTCATGGGTGCTCGCTTTTTCCTAACAGCTAATATCTCCCATGGAACTCTAGGTTTAGCTCTTTGTTTAGTTGGTATGCATTCCGCTGCCGCTTCTAAGTGGGCATTGACGAAATTCTCATATTCGTCATTCGGAGTTTCTGTCTTGTGTAGAGCATCGAATTAGTTTCTTAGTGTTAACGTATATTTATCTCTAATATGCCTGTTATTAAGCAGAGACCAGTCATGGTGTACAGTGGTTGTTGTTCGGGTTGCATTCTTTCGTAGTCTCAGTCGTATTTTTACGGTGACAATTCGGTGATCGGAGGACACACCCTCGAATATGCCTCGCAATTGAATGCACTATTATTTCATTTCTTGTTTATAAAGAGGTAGTCTATCCGTGCTTTAGTATTGTTTGCGTATGTGTAAGCCCATGGTTTTCCCTCCCTTTTCTGAAATTTCGTATTGAGGCATCTTAATCTATTTTCTACCGTGACATCTTTTAGATGTTGCCCAGTTCTGTTTGACGAGTTGTTTTGGCTGAATTTATGGTTTACGTTTTTACGAATTTGGGCATTCATGTCTCCGCCAAAGGTTTTTCTTTTTTCTTTATAAAATCACTGCTGTATACTATCTGTGTCTTAATTGCAAAGACAATTTTACTGTAATTCCAAATTAAAATTGAACCTGGTCAAGAGAAGCTAACACTATAGGACTTTATTAGAACCTTAAACTCTAGGGTAGAATAAGGATAGAATTATTTATTGAATCCCATGTGAGTATCGAAATATTCAGTATAAAGGAAAGGAAGAAAAAACAAAAAGACAAAAACAAAAAAAGGTAGGGGAGAAACTAATAACTGAATTACCCCCTCCCACCTCAAACAGTAGAAACATATTTCTGTATAAAAGTTCAGAAGATTATTCAATTTGTTGTAACCGTACAAAATGTTACTGAATGAGAAATAACGAAAATGAAGGTTGGAAATAAAATGGAAATCTTTATAGCATTAACAAAATACAATACTTGCCAGAGGCGCAAAGAAGGTTAACCTCTACTAATGGTATACTATTTCATCAGCATATTAACATCCCCTCTCAATTGTCTCGAACGTATTTACAAGGGATGAGACATACCCATTAATATTCATAGGTGTGGTATATAATACAATTGCTGCAAGAATATTAAGCTATGAAAGAAACAATGTCTCGTATTTTATCTGTAATTAGTTTATTTACTACTAAATGAAAAAAAAAATGAACATTTGATCTGTATGCCCTATCAATTAACCTTGGATAGGGGAAGGGAAAGAAAGATTGATGCAATTCTTGATGGTTCTAGAGCGAAATGAACCGTAAACAGCCTCGTTCAGGATTGAGCTTACTTTGTAGGGTTCATATTCTTACAACTATGACTGTCCCACCACCCTTACTTTCTCTTTTTCTTTCGCTATATATATATAAATATATATAGAGAGAGAGGTAGCGAAAGAGTATGCGTGTTCAGGAAATACAGTGAAGGAAGCTATATTTACCCAGGCAGACGTGAATAATACCCCTAACGTTCAGCATATTTCTCCCAGCAAGTTTCTATTAGTCGAAGCACTCCTGAAACTTCTCTTGGTATGGTGTGAATCTGTGCTGTCTTTGGCCATCCATTTCAGTTTGGAAAATAAGTAAAAGTTGCTCGGAGCTTGGTTTGAACTGGCACAATCCAATGTTTCGCCTTATGGGGTTATCCAGTCTCCTAATTCTTGCAACTGCTGTCCGAGGGAGGTATTTTTCATCTCTTCTTCAGAAAATAATTTCTTTTTCTTTTTATTTCGCACAGTGAAATTTCGTCCTTACCATGCAACAGGGTTGGTGGGTCAAAGAGAATTACTGCATTATATTTTTTAACCACTCTCCCCGAATTATCAATTCTCTGCCTAAACTGGGTGATTTATCAATATCATGGAACGTTTTTAGGTTGCCTATTCTTATTGGCGGGTTCACTATTCCTGATATTTCCATTTCAGCCTGAGAAACCTCAATATTTTCGAGTTCAGTTCGAGTTTTATCTACCTTTAATCAATTCCACTCGAGGGACTCCGTTAAAGATATCTCTAAACCTTACAAAGCATTTCTTCATCGTATCTTTACAGGTTGACTCTCTTTCCTCAGAAAGTAAGAAAGTAACACAATCATTTTGACATTCCTTCGTTCTTTCTTTATAACTCTTCCCTATTCTTTATTTTCCTTTCTTTCCTTTCTTTCTTTAGTCTTTATTTCTTCAAAAAGCCACTTCCTTTCTCGGCTCTTGCTTTAGGCTTCTCGGCTACTCTATATTTTCTTTTCTGGTTGCATGATCTTTCTACATCCGTAACATGTTCTCGCGAATACCCTAACTCGGTCTTTTCCCTTATTGCGACAGTCGTTGGCCACATGACCTTTCTTTCTACATCCATAACATGTACTATTTCAGACTATAGGACCTTTCTTTCCACTGCCATATCTTGTCCCAACAGATTTTCTTGGAAAGTGACAATTCCTTCCATATGTCAAGCACACCCTTACTCTCTGGACTTTTTCTCTTGAGCTCACAAGAACTGCTTATCCCTTTTAGTTGTTTCTGGAGTAACCCTTATAACAAAATTCTTCCTCTGAGACTCAAACTTTTTTTTTGGACCGTACATTGACAGCCAGTTTTTCCAATCTTACTATTCTTACAACACCACAGTCTACCACCCAGTCTACCAATTCCTGTAGAAAACCCTTATTAGGGGGGAAGGGCATTTTCTCGCCCTGCGTTTGACACGCCCACACGCAAAGCACATTGTTTTATCTTGTCCTCAATGTTCATTTCATTCCAGAATGGTAGATCCAGTTGACTGGGTAATATGATAGGTAAGTGTGATATGAGTGAAGCAAGGAAGGACTCGGTAGTTCCCCTGATGAGTCTTCCCTTGCACCACTGATCATTATCATCATGATGTCGTGCCGCCAGCACGGATATCCCTGACGCTCTCTCGCCACATCTCCCAATCGTTCATCGCCTCCGGCAGGTCTTCAGTGCTACATCCCGTATCCTCGCATAACTGCTGTATGTAGGTTCGAGCTGGTCCTCCTGCTTTTGCTTGGCCATATGTGGGGGTCCATAGGAGTACATCACTTATGAGCTCGTCCCTGCTTCTCCAGCTGCGTCCTGCATGTCTGGTTCGTCTAACTTGGATAGTTTTCGTGATTGGAGAGAGGTGGCCGTATAGTTGGTGCCTTGTGGGGTGTTGCCGCCAGAACTTGTTCAATATTGCTCGCAACATTTTTGTGTAATTGCCGTCTAGCTTTTGCTCCAGCCGTTTTGTTAGCGTCCAAGTAGTGCATCCATACAGCAGTATCGATATGACTGCTGTTGATGAGACACTGCTACCTAGGTAGGTGAACTTGTCTACCAGTTTCAGAGAGGTTCTGTCTAGTGAGGAAATGTTGCCTGTTTGATTAAAGCATATGTATTCAGTTTTGTGTGCATAAGCCCCACTCATACTACACTTTTAACCTGTCAATTCTCAATTCTCCTTTTTCAATTAATCTTCTTAGCCTTGGGAACAATGCCTCACTTTTTGTCGCCAATACAAACGCGTCGTTAGAAATCTCCGGGGAATCCCTAGCTACATTCTCTCTTAGCGTATTTTTCTGTAAAATATTCCCCTAACTGCGCTTGTGCAACAGTTTCCCCTCTTTTGATCGTATCAGTTTATGATACATTCGCCAAAGCCGCAGTAGAGTCATCTTGTAATGTCCTTGTCGCCTTGGCCATGGGGGCGTGACTGCTAAAATGAGCATTTATTCCAACTTCACGTACTTCTATTACGGATTGGAGTTTCTCTCCAAGAGGCCTTTGAATTACTCGGAATCTGGCTCTAATGCGTAATCCTATACCACTCCTATCATATTCACATCAGGCAGTTTGTATATCCTGCCTTTCTTCCAGATTGCATCTATCCACGGACACAGCCCTCTAGCACTATCTGTAAATATTGGTATCTTTTCCCCCCGAGATGTTTAGCTTTGCTCTAGGTCTCTATGGAAGATCAATCTGGTTACTGGCATTAATTTAACCCACAGTCATTTCTAATAATTAATTCCTTGCAACAATACCTAAATACCCATTACAACTGAAGTCAAAATAATGCCAACAGCGACAAAATTAAGAATCAATACTTGAAAGTAGAAAAAGAATTTCTCACTTACCTGAACACTAAACCGTCTTTTGCTGTGTCCTTCTCTGGTTTCTTCTTGGTCTGTCCTCTTAAGATGTTTTCTCGAAGTTTTCGGCTCTTGCTATCTCTTCTGAGCGATTCTGTATTCAGTTCTTAAGTTCTCTAAGACTCTCGTCCTTCAGTTTCTCTCTGGGTCTGTATTGTAGATCACACACCAAGAATTCTGGTGGTTACGGTAACTTTATAAATCGATACGGCACCAATATAAATTATGTATATTCCGCAAAGTCAAGAATCCTGATCACGCCACAAATATACATTCACTCTCCTCCATTCCAAACAGGTCATATTTCTGATTGACATTCAGTTAAGTTCGAATTTGTGTCCAATTTCTCTCTTAACACAGCTGAAGGAATGGTAGAGCGATTACAATTCCAACATGTCCCGAAGGTACAGTTTCATTTGTTGTTCGTATAGTTTGATATTCAAAAGGTTTTGTGATTCTTATAGGCCAAGGAAAGTTTTTTTTCCCAAACTAATAATCTGAGCTAATCTCCTCTGGTGATGAATGTTATGAACAGGATAAGTCTCCCCCTTCTCAGGAAGAACACTAATGCCAGTTGATTACATCTAAATCGTTTAATAACAGTGCATCAAGTAAAATACAATTAACTATCGTATGGTATCTATTATTAAACAAAACAGAATACAGCGACTTGACTGGTTATATGTTAGTCGGTCTTGAGTTAACTTTAGCGACTTAGTGAAATACTGGATCCATTCACAGATGTTAGTACAAGTTTTATCCCAGTTGACATATCGAAATTTCGTGAGTGCTCTGCTTCTTTCTATATGAGTTGATTCGTTCTCTCTGCATCATTTTACGTCATGAGTTCGTTGGAGCGTCCAAGCTCCAACGAACTCATGACGTAAAATGATATGAAGATCTAGTCATAAACAAAATATATTCCTATGATGAAAATGCATTCAAAATTAGGATTTGTTCAAATCAAGTTTAAACATCATTTCATCTACATTTACTAACACAAAACGATTTTCCAGTATTGTCAACCTATCTGGCTGTTACCTCATGCCAGCTTTAACTCCCCTCACGGTTCAACCTGGTCGTCATAACAATCAACTTTTTCTCTGAACAAACTTCAAAAATATGATTTCTCACATTAACCTAATCTCGACAGCTGAGAAGAAAATTATAACTACGATAGTCTCAAAAATAAGTTAACTCTTATTAAATTACAATCAGTTAACTTTCGCAGTGACTTGGTCTAGACCTCATTTAGTTGTTAAGACCGCTCCACTACACTTTATTATGAAATATATTCAGTTATTCACCAATCTTAAGTTTGAAATTTCAAATTCTTACTTTTAAGTTCCCTTTTGATACATTTTCAGTACTCCTATTGGAATATATATATATATATATCCAAACAAGACAAGTTAGAAATTATTCATTTTGAGAATATATATGAGGATTCTTATAAATCTCCTGGAGTGCTTAATGTATGATGCTTAATATATAAATTTTCAAGTTTTATTCAGAGCAAATTCATATATATGAGTTTTTACAATTATCTATCTATCTATCTATCTATGGTCAATACTTGACCATATATATATATATATATATATAGATAATTGTAAAAACTCATATATACGAATTTGCTCTGTATGTAACTTGAGAATTTATATATTAAGTATCATACATTGAACACTCTTAGAGATCGCTATAATCAAACATGTGACATTTCCACATTAGCCGAAACACTACTGCATAGTTTGGAACGAGCCGCTGCAGGCATTGGCCACCATGTCAATGCACACAAAACTGAATATATGTGCTTTAATCAAACAGGCGACATTTCCACACGAGAGGGAACCTCTCTGAAACTGGTAGACAAATTCACCTACCTGGGATGCAGCGTCTCATCAACCGAAATTGACATCGACACGCGGCTAACGAAGGCATGGACAGCTATCGATACCCTTTCGTTCATATGGAAATCAGACCTGACTGATAAAATGAAACGCAGTTTCTTCCAGGCAGCAGTCGTATCGATACTGCTGTATGGATGCACTACTTGGACGCTAACAAAACGGTTGGAGAAGAAGCTAGACGGCTATTACACAAGAATGCTGCGAGCAATCTTGAACAAGTCCTGGAAGCAACACCCCACAAGGCTACCTAGCACCAATCACGAAAACTATCCAAGTTAGACGAATCAGACATGCAGGACACAGCTGGAGAAGCAGGGACGAGCTCATAAGTGATGTACTCCTATGGACCCCCGCAAAAGCGAGACGACTAGCTCGAACATACATACAGCAGCTATGTGGGGATACGGGATGTAGCCCAGAAGACCTGCCAGAGGCGATGAATGATAGGGAGAAATGGTGAGAGAGGGTCAGGGATATCCATGCTAGCGGCACGACATGAGGATTATGATGATATATATATATATATATATATATATATGCTAGTTTACATTTCATATAGCGGTAATAACCTAGGGAAATGTACGAATCCAACTATTTCCCCTCCAGATATGGCTAAATATTAGGGCCGACTGCTCTTTAACCTTGGTATGGCAACGAGTTCAGATGAAGAAAACCTGAATTCAAACCTGCGAAAGTCTGCTTCAAAACTGACCTTGTACCGCATTCATGTCGTGCAAAGATGTTGAAAAATACATAAATATATGGAAGTTTATATTTGATGCGTCTCTTCTTCTCGGTCTTCTTGAATTTGCCCAGCTTCTAAAAGACTTTTTTGTTTGTTGTCTTCATAGTTATCCAAGAGACAAGGGGGAATGTCCGTGACGAAATGGCTAAAGTGATGGACTACGACGTTGTAGCAAGCGAGTTCAAACTCCAGTTACGTTATTACGTTCACTTTCGGACAAATACTCTTGGGAAAGGCATGAACCCTCTTATCTCCGAGCCCTGGTTTAAATTGTACCACTACTGTCCTCCTTCAAGGAAGACTTTGGCAATACATTACCCATAAAGATTGATAAATCCCCTAAATAGAGAAACCAAACCAAGCCACAGTGACTTATTAGTTGGTGTCTGTTGAAAATTTATTCTACAAAGGTGATTCTGATAGGCTTATTGTCATTGTTTTAAGTTCTTTTCTGTATATTTCTTTAAAAATTCCTTTTTGTGTGTATGTGCATGTTGGATAGCGACAGGAAGATTCCTTTCACATGGCACATGAGTTGTATGGGTGGCGCGACAGGATATGCCCCAGTTTTCTAAGGTAAACAGGATGATGTGCCAGCGGAAAAGCCACATGGTTGGCCTAACAGTATGTACGATTACTTTCTACTGTAAACGGGATACAGGTGTTCTTCAACGGAAGGGTGAGGGGCACGCTAGACAGGAGGCGTGTACACGTGCGGTTCGTAGGCGAAAGGTGTGACCACGGGGATTGCGCGGGTGTCCTGAAAATTATATAAACCAGGAAAAATTTCGACCCAGGCAGAACGAAGTTTCAGGAACCTGCACTATCGGCAGTGAGCATTTCAGTTATTTTCCACTCTCTCTTACTCTACTTATTTGTACAAAGAAAAACAAAAAAGAAACAGATTGTATTCTTCTACATTGGCGTTGTTTTTCTCTATGCATACAACACACATTTGTTTTATGTAACAACTTTTAAAATCTTAAATTTTGATTAAAGGAATTAATACTCTTATTGAGTACCTTTAAGATATTATTCCAAACAATCTTCACATATTTAGCATCTCTGTCAACACAATCTTTGATCTCTCACCGATTGTTTAAAAAGATACTAATATTTTCATGGGTATATGATAACCCCCGAAATTAGTAGACTAGAATTCATACCTCAGCATCAAAATCTCATCTACTGAAAGCGATATCATCATACGCATAGGGAAAGCGTGAACTGCTATTGACAAGATAGCAATCTATGGGAATCTAATCTATCTTGATAAATAAACATGGAATTCTTCCTAGCTGAAGCTGTATTAGTACTACCGTATAGATGTACCACATAGAGTCGAACGAAAAACTCTATGGGAGCTACACAAGAATGCTATGTGCTGTTTGGAACATATCCCGGAAGCAACACCCGAAAAAACAGCAGCTGCTCTGCCACTTACCTCCCATCCTGCAAAACATCCAACTAAAATGAATAAGACATGTCGGCCACTGTTGGAGAAGTAAAGGAGAACTCGTCAATGACGTTCTCTCATGGACTCCTACACATGGACTTACTAGCGTTGGCCGACCAGCCATGACTAATATTCTTTTTGTGCGGACCCTGAATACAGTCTACAGGACCTGTCAAGAATGATAGATGATTGAGGTTGTTAGAGAGAGAGAGAGAGAGAGAGAGAGAGAAGGGGAGAGAAAGAGAGAAAAAAGGGAAATTCCGCACTATCAGCTCGATTGGTGATGTTCATAATCTTCATCAAAACTGATATTACAGAAACCACCTAGGGACAATCCCAATAATGTGTTGACGAGGATGGGGAACAAGTCTGAATTTCAGAAAAAATGAACTCCGATAGAGTTGTTAAGACTTTTAAAACAGCATATATATATATATATATATATACTTTAAAATAGATAGGTCCACAATAGTATATCAACTATCATAGATTATTTAGTGAGAAAGGAGTAACAAAGGAGAGAAAACCCTGAAAGTATACCAACCATATAATTCATGAAGACGACGTACAACGTCAGAAACACGTGTTGGAGAAGAATAAATAGCATTAAAGCAAATTCTCTCGGGAACTATTTATTTTAAAATATTTATTTTTCTCTCAATAGACCAACACAAATTATATATATATATATATATATATATATATATATATATATATACCAACCCCTCTGCTCGGACAGGATATGACACAAGGTCAATTTTTAAGCGGAGTTTATCAGGTTTGAATTCAGAGTTTTCCTTCTCTTAGACTAGTTGCCTTGCCAAGGCTGAAGAATCCAGTCTGCTCTCATGTTTACCCATAGCTGGAGGGAGAAGAATTGGACCCATACCTTTCCCAAAGGGTATTAGTGCTAAGTGAAACGCTATCAGCCTCGACCAGGATTTGTCCATTTCCTACGACGATAACCATTACACCACGGGCACCTTCATAACAATTACACCACGGTCTCTTTATATATATTTATATATCAAACAATCCGAGCAAAACAAATATGACTGCTGGAGATGTAGGGAATAACTCATAAGGGATTTCTTTAATGGTCTCCCGCCTGTTGACAAACTAACGTTGGCTTACCAGTAAAATCTTACAATTATTATATCTGTGTGGACACTGTATGTCACGTCATGGTAGGGACGGATGACGGGAGACATTCGAGGGAATCGATGCTCTGATCTCAACTTGATGCTGATAATATTATTAGACGGAATATGCGATTGACAGCATGATCTAAAGCGATGATAAATGTAGTTTAAAACGTTTTCTATTTTTCTTTCTGAAACTATTTGTTTTCTAATATTGTACACTTTCTACTTAACGCGATTTTCATTTTTTAAGTTTGCTGAAAGATTCTTTGTTTTTAATGCAAAAAAAAAACAACAACATAAAAATGGCGGTATCAAGACATTGTCATAGAAAACTTTCGGAGTGAATTAGGAATGCAAGACGAAAACATTCATTTTTTTTCTTTTCCAAAGCTGTGAAAAGAGGCAAACAAAAATTGAATGGAGATGTAAGTTTATCAAGTAAGATATTACGAAAATTCAGATGTTGTATATATATATATATATATATATATATATATATATATATATATATATATATATATTCAGATGTTATATATATATGTATATATATCCAGATGTTGTATACTATTCAGATGATATATATATATATATATATATATATATATATATTCAAATGTTTTATATATATATATATATATATATATATATATATATATATATATAAAGTAAGTAAAGTTAGCGACCATAGTCGAGGGTGACCCGAAGGCTCACTTTTCGATAGCTACTACACCAAGGTGTAGGGGAGGGCGCTACTCCATTCCCAGGATTGCTCCACTTTACCCTTGATCAGTACCTTATAATGCTGAGTGTTAAGCAAGGTGGTATCAAGTTCCATTTTTAAGGTCTTTGGTATGACTCGACCTGGGATTGAACCCAGGTCTCCCGGGCCATTGGCGAACACTCTAACCGCTGGGCCAATGTCCCGATGTGTATATATATATATATGTATATAATATTCCGCTGTTGTATATATATCAATATCTATTTAGATATTATATATATATATATATATATAAATATATATATATATATATATATATATATATATGTGTGTGTGTGTGTGTGTGTGTGTGTGTGTGTGTGTGTGTGTGTGTCAATCTGACTATCACTTGATTGATGTTCTTTGTAGTAACAGCTTTACTATTCTATTTAACCTATAAACTAACGTTGTCCTTGTAGCGCCTTCCAGAAAAAACATACTTTTCAGTTTCTATTGCTGATTGGATTCTCTATAAGACATTTAATCTCTATGTTAGGCAACGTGTTTTAAACGTTGTCTTCATTTTTCTAATTGTAGATTCCATTCAAAGACGTTCTGAAAATTAAAGGTCCAAGAGCTTTTGGTAACGCAGAGTTGCCCTTAATTGTCATTATTCCCAGGTTCACTTATATTGTTTGGGTTTTATGGCATATCAACCTTTGTATGTTATTCAATGCCAAATCCATTTTTATACAAATAATCAGTACTATTTCAAACAATTCAGTTTAGTATGAGTACACAGTTTAATTGTCAAAAACATTTCTATTTCAACCTATTCGGTTTATTCAAACAGTTCTAATTCAACCATTTCAGTTCAATACAAGTATTGATTTTGTTTACACAGAGATAAATCTCCAAACTCTTCTATTTTAGATAATTCAGGTTGGTGTAAATACAGTTTCAATGTCAAAAACAGTTCCATTTCAAACAATTCAGTTTAGGATAAGCACACAGTTTAATTGTCAAAACATTAAAGCTATTCAGTTTAATCAAACAGTTCTATCCCCAAAATTCAGTTTAGCAAAGGTATGCAGTTTAGTTTTATTTAACCCATAGATAGGGTCCTATCAGGAGCTTCCACTCTGGACCAGAGTAGACCTGAGAGCTATGGCAATGAAGAGGTACTCAGCATTCCCCAAAGCTCCAGCATCACTGGAATCTCACCATCAGATTGTTTATTGTCATATCCAGATCATTCGTTGGCAGGGGATCTTACCCATCTTCAGAGGTGCAGTCGGTGTATTCTACAACCCCAGCCGACTTGACAACACTTGTATTGGTTTTACCAATTAAGGTACCATTTATTGGTAAAACGTTTATTTAAGAATGTCATTATTAGTTATTTTAATACTGTTGTTGGTAAATTGCATTATATAGTAATATTTGATGAATAAAAGTTACTAATCGTTTCAATTCTTTGCCAATAATATTAATTAATATTGATTAATATTAGATAGAATTATCATGGATAGGAATAGTGTCAATCATTTAACAGCAAACAAGTGATTAATGTTGAATAGAATTATAAGAATTTGAAAGGAATTCTTGAAACCATATAAGTTGGCGACCGTAATCGAGGGTGACCCGAAGGCTCCCTTTCGATAGCTACTACACCGAGGTGTAGGGGAGGGCGCTACTCCTTTCCCTGGATTTCTCCACTTTACCCTTGATCAGTACCTTATAATGCTCAGTGTTAAGCAAGGAGGCATCAAGTGTAATTTTTAAAGTCTTTGGTATGACTCGACCGGGGATTGGACCCAGGTCTCACGGGCCATTGGGGAACACTTTAACCATTATGCCAATGTCCGGTCTGTGTGCAAACAAATGATTTATATCAAATAGAATTATCAGTTTTAGATTGAAATGCTGAAAACCATTTAACTATGGGAAAACAACTTGTTAAAAAATAAATTACACAACAAAATATTCACTTGAAGTATATATATATATATATATATATAAAAAGATGTCTTATATTCATTCATACATATAAACATATATATATATATATATATATATATATATATATATATATATATATATATATATCAACTACATGAACTTTTAAACATCAATTCTTGGGTATTTCTAATCATCTGAATGTTCATAAGAATCTTCCTGAGAGCTTTTGAACTTAAAAAAGAAGAGCTTACGTAAAGTTCTACGTGTCGTATCTTCAATAATCTTAGATCTGAATGCTTTACAGTGGTGTATTCATCGTTTCTAAATATGTATACTTATGAATATATATATATATATATACACGCACAAACACACACACACACATATATATATATATATATATATATATAAAACATAAAACAGCTGTCGAGAAAAACTTGCATAGAATGTATAAAAAGATTACGAAACTCGGTACCACTGGGTGGGAAAGGTAATTTACTGGGAATTGTGCAAGATACAGAGAGTTGACCATACTACCAAATGATATATGCGCAAACCAAAATCTGCCCAGGAGAATAGAATTTTCTGGAATTTTGAGATAGAGACGGATTATCTAATCCCGACCAGATAACCAGATCGACAGTTAACAAAATAAAAAAAAAAGAATTTGCCAAGTTGTGGATTTTGCTGTTCTGGCAGATCACAGCGGGAAAATAAAAGCGAAAAGAGAGACAAATACTTTTACGATTTTGTCGGAGAACCGAAAAAACTGCAGAACATGAGAGTCAAGGGACGGGCTACAAGACCTCAGAGAAGGAATTGTAGGAATAGGAAATTAGTGGGAGAATTAAAACCATCAAGAATACAGCATTGCTGAAATCGGTTAGAATACATAGAAGGGGTCAGGAGAACTGAGGGAACTTGCTGTCACACAGACTCCAGTGAAAGACCACCAGCTAAATCGACGAGGATCATTAAATAAGTTTTCGTATAGGAACTTTTATTGATAGTACACACAGAAAACTCTAGTCTCCTGCGAAGTAATCTCCTCTGGCTGCAATGCACTTGTTGTACCGTTCCAAAAACTTCTGTAAGGCCCCATGGAAGTCCTCTTGTGTGAGCGTGTCAATGACCTTCGTCACAGCCTCTTTCATCGCCTCAATTGTCTCATAACGATAGCCTGTGAGCTTAGGGAATAACCAAAAGTCCCAGGGAGCAGTGTCTTGGCTATAGGGAGGCTGAGGAACTGTCTTGATGCCCCAAAACTCTCTGAAGCATCCTATTTGTTTCTGTTGCATTTTTTCCAAATTTAAAGCATAATTTTATTGTATATCATTCTTTTAAAGTGTCCTCACGTCAAGATAGCATTTTTGAAATTCACCAACTGTGACAACCAGGCTTTAGTAGGGTGTATTCCAATTTCTGCTGTAGCTGTTCGTTTGAACGTGAAATCATGAAAATTGGTCTGTCATCTTGTAAGATGTATAGCAATAACATAGTGAATTTTCAAGAGTCTACGACAATTTTAAATGCCTTTACAAAAAAGTCTGGAAACTTATTGAATTCACCACGTATATAGATTTCCTCGAGGTTTTTGCATTTCTTAAACATCTGTCGTTGATTTAACATCTGTATTATCATCCCTCCCAGACCTGATAATAGTTCATTAGAACCGAAACTATATAATGTCGACTTCGTTTCTCAATAAATCTCTCTTTTTGCTTGGATTAACTTGTTATTAATTTTTTTTCAGTAGATTGTCAGCAGCGTCGAATCAACCGAAAAGGACATCGAAACGAGGTTAACGAAAGCATGGACAGCTATCAATAGGCTATCGATTATATGGAAATCAGACCTAACCGATAAAACGAAACGCAGTTTCTTCCAGGCAGCGGTCACATCGATACTGCTATATGGATGCACTACATGGACGCTAACAAAACGACTGGAGAAGAAGCTAGATGGCAATTACACAAGAATGCTGCGTGCAATCCTGAACAAGTCCTGGCAGCAACACCCCACAAGACACCAACTGTACGGCCACCTACCCCCTATCACGAAAACTATTCAAGTTAGACGAACCAGACATGCAGGACACTGCTGGAGAAGCAGAGATGAACTCATAAGAGATGTACTCTTATGGATCCCAAAACATGGCCGCGCAAAAGCAGGACGACCAGCTCGAATGTACATTCAGCAGCTATGTGAGGATACAGAATGTTGTCCTGAAGACCTACCTAGGGCGATGAACGATAGGGAGGAGTGGCGAGAGAGGGTCAGGGATATCCGTGCTACCAGCGCGATATGATGATGATGATTTACTTATATATGATTTGATTTGGTTGGGTTCACTGGCATATCAACCATTGTAGGTTATTTAATGGCAAATCCTCTTTATACATATGTATTAAATATATATGATTTGGTTTGGTTTGGTTTGGTTTTATGGTATATCAACCAGTGTAACTTATTTAATGTCAAATCCTATTTATACATGTAAATCAAATATATATGATTTGTAAGCACATTATGTAGATAACATTCTAAACGAGCATGAGCTAATCTTTTTGGTCACTGCTAAAGTATTGCTATATAAAAATCACAATTTAACATCAGTCATTTGTTTGCGCACATTGTTCTATTTGACCCATTGATAGGTGCTGCCACTCCGGGCCAGAGTGGACAAAGAACAATGACAATTAAGGAATACTCAACATTCCCCAAATCTTCAAGCCTGTAGCCGCATCATCAGATGGCTTGATGTCATATTCAGGACTGTCGTTGTTATTGCGGGTCTTAACCCTCTGTAGAGATGCAGTCAGTATATTCTACTGCCCCAGCTGACAGGGCTCCCTATACACACGTACTTACAAAATATATACATGCATGATAGTATGTTTGTTTGTGCAACCGAAAAAAATGATAATATCTCGCATGATTTCTATTAGTAACTAGTTTGATTTAACGTATAAAACAATTCCAATTTGTTTCTGAATAATCATTTGATATCTGTATTTCATAAAGAACATTATTTAATGAATTATTCAAATTCTCCAAATAAGGGAGATAACTACAGCAGAAGAGTTAGAAAAAAAACCCCGCTCAAAAAAACAACAACAAACAAACAAACTCGAAACAACAACAGTATAATCAGGAACCACGGTTATAACGGGAACCCAAGGGGTACACGTGTCGTCTAGTAGAAAATAGATGTGTTTAGAAGAGAAAACAACAACAACCACTACAAAAAAAATTGCTGATTTTTTTCTATTTCTTTTTCCTTCTTTATTCGAAGTTCGGTCTTTTTTTTCCCTTTCTTATTTTCATCGTTTTTTATTTATTTATTTATTTATTTATTTATTTATTTTCTTTTTTACCCCTACCCGCTTGCCAGCTCTTCTAGATGCTTTGTAAAGAAAGTTCTCACTTTTAAAAAGCATTTTTCGAAACAGATGTCGACACAAGTTGTTTTTTCTTCTTTCTTATCTCTGCAAATCTATAATGAAGTTGCAACGTTGTACTTGTTGATGTGTCTTTTCCATAGATTTTTTGTTTGTTTGTTTTTTTATTTGTATTTTTTTTGTTATTTTTTTTTTCTTTTTACTAATTTGTTTTTGTCTTGCGCCATTTTAAAAGTTTTCAAATGTCGCTTGTAACGTCTTGTCTTTTATTTCTTTCAGTTCTGTTTAAAGCCAGTGGTATGAATGACGTGAGATCGGGTGATGATAACTGCGGAGGATGCACAGACAAGAAAGACGCAACATCGGTGATAAGAGGGTTAAAAATACCAGCATAGAGATTATGATAATGATGATGATATAGAAAATATCATAAAATAAAATATTAGGCTTCTAGATAATGCACTATTAAAACAACAACAACAATAAACAATAGTAACTGCTACTACTACTAATACTACAAACCAAGATAAAGGAATTTGAAATGCGTTATGATTTTAAGGAATAAATTAAAAAAACTACAGAGGAAGCAGAACAATTCAATCGGGAAAGTCTCTCAAATAAAATATTCCGGACCCTTCTTAAACAGAACGTGAACCACAAAAACATGAAAATTCAGGCTTTACACCCAGAGGATCAAGTTGGCTGACTACATGTAGCAAGAAACGAAGACGAAAGATTGTTTTGTTTTGTTTTGTTTTACGGCATATCAACCTCATCGGTCATTTAATACCGAATCAAGTTAAAGAAAATAAGTCTGAAAAGAAATTCAAAGGAAAGGTCTTAGGAATTAATGATAAACTTTAGATAATTAGTTGGTTATTTGTTTTTTTTTATTAGGAGTTTATTTATAGGGAATCATGATCATAAAAAAACTGTGAAACAAGTTAGGGAAGGGATCAGTTTGTTAGAATATTTCTAGTATAGGAAGGGTTTATAGAAGTAATTTGGTCTAGGAGAAAGAGAACAAGTCAGCACTTAGGAATTTGTAGACATAGTGACTCAGTCTTGATGAAAGTTTTGTATTTAATTGATTAATTTAAGCATGAAAGCTATTTGGATTTGATGATTTGTATCTTCTAAGTCTGTCTCTTTACCTCTTTCGTCTGGAGCTTTGCCGTCTTAGATACATTTACTTTTTTCGTTTTACTGTTTGCCTTATCGGTGAGCCCCAGAATACAAGACTGTATCACCTTTAGAGAGGTATGATATCCTCTCAAAAAGTATTCTGAGTATAAACCTTGATTTTAACCATTGGGGAGGTTCTAGTTCTTGAGATCTGGCGAGCGTGAATTCACCCATTTATTACTAAAACTCATACGTCAACTCTTACTGGGAGTGGTATTACATGTTTGAATCACGTCAACGAGTGAAATAAATTTGCTTGAAAATGATTTGTATTAGATAAGAATACTTGAAACCATATAATTTTTTGTTAATTGTTTTATTACAAATAGTTAGTTAAAGATATGATTATTTAGAAATTGGTTTGTTTTGTTTAATGGCATGTCAACCTTTATAGGTTATTTAATGCCAAAGCCATTTTCCTGGAAGTAGAAGTACTATTTAACCCATAGCTGGGAGGATAAGGGGGTTCATACCTTTCCCAAGGGTATTTGCCCGAAAGTGAACGTAATAGCGCGACTGGAGCTCGAACTCGCTTACTACGATTCTGCAGTCAATCGCTTTAACCATTACACCACGAAGACACCCCCGTTATTAAGAAAGTATTAGGTTTAGTTTGGTTTGGTTTTATGGCATATCGATCATTGTAGGTCATTTAATGTCAAATCATTTTTATACATATACTGAATATATGATTTCTAAACATATTTAGAATATAACATTTTTAAGCAAGCCTGAGCTTGTTTTTTTCTTTGAAGGGACACAAATTGTTTCATTAAATTTCAGACAATTCAATGAAGCATAAGTACAGTCATTGGTTTAAACAGTCTTTTGTTTACATACAGTTAAATATAAAAATAGTTCTATTTCAAATAAATCAGTTTAGCATGTCAGCAAAGAGAGATAGTTCAAAGTATTGACATGTATCACTAACAATTCAATTAAACAGTCATTTGATAACACACAGTTAAATGATCAAATAGTTTCATTTCAAACAATTCAGTTTAGCTTAAGTACATTTTTTATATTTACACACAGTTAAATGTTAAAGCAGTTAATTTCGAACAATTCAATTTAGCGTTTGTACGCAGTTTAGTTTTATTCAACCTATAGATAGGAATCTATCAGGTGCTACCACTCTGGACTAGATTGGAACTGGGGGCGATGACAATGAAGGGGTACTCCGCATTCCTCATGGCTCCTGGATTACTGAAGCCTAACCCTCAGATTGTTTATTGTCATGAACAGGACCTTTTAGAGGAGACTAACTCCTCTGTAGAGATGCAATCGGTATATTCTTCAGCCCCAGCCGACTGGTCCACTGAACACTCGTTGATGAGGGGTCTTACCCTTCTGTAGAGATGCAATCGGTGTATTCTACAGCCCCAGCCGAATGGTACACTGAGCACTCGTTGATGAGGAGTCTTACCCTTCTGTAGAGATGCAATCGATGTATTCTACAGCCCCAGCTGAATGGTACACTGAACACTCATTGATGAGGGGTCTTACCCTTCTGTAGAGATGCAATCAGTGTATTCTACTGGCCCAGCTGAATGGTACACTGAACATTCATTGATGAGGGGTCTTACCCTTCTGTAGAGATGCAATCGGTGTATTCTACAGCCCCAGCAGACTGGTCCACTGAACACTCGTTGATGAGGGGTCTTACCCTTCTGTAGAGATGCAATCGGTGTATTCTACAGCCCCAGCCGAATGGTACGCTAAGCACTCGTTGATGAGGGGTCTTACCCTTCTGTAGCGATGCAATCGGTGTATTCTACAGCCCCACCGAATGGTACACTGAGCACTCGTTGATGAGGGGTCTTACCCTTCTGTAGAGATGCAATCGGTGTATTCTACAGCCCCAGCCGACTGGTACACTGAACACACATTGATGAGGGTTCTTACCCTTCTGTAGAGATGCAATCGGTGTATTCTACAGCCCCAGCTGAATGGTACACTGAACACTCGTTGATGAGGGGTCTTACCCTTCTTTAGAGATTCAATCGGTGTATTCTACAGGCCCAGCCGAATGGTACACTGAGCACTCGGTGATGAGGGGTCTTACCCTTCTGTAGAGATGCAATCGGTGTATTCTACAGCCCCAGCCGAATGGTACACTGAACACTCGTTGATGAGGGGTCTTACCCTTCTGTAGAGATGCAATCGGTGTATTCTACAGCCCCAGCCTACTGGTCCACTGAACATTCGTTGATGAGGGGTCTTACCCTTCTGTAGAGATGAAATCGGTATATTCTACAGCCCCAGCCGAATGATACACTGAAAACTCGTTGATGAGGGGTCTTACCCTTCTGTTGAGATGCAATCGGTGTATTCTACAGCCCCAGCTGAATGGTACACTGAACACTCCTTGATGAGGGGTCTTACCTTTCTGTAGAGATACAATCGGTGTATTCTACAGCCCCAGTCGAATGGTACACTGAACACTCGTTGATGAGGGGTCTTACCCTTCTGTAGAGATGAAATCGATGTATTCTACAGCCCCAGCCGAATGGTACACTGAACATTCGTTGATGAGGGGTCTTACCCTTCTGTAGAGATGCAATTGGTGTATTCTGAAGCCCCAGCCGAATGGTACACTGAACACTCGTTGATGAGGGGTCTTACCCTTCTGTAGAGATGCAATCGTTGTATTCTACAGCCCCAGCCGAATGGTACACTGAACACTCGTTGATGAGGGGTCTTACCCTTCTGTAGAGATGCAATCGGTGTATTCTACAGCCCCAGCCGAATGGTACACTGAACATTAGTTGATGAGGGGTCTTACCCTTCTGTAGAGATGCAATCGGTGTATTCTACAGGCCCAGCCGAATGGTACACTGAGCACTCGTTGATGAGGGGTCTTACCCATCTGTAGAGATGAAATCGGTGTATTCTACAGCCCCAGCCGAATGGTACACTGAACACTCGTTGATGAGGGGTCTTACCCTTCTGTAGAGATGCAATCGGTGTATTCTACAGCCCCAGCCTACTGGTCCACTGAACATTCGTTGATGAGGGGTCTTACCCTTCTGTAGAGATGAAATCGGTATATTCTACAGCCCCAGCCGAATGGTACACTGAAAACTCGTTGATGAGGGGTCTTACCCTTCTGTTGAGATGCAATCGGTGTATTCTACAGCCCCAGCTGAATGGTACACTGAACACTCCTTGATGAGGGGTCTTACCTTTCTGTAGAGATACAATCGGTGTATTCTACAGCCCCAGTCGAATGGTACACTGAACACTCGTTGATGAGGGGTCTTACCCTTCTGTAGAGATGAAATCGATGTATTCTACAGCCCCAGCCGAATGGTACACTGAACATTCGTTGATGAGGGGTCTTACCCTTCTGTAGAGATGCAATTGGTGTATTCTGAAGCCCCAGCCGAATGGTACACTGAACACTCGTTGATGAGGGGTCTTACCCTTCTGTAGAGATGCAATCGTTGTATTCTACAGCCCCAGCCGAATGGTACACTGAACACTCGTTGATGAGGGGTCTTACCCTTCTGTAGAGATGCAATCGGTGTATTCTACAGCCCCAGCCGAATGGTACACTGAACATTAGTTGATGAGGGGTCTTACCCTTCTGTAGAGATGCAATCGGTGTATTCTACAGGCCCAGCCGAATGGTACACTGAGCACTCGTTGATGAGGGGTCTTACCCATCTGTAGAGATGAAATCGGTGTATTCTACAGCCCCAGCCGAATGGTACACTGAACACTCGTTGATGAGGGGTCTTACCCTTCTGTAGAGATGCAATCGGTGTATTCTACAGCCCCAGCCGACTGGTCCACTGAACATTCGTTGATGAGGGGTCTTACCCTTCTGTAGAGATGAAATCGGTATATTCTACAGCCCCAGCCGAATGGTACACTGAAAACTCGTTGATGAGGGGTCTTACCTTTCTGTAGAGATACAATCGGTGTATTCTACAGCCCCAGTCGAATGGTACACTGAACACTCGTTGATGAGGGGTCTTACCCTTCTGTAGAGATGAAATCGATGTATTCTACAGCCCCAGCCGAATGGTACACTGAACATTCGTTGATGAGGGGTCTTACCCTTCTGTAGAGATGCAATTAGTGTATTCTGAAGCCCCAGCCGAATGGTACACTGAACAGTCGTTAATGAGGGGTCTTACTCTTCTGTAGAGATGCAATCGGTGTATTCTACAGCCCCAGCAAACTGGTACACTGAGTACTTGTTGATGAGGGGTCTTACCCTTCTGTAGAGATGCAATCGGTGTATTCTACAGCCCCAGCCGAATGGTACACTGAACACTCGTTGATGAGGGGTCTTACCCTTCTGTAGAGATGCAATCGGTGTATTCTACAGCCCCAGCCGAATGGTACACTGAGCACTCGTTGATGAGGGGTCTTAACCTTCTGTAGAGATGCAATCGGTGTATTCTAAAGCCCCAGCCGAATGGTACCCTGAACATTCGTTGATGAGGGGTCTTACCCTTCTGTAGAGATGCAATCGGTGTATTCTACAGCCCCAGCCGAATGGTACACTGAACATTCGTTGATGAGGGGTCTTACCCTTCTGTAGAGATGCAATCGGTGTATTCTACAGCCCCAGCCGAATGGTACACTGAGCACTCGTTGATGAGGCGTCTTACCCTTCTGTAGAGATTCAATCGGTGTATTCTACAGCCCCAGCTTAATGGTACACTGAACACTCGTTGATGAGGGGTCTTACCCTTCTGTAGAGATGCAATTGGTGTATTCTACAGCCCCAGCCGAATGGTACACTGAACACTCGTTGATGAGGGGTCTTACCCTTCTGTAGAGATGCAATCGGTGTATTCTACAGCCCCAGCCGAATGGTACACTGAACATTCGTTGATGAGGGGTCTTACCCTTCTGTAGAGATGCAATCGGTGTATTCTACAGCCCCAGCCGAATGGTACACTGAACAGTCGTTAATGAGGGGTCTTACTCTTCTGTAGAGATGCAATCGGTGTATTCTACAGCCCCAGCAAACTGGTACACTGAGTACTTGTTGATGAGGGGTCTTACCCTTTTGTAGAGATGCAATCGGTGTATTCT
This sequence comes from Sepioteuthis lessoniana, assembly GCA_963585895.1. Classification (NCBI taxonomy): domain Eukaryota; kingdom Metazoa; phylum Mollusca; class Cephalopoda; order Myopsida; family Loliginidae; genus Sepioteuthis; species Sepioteuthis lessoniana. The sequence continues at coordinate 113,992,478 of OY757911.1, forward strand.
ACAGCCCCAGCCGAATGGTACACTGAACACTGGTTGATGAGGGTTCTTACCCTTCTGTAGAGATGCAATCGGTGTATTCTACAGCCCCAGCCGAATGGTACACTGAACACTGGTTGATGAGGGTTCTTACCCTTCTGTAGAGATGCAATCGGTGTATTCTACAGCCCCAGCCGACTAGTACACTGAACACTCGTTGATGAGGGCTCTTACCCCTCTGTAGCGATGCAATTGGTGTATTGTACAGCCCCAGCCGAATGGTACACTGAACACTCGTTGATGAGGGGTCTTACCCTTCTGTAGAGATGCAATCGGTGTATTCTACAGCCCCAGCCGAATGGCACACTGAACACTCGTTGATGAGGGGTCTTACCCTTCTGTAGAGATGCAATCGGTGTATTCTACAGCCCCAGCCGAATGGTACACTGAACATTCGTTGATGAGGGGTCTTACCCTTCTGTAGAGATGCAATCGGTGTATTCTACAGCCCCAGCCGAATGGCACACTGAACACTCGTTGATGCGGGGTCTTACCCTTCTGTAGAGATGCAATTGGTGTATTCTACAGCCCCAGCCGACAAGTCCACTGAACACTCGTTGATGAGGGTTCTTACCCCTCTGTAGCGATGCAATTGGTGTATTCTACAGCCCCAGCCGACTAGTCCACTGAACATTCGTTGATGAGGGGTCTTACCCTTCTGTAGAGATGCAATCGGTGTATTCTACAGCCCCAGCCGACTCGTCCACTGAACATTCGTTGATGAGGGGTCTTACCCTTCTGTAGAGATGCAATCGGTGTATTCTACAGCCCCAGCCGAATGGTACATCGAACATTCGTTGATGAGGGTTCTTACCCTTCTGTAGAGATCCAATCGGTGTATTCTACAGCCCCAGCCGAATGGTACACTGAGCACTCGTTGATGAGGCGTCTTACCCTTCTGCAGAGATTCAATCGGTGTATTCTACAGCCCCAGTCGAATGGTACACTGAACATTCGTTGATGAGGGGTCTTACCCTTTCTGTAGAGATGCAATCGGTGTATTCTACAGCCCCAGCCGAATGGTACACTGAACATTCGTTGATGAGGGGTCTTACCCTTCTGTAGAGATGCAATCGGTGTATTCTACAGCCCCAGCCGAATGGTACACTGAACACTCGTTGATGAGGGGTCTTACCCTTCTGTAGAGATGCAATCGGTGTATTCTACAGCCCCAGCCGAATGGTACACTGAACATTCGTTGATGAGGGTTCTTACCCTTCTGTAGAGATGCAATCGGTGTATTCTACAGCCCCAGCCGAATGGTACACTGAGCACTCGTTGATGAGGGGTCTTACCCTTCTGTAGAGATGCAATCGGTGTATTCTACAGCCCCAGCCGAATGGTACACTGAACATTCGTTGATGAGGGGTCTTACCCTTCTGTAGAGATGCAATCGGTGTATTCTACAGCCCCAGCCGACTGGTACACTGAACATTCGTTGATGAGGGGTCTTACCCTTCTGTAGAGATGCAATCGCTGTATTCTACAGCCCCAGCCGACTAGTCCAATGAACACTCGTTGATGAGGGGTCTTACCTTTCTGTAGAGATACAATCGGTGTATTCTACAGCCCCAGTCGAATGGTACACTGAACACTCGTTGATGAGGGGTCTTACCCTTCTGTAGAGATGAAATCGATGTATTCTACAGCCCCAGCCGAATGGTACACTGAACATTCGTTGATGAGGGTTCTTACCCTTCTGTAGAGATGCAATTGGTGTATTCTGAAGCCCCAGCCGAATGGTACACTGAACACTCGTTGATGAGGGGTCTTACCCTTCCCTAGAGATGCAATCGGTGTATTCTACAGCCCCAGCCGAATGGTACACTGAACACTCGTTGATGAGGGGTCTTACCCTTCTGTAGAGATGCAATCGGTGTATTCTACAGCCCCAGCCGAATGGTACACTGAGCACTCGTTGATGAGGGGTCTTAACCTTCTGTAGAGATGCAATCGGTGTATTCTAAAGCCCCAGCCGAATGGTACCCTGAACATTCGTTGATGAGGGGTCTTACCCTTCTGTAGAGATGCAATCGGTGTATTCTACAGGCCCAGCCGAATGGTACACTGAACATTCGTTGATGAGGGGTCTTACCCTTCTGTAGAGATGCAATCGGTGTATTCTACAGCCCCAGCCGAATGGTACACTGAGCACTCGTTGATGAGGGGTCTAACCCTTCTGTAGAGATGCAATCGGTGTATTCTACAGCCCCAGCCGAATGGTACACTGAGCACTCGTTGATGAGGCGTCTTACCCTTCTGTAGAGATTCAATCGGTGTATTCTACAGCCCCAGCTTAATGGTACACTGAACACTCGTTGATGAGGGGTCTTACCCTTCTGTAGAGATGCAATTGGTGTATTCTACAGCCCCAGCCGAATGGTACACTGAACACTCGTTGATGAGGGGTCTTACCCTTCTGTAGAGATGCAATCGGTGTATTCTACAGCCCCAGCCGAATGGTACACTGAACATTCGTTGATGAGGGGTCTTACCCTTCTGTAGAGATGCAATCGGTGTATTCTACAGCCCCAGCCGAATGGTACACTGAACAGTCGTTAATGAGGGGTCTTACTCTTCTGTAGAGATGCAATCGGTGTATTCTACAGCCCCAGCAAACTGGTACACTGAGTACTTGTTGATGAGGGGTCTTACCCTTTTGTAGAGATGCAATCGGTGTATTCTACAGCCCCAGCCGAATGGTACACTGAACACTGGTTGATGAGGGTTCTTACCCTTCTGTAGAGATGCAATCGGTGTATTCTACAGCCCCAGCCGAATGGTACACTGAACACTGGTTGATGAGGGTTCTTACCCTTCTGTAGAGATGCAATCGGTGTATTCTACAGCCCCAGCCGACTAGTACACTGAACACTCGTTGATGAGGGCTCTTACCCCTCTGTAGCGATGCAATTGGTGTATTCTACAGCCCCAGCCGAATGGTACACTGAACACTCGTTGATGAGGGGTCTTACCCTTCTGTAGAGATGCAATCGGTGTATTCTACAGCCCCAGCCGAATGGCACACTGAACACTCGTTGATGAGGGGTCTTACCCTTCTGTAGAGATGCAATCGGTGTATTCTACAGCCCCAGCCGACAAGTCCACTGAACACTCGTTGATGAGGGGTCTTACCCTTCTGTAGAGATGCAATCGGTGTATTCTACAGCCCCAGCCGAATGGCACACTGAACACTCGTTGATGAGGGGTCTTACCCTTCTGTAGAGATGCAATTGGTGTATTCTACAGCCCCAGCCGACAAGTCAACTGAACACTCGTTGATGAGGGTTCTTACCCCTCCGTAGCGATGCAATTGGTGTATTCTACAGCCCCAGCCGACTAGTCCACTGAACATTCGTTGATGAGGGGTCTTACCCTTCTGTAGAGATGCAATCGGTGTATTCTACAGCCCCAGCCGAATGGTACACTGAACACTCGTTGATGAGGGGTCTTACCCTTCTGTAGAGATGCAATCGGTGTATTCTACAGCCCCAGCCGAATGGTACACTGAACATTCGTTGATGAGGGTTCTTACCCTTCTGTAGAGATGCAATCGGTGTATTCTACAGCCCCAGCCGAATGGTACACTGAGCACTCGTTGATGAGGGGTCTTACCCTTCTGTAGAGATGCAATCGGTGTATTCTACAGCCCCAGCCGAATGGTACACTGAACATTCGTTGATGAGGGGTCTTACCCTTCTGTAGAGATGCAATCGGTGTATTCTACAGCCCCAGCCGACTGGTACACTGAACATTCGTTGATGAGGGGTCTTACCCTTCTGTAGAGATGCAATCGCTGTATTCTACAGCCCCAGCCGACTAGTCCAATGAACACTCGTTGATGAGGGGTCTTACCTTTCTGTAGAGATACAATCGGTGTATTCTACAGCCCCAGTCGAATGGTACACTGAACACTCGTTGATGAGGGGTCTTACCCTTCCGTAGAGATGAAATCGATGTATTCTACAGCCCCAGCCGAATGGTACACTGAACATTCGTTGATGAGGGTTCTTACCCTTCTGTAGAGATGCAATTGGTGTATTCTGAAGCCCCAGCCGAATGGTACACTGAACACTCGTTGATGAGGGGTCTTACCCTTCTGTAGAGATGCAATCGGTGTATTCTACAGCCCCAGCCGAATGGTACACTGAACACTCGTTGATGAGGGGTCTTACCCTTCTGTAGAGATGCAATCGGTGTATTCTACAGCCCCAGCCGAATGGTACACTGAGCACTCGTTGATGAGGGGTCTTAACCTTCTGTAGAGATGCAATCGGTGTATTCTAAAGCCCCAGCCGAATGGTACCCTGAACATTCGTTGATGAGGGGTCTTACCCTTCTGTAGAGATGCAATCGGTGTATTCTACAGGCCCAGCCGAATGGTACACTGAACATTCGTTGATGAGGGGTCTTACCCTTCTGTAGAGATGCAATCGGTGTATTCTACAGCCCCAGCCGAATGGTACACTGAGCACTCGTTGATGAGGGGTCTAACCCTTCTGTAGAGATGCAATCGGTGTATTCTACAGCCCCAGCCGAATGGTACACTGAGCACTCGTTGATGAGGCGTCTTACCCTTCTGTAGAGATTCAATCGGTGTATTCTACAGCCCCAGCTTAATGGTACACTGAACACTCGTTGATGAGGGGTCTTACCCTTCTGTAGAGATGCAATTGGTGTATTCTACAGCCCCAGCCGAATGGTACACTGAACACTCGTTGATGAGGGGTCTTACCCTTCTGTAGAGATGCAATCGGTGTATTCTACAGCCCCAGCCGAATGGTACACTGAACATTCGTTGATGAGGGGTCTTACCCTTCTGTAGAGATGCAATCGGTGTATTCTACAGCCCCAGCCGAATGGTACACTGAACAGTCGTTAATGAGGGGTCTTACTCTTCTGTAGAGATGCAATCGGTGTATTCTACAGCCCCAGCAAACTGGTACACTGAGTACTTGTTGATGAGGGGTCTTACCCTTTTGTAGAGATGCAATCGGTGTATTCTACAGCCCCAGCCGAATGGTACACTGAACACTGGTTGATGAGGGTTCTTACCCTTCTGTAGAGATGCAATCGGTGTATTCTACAGCCCCAGCCGAATGGTACACTGAACACTGGTTGATGAGGGTTCTTACCCTTCTGTAGAGATGCAATCGGTGTATTCTACAGCCCCAGCCGACTAGTACACTGAACACTCGTTGATGAGGGCTCTTACCCCTCTGTAGCGATGCAATTGGTGTATTCTACAGCCCCAGCCGAATGGTACACTGAACACTCGTTGATGAGGGGTCTTACCCTTCTGTAGAGATGCAATCGGTGTATTCTACAGCCCCAGCCGAATGGCACACTGAACACTCGTTGATGAGGGGTCTTACCCTTCTGTAGAGATGCAATCGGTGTATTCTACAGCCCCAGCCGACAAGTCCACTGAACACTCGTTGATGAGGGGTCTTACCCTTCTGTAGAGATGCAATCGGTGTATTCTACAGCCCCAGCCGAATGGCACACTGAACACTCGTTGATGAGGGGTCTTACCCTTCTGTAGAGATGCAATTGGTGTATTCTACAGCCCCAGCCGACAAGTCCACTGAACACTCGTTGATGAGGGTTCTTACCCCTCCGTAGCGATGCAATTGGTGTATTCTACAGCCCCAGCCGACTAGTCCACTTAACATTCGTTGATGAGGGGTCTTACCCTTCTGTAGAGATGCAATCGGTGTATTCTACAGCCCCAGCCGACTCGTCCACTGAACATTCGTTGATGAGGGGTCTTACCCTTCTGTAGAGATGCAATCGGTGTATTCTACAGCCCCAGCCGAATGGTACATCGAACATTCGTTGATGAGGGTTCTTACCCTTCTGTAGAGATCCAATCGGTGTATTCTACAGCCCCAGCCGAATGGTACACTGAGCACTCGTTGATGAGGCGTCTTACCCTTCTGCAGAGATTCAATCGGTGTATTCTACAGCCCCAGCCGAATGGTACACTGAACATTCGTTGATGAGGGGTCTTACCCTTTCTGTAGAGATGCAATCTGTGTATTCTACAGCCCCAGCCGAATGGTACACTGAACATTCGTTGATGAGGGGTCTTACCCTTCTGTAGAGATGCAATCGGTGTATTCTACAGCCCCAGCCGAATGGTACACTGAACACTCGTTGATGAGGGGTCTTACCCTTCTGTAGAGATGCAATCGGTGTATTCTACAGCCCCAGCCGAATGGTACACTGAAAATTCGTTGATGAGGGTTCTTACCCTTCTGTAGAGATGCAATCGGTGTATTCTACAGCCCCAGCCGAATGGTACACTGAACACTCGTTGATGAGGGGTCTTACCCTTCTGTAGAGATGCAATCGGTGTATTCTACAGCCCCAGCTGAATGGTACACTGAACATTCGTTGATGAGGGGTCTTACCCTTCTGTAGAGATGCAATCGGTGTATTCTACAGCCCCAGCCGACTGGTACACTGAACATTCGTTGATGAGGGGTCTTACCCTTCTGTAGAGATGCAATCGGTGTATTCTACAGCCCCAGCCGACTAGTCCACTGAACACTCGTTGATGAAGGTTCTTACCCTTCTGTAGAGATGAAATCGGTGTATTCTACAGCCCCAGGCGACTAGTCCACTGAGTACTTGTTGATGAGGGGTCTTGCCCTTCTGTAGAGATGCAATCGGTGTATTCTACAGCCCCAGCCGACTGGTACACTGAGCACTCGTTGATGAGGGGTCTTACCTTTCTGTAGAGATGAAATCGGTGTATTCTACAGCCCCAGCCGACTGGTACACTGAACACTCGTTGATGAGGGGTCTTACCCTTCTGTAGAGATGCAATCGGTGTATTCTACAGCCCCAGCCGACTGGTACACTGAGCACTTGTTGATGAGGGTTCTTACCCTTCTGTCGAGATGCAATCGGTGTATTCTACAGCCCCAGCCGAATGGTACACTGAACAGTCGTTGATGAGGGGTCTTACCCTTCTGTAGAGTTGCAATCGGTGTATTCTACAGCCCCAGCCGACTGGTACACTGAACACTCGTTGATGAGGGGTCTTACCCTTCTGTAGAGATGCAATCGGTGTATTCTACAGCCCCAGCCGACTGGTACACTGAGCACTTGTTGATGAGGGTTCTTACCCTTCTGTCGAGATGCAATCGGTGTATTCTACAGCCCCAGCCGACTGGTCCACTGAACACTCGTTGATGAGGGGGTCTTACCCTTCTGTAGAGAAGCAATCGGTGTATTCTACAGCCCCAGCAGACTGGTACACTGAACACTCGTTGATGAGGGGTCTTACATTTCTGTAGCGATGCAATTTGTGTATTCTACAGCCCCAGCTTACTGGTCCACTGAACACTAGTTGATGAGGGGTCCTACCCTTTTGTAGAGATGCAATCGGTGTATTCTACAGCCCCAGCCGACTGGTCCACTGAACACTCGTTGATGAGGGGTCTTACCCTTCTGTAGAGATGCAATCGGTGTATTCTACAGCCCCAGCAGACTGGTACACTGAACACTCGTTGATGAGGGGTCTTACATTTCTGTAGCGATGCAATTTGTGTATTCTACAGCCCCAGCTTACTGGTCCACTGAACACTCGTTGATGAGGGGTCCTACCCTTTTGTAGAGATGCAATCGGTGTATTCTACAGCCCCAGCCGACTGGTCCACTGAACACTCGTTGATGAGGGGTCTTACCCTTCTGTAGAGATGCAATCGGTGTATTCTACAGCCCCAGCCGAATGGTACACTGAACATTCGTTGATGAGGGGTCTTACCCTTCTGTAGAGTTGCAATCGGTGTATTCTACAGCCCCAGCCGACTGGTACACTGAACACTCGTTGATGAGGTGTCTTACCTTTCTGTAGCGATGCAATTGGTGTATTCTACAGCCCCAGGCGAATAGTCCACTGAACACTCGTTGATGAGTGGTCTTACCCTTCTGTAGAGATGCAATCGGTGTATTCTACAGCCCCAGCCGAATGGTACACTGAACACTCGTTGATGAGTGGTCTTACCCTTCTGTAGAGATGCAATCGGTGTATTCTACAGCCCCAGCCGAATGGTACACTGAACACTCGTTGATGAGGGGTCTTACCCTTCTGTAGAGTTGCAATCGGTGTATTCTACAGCCCCAGCCGACTGGTACACTGAACACTCGTTGATGAGGTGTCTTACCTTTCTGTAGCGATGCAATTGGTGTATTCTACAGCCCCAGGTGAATAGTCCACTGAACACTCGTTGATGAGTGGTCTTACCCTTCTGTAGAGATGCAATCGGTGTATTCTACAGCCCCAGCCGAATGGTACACTGAACACTCGTTGATGAGTGGTCTTACCCTTCTGTAGAGATGCAATCGGTGTATTCTACAGCCCCAGCCGAATGGTACACTGAACACTCGTTGATGAGGGGTCCTACCCTTTTGTAGAGATGCAATCGGTGTATTCTACAGCCCCAGCCGACTGGTCCACTGAACACTCGTTGATGAGGGGTCTTACCTTTCTGTAGAGTTGCAATCGGTGTATTCTACAGCCCCAGCCGACTGGTACACTGAACACTCGTTGATGAGGTGTCTTACCTTTCTGTAGCGATGCAATTGGTGTATTCTACAGCCCCAGGCGAATAGTCCACTGAACACTCGTTGATGAGTGGTCTTACCCTTCTGTAGAGATGCAATCGGTGTATTCTACAGCCCCAGGCGAATAGTCCACTGAACACTCGTTGATGAGGGGTCTTACCCTTCTGTAGAGATGCAATCGGTGTATTCTACAGCCCCAGCCGAATGGTACACTGAACACTCGTTGATGAGGGGTCTTACCCTTCTGTAGAGTTGCAATTGGTGTATTCTACAGCCCCAGGCGAATAGTCCACTGAACACTCGTTGATGAGTGGTCTTACCCTTCTGTAGAGATGCAATCGGTGTATTCTACAGCCCCAGGCGAATAGTCCACTGAACACTCGTTGATGAGTGGTCTTACCCTTCTGTAGAGATGCAATTGGTGTATTCTACAGCCCCAGGCGAATAGTCCACTGAACACTCGTTGATGAGTGGTCTTACCCTTCTGTAGAGATGCAATTGGTGTATTCTACAGCCCCAGGCGAATAGTCCACTGAACACTCGTTGATGAGGGGTCTTACCCTTCTGTAGAGTTGCAATCGGTGTATTCTACAGCCCCAGGCGAATAGTCCACTGAACACTCGTTGATGAGTGGTCTTACCCTTCTGTAGAGATGCAATTGGTGTATTCTACAGCCCCAGGCGAATAGTCCACTGAACACTCGTTGATGAGGGGTCTTACCCTTCTGTAGAGATGCAATTGGTGTATTCTACAGCCCCAGGCGAATAGTCCACTGAACACTCGTTGATGAGGGGTCTTACCCTTCTGTAGAGTTGCAATCGGTGTATTCTACAGCCCCCATCAGCTGATTGAGCAAAAGGAAGTATTAACATAATCAATTTCATGAAATCATATTATTGCTTGAAATACTTGAAAGCATATAATTGTATACAAACTATCAGCGTTTGATAAGAGTACCTGAAACGATATTATGGTGAAAATTATTTATATTAAGAAGAGTAACTTGAAGCACTTTATGTTAATAAATGTTTATCATTAACTACAAGAAACTATATGATTGCTTAAAAGAAAAACTGCTTTCGGTATTAAATAACCCCACAGAGAGTGGTTGTTATCCTGCAAAACGATAACCCAACCAACCAGTTACATAAATGCAGAATTTTGTTCTTTAAGTCCGCTCCAAGGATAGAAACACAGACTTCGACATTGTAGCAGGTGGGCTGCAAGGAGACGCATTTGCCCAATACCTCTTAATCATCTGGTTAGACTTAGTGCTTAAAACATATATTGATAAAATGAAAGAAAACTGTTTCAAGCTAACAAAGGAAAAAAGCAGAAGGTACCTGCCACAGACAATTACGGACGCTGACTACACTGATGACATAGCCTTTCTGGCAAATACACCCGCCCAAGCCGAATCCCTGCTACATAGTCTGGAATCAGCAGCTACGGGCATAGGCCTCCATGTCAACACAGACAAGACGGAATACATGTACTTTAATCAGAGAGGCGACACCTCCACACTAAATAGTACTTCTCTGAAACTAGTGGATAAGTTCACCTACCTAGGAAGCAGTGTCACATCAACCGAGGAAGATATCAACACGTGACTAGCAAAGGCATGGACAGCTATCGATAGGCTATCGGTCATATGGAAGTCAGACATGACCGATAAAATAAAATGCAGTTATTTCCAAGCAGCGGTCGTATCGATACTGCTGTGTGGTTGTACTACAAGGACTCTAACTAGATATATGGAGAAAAAAACTTGACAGCAATTCCACAAGAATGCTGCGAGCAATGGTGAACATGTCATGGAGGCAGCACCCCATAAAGCATTCAAGTCAGTCTGTAGTGGCTTCCTTGGTAACCACCCATTGCGAAAACTATCCAAGTTAGATGAACCAGACAGGCAGGACACTGTTAGAGAAGTAGAGACGAAATAATAAGTGACTTACTCCTGTGGACCCCTTCACATGGGCGAGTAAAGACAGGACGACCACTTAGGGCCTACATACAACAACTCTGTGCCGATACAAGATGTAGACTTGAAAACCTACCTGAAGCGATGGACGATAGAGAAAGGTGGCGGGAGAGTGTCAGGGATATCCGGGCTGATAGTGCGACATGATGATGATGATGATGATGATGATGAAAAATCTTTCCTCAGTACCAAAACACTTGCTAGTTGGAAATTTACGTCTTTATATGCATATATATATATATATATATATATATATATATATATATATATATAAAGATGGTTGTTGTAGGTCCAAAGAAAGAATAAGGATATATTTGAAATAGAAAGGTCCACGAAGAGATTTGCATTTTTGAAATTATTTATTTTGTTCTTACATACGTGTTATATATATGTATGTTTCCAGCTTGTTGTTTTCGCCAGAGAACATGTGTGGCACAAAGCTTTTTAAATGGGGTACTCAATGAGACTTGAACTCACTCTTGTTTCCAGTATAAAGGACTCTTGTCGGGTCAGACTTATTTTTATAAGGGGTTTTGTTCCTCTTTCCTTGAGCGTGTTTATTTTGGTCTGCTTTACCCTCTTTATATATATTTTTATATATATTAGAATATAAAATATATATATATTAGAATATAATATATATATATATATATATTAGAATATAAAATTTGTAATATCAGAATATAAAACCTTGCATGTATAATTAACACTATCATATGATAAGACGGTGGAGAGGATTGGACTCACCACCGAAATAGCAGATATAATTAAATTTCACATAATATCAAGCGAAATTATATAATCAGAATTTTGCTACACTGCCATAAAACTGAGTAGTGAATGGGTCGGAGAAGTAAGGCCTATAAGTCTCTTCTCTCTTTTAATCTCTCTCTCCTTCTCTATCTCTCTCTCTCTCTCTCTCTCTCTCTCTCTCTCTCTCTGGGTGTGTATTTATTTTGAGGTAGAATGCATGTAAAAAGGCTTGTTAGAACGTCGACAAATTAATGTCTGTTACCTATAAATGTTTTATCGATGTTGCTCATCAAACAAAATTTGATCGATAATTTTTTTTCAAAGAGAGAATTTCAGAGGCAGGAAATACCTTTGAATCACTGGAATTAAAGATACAATTACCAGAATCTTTCTGGTTTAATTGATGGAACTATCAAGATGAAACTCAAGATACAACTCTTTAATCACAATTGCACAAGCAAAAAGAGAAAAAGGAAATCTGGAAGAGAGGATTAAACTTATCTTTGTACTAATCCCCTTATAAGTCCTTATTCTCATTCTTGAGTAGCAAAACATTTCTTTTTTCTTGATTTTCTGTGTACAATTATTTTACTAACGGAAGTTTTTTTTTTTATCAATCATTTTTTTACTTCATGCACATTACAGAAATGGATTACAGAAATGCATTACAAAGGTTTTAGTATACATATCAATTGAAAACTCTTTTCTATATAAATAAATTGATTTTACCGGTCCACATCACACACAATCGATCCCAAATTAACAAGTCATGGCAACTGCGTGGCCAATAAACGGAAATGTGTGTTGTAACTTACTTTGGCATTGCCTTTGTATGATGTGGCCAGTTGGCTCAGTGGTAGAGTTTCGGCTCTGCCTTCTGTTATCGCTGGTTCGATCTCCAATGGGGAAGTTCACGGTATGCACAGCTGATAAGACCTATTAAGATCGAAACAACTGTTCAGTATTTCCGTTGTCGCGCGCTACTGTTTGCCGGATTTTCTGGTCATGGTAATTCAGTTTGCAATATAATTTATCAACTTGAAAATGTAAAGTTGAACTTGTTTTCACTTATTAGGCCATTCTTGTCTCCACTGGTTTACAAAAAAGACTTTTTGGTCTATGGCAATAGGTGGTTTTGTTAATTTGGGTGCGCTGAATTCAAATTTATAAATAGTTTTGCTCTATCACCTCTAGTTTTCTGGGTTTTAAATAGTCTCATTTTAGTATAAACAGAGAATATATGTGCATATTTCAAGAGTTGCAGCAGCTTATAACAGATAAAACAGGATAGATAAAAAAACACTGATTGAATCAATATACTTGGATGACACAACTACACAATTCATAGTACCACAGACAGTCAAAAGTGTGATCTGGTGTATTTTGCCTCTGGGATGTCACGCAAGAGCATCTAGCAGAAGTCTCCCATCATGCCGGGGTTTCATTTGCCTTGATAGTTGCTCTCCATCTTTGTAATGTCTTGGTGGAATCTTTCTCCGTGCTCATCACTCACTGCTCCAAGGTATGGCGGGAAGAAGTTGAGGTGGGAATGGAGAAAATGAATCTTGAGTGACATTCGGCACCCCATATCCTCGTAAGACTTTAGCAACTTCTCAATACAGGCTTGGTAATCTGGTACGCGTGTGTTACCAAGGACGCCACTACAGACTGACTTGAATGCTTCCCATGCTCTCAGTTCCTTTAAGTTAAGAAGCTCCTCAAAATCAGTATCTTTCAGCACTTCTCGGATCTGAGGTCCGACAAAGATGCCCTCTTTGAGCTTAGCAGCACTAAGATCTGGAAACACAGTAGACAAGTGTTGGAAGGCAGCACCGTTTTTATGCAACGCCTTCACGAAATTCTTCATCAAACCAAGCTTGATGTGAAGAGGAGGAAGAAGCACCTTATTCATGTCCACAAGAGGATTCTCCTTGAGGATGTGTTCCCCAGGAACAAAAGTGCTTCTAGACCCCCAGTCTTTCTGCTTGTAATGCTGGGATACAGCTCGACTATCCCAGTGACAGAGAAAACAACAGTACTTTATGAAGGCCGCTTGCACACCCATAAGAAGACCAATGACCTTATTTGTTCCGATTCTTGAAACTGGTGATACTTACATCTTCCTGGACTAGGTTCCACTGTTTAAGCCGAGAAGCCAAGAGCTCTGACTGTTATTTTGACAGATACAAATCACGAGCAAGATCATTCAGGTCTTCTTGTGTGGTCCAGTGTGGCTCATTGCTACTTGTTCCTGAATATGTAGACTCAATATCTTCCAAAGATATTGACTCGGCAGAATCCTCCCTTGAAGGCATTTCTTCATCTGATGAGGAAAGAAGATTCTTATTTACAAGAGGTGTGGGTACAGGAAGATCATCTGAATGGGGAACGGGTCTCATAGCAGATCGAAGGTTGGGATATTTGATCTTTTTCCTAGAAGATGCATTGAAACGAGTTATATTTGTTAAACAAAAATAACAATCATCTGTGTGGTTTCGCGGCTCTCTTCAAACCATCGGGACTGCAAAGTTGAAAGCCGCTTTCTTGCCATCAAACCATGCAGTTAGTCCATTGTAGCAGGGTTTACAACAGATGTGTGGAGCCGAAGACTTGTCCTGATCACCAATTTTACAGTCAAAATAGTGAAAGTAGGCGGTTCTGAGGAGGGAAGTGATGGTTCGACGCTGTGCAACTGTTGTGAAGTCCCCACAGACGGAGCGGAAAGAATTGGCCTTGTTGAGGCATCCTCGACATTTTGACGTGCTTGAAGCCATTGGAGAATCTGAAAATATAACAAAGTAAAACTAAATGTGCATTTGAAAATGTAATACTAATATTTAGTAACCCAAAATATGTGTAACACGATAGTTGAGGGACACCAACCTCCTGCGCCGCCTGCGAGACAACCTCTTCCAATGACTGCCAGATTGTGGATTGAGACTTGCTGCCTTAACTGTCAAAATCCGTCTTGATATATAACTATTTATATATATATATATATATAATTTAATGATATCCCTTACATTTAGTGCATAATAACTAAAAAATAAGCCATAAGTCTCACAATATTAGAATTAACCCTGAATTCATATACGCCTTTATGTACCGTATATGCACAAAATGCACACTATGCATATCTAAAAAAAAACTAGAGGTGATGAGTAAAAGCGGATTTCAAATTTGAATTCAGCACCCTCAAATTAGGTCAAAACGGGTATTTTTGTGCTTGCCTCAATTTCTTTGTAAACCAGTGTAATTAGAACGTTTTTTTTTTCGGGATGCTGCGAACAAGGGAGGATAGCTTGTTATGGAAGGTGATGAAGTACGTTTCGTCACTAACATTGTTAGGGCTGTAACAGGAGATTATAATTATGCTGGGGTTGCCATTAAACATGGTTACTATCATCGTCAGTTGTATTTTCTCAATGCTATTAAGTGATTTTAGGGCCCATGGACCGTTAAGCATACCTACAGCCCCCAAAACAGCGTTAACAGAGTTTTTCCATGCAGATGCTGTGACAAATGCCCATGCATTACCGGTATCGTCATATTAACTATCTTCATTATGAAGGTTTCTGTGTTCTTGTATGCATATTATGTCTGTTATGATCTATCGCCGAAGCTGTCAGCTTCGGTCGTTGGCCGATTCTATTTAGGGTTCTAACGTTGAGTGCTTTTACATTTAAGTAATTTTTGTTTTTGTTTGAGTTCTGTAGCGAATTTTTCGAAGACTGGAGCCAGAGCTCCATTCTCTGTGGGACGTGCCCCTTTTTTACCTGCGCGAAGGGCAATGCAGTTAGGACATGTAGTTTGATTATGAGTCATGATAATTTTTCGTTGCCTGTGTTTTATTTTCATCCTTAGACCCTGTTGTGACCCCGGAAAGAGTCACTAATGAAAACACAAACATGGATATTAGATAACAGATTATATTACACAAGAAAGATAGAGTTGCATAGAAAAGGTAAGAAGTCTCATACTGTTCAGATAACACCGATATTGATCTGCCTCTGGTAGCGAAATCTCTCAGTACTAATAATGGTGAGAAGAGTCCATTATGATGAAATGGGTAAGGCCCCCAAAACAGACCCCTCCCTAAAAGATGAGTAGTTCCCGAATTGAACTATTAGATCTTGGTCGTTGACCCGGGGGTTCGTCCGCCAGTATTTGGTTGGATGTGCCGTTGACGCGTCGTTGTGTTCGTCTTCCACCACGTCTACCACGCTACTTCCCATGGGTTCCAAGGTATAGCATATGAAAAAAATCCTTAACTTAGTATAAATCAATTGATGAGTTATTTCTAAAATTCACCGGACAGGGATTAACGGCATTCCATTTCTACATAAACTTAGGTTTTCAAACACTCTGCAATATTTATTATAGAAAATAAAATTTTACCTGTTTTTTTATAGTCCAGCTGAAAACTAAGATTCAGTTTAATAGACTTCTTCGTTTAAATCGCAGATAATATTCAGCAGAGATTTTATTTTCATACGCATAATAAAATCTAATACGTGTGTTTAGATAACGGTTTAGAAAAAAGGCAACCCGGTTTTCTTTGGGGTTTCTTACAGGAATGCAGACTCTTATATTTAAGTTGATTGGGAAAGCTGTAGTCGGTGTATTCATCTGTCCCAGCCGAATGGCCAATACAAACAATTTGTGAATACACAATTATATGTTTGCAAATAACGAGTCTTATTTAATTATAAGTGAAGAAAATGAAAAAGAACCAAAGGAAAATGAATCTAGTGTTTTCCATTTAAAACCTTAGGATCCTCTGAAGAAATTAATCTCGTCGAATTTCAAGCAGGTGAATTGTAAATATATTTGGTCTAATGTTTCAAATATCTTATCTTATGAATAAGTAAAAACCAATTGTCCTTTCAAGGACAATGTACTTTTCTAAAATTTAAGGCTGATATATCGGGCATTTCAGAAATATTTGACACTGGGTCAAATTTTTCATCTATAATAATATTTATATACGCACACAGAGACTGAAAGAGGCACACACACACACACACACACACACACACACACACACACACACATATATATATATATATATATATATATATATAAAGGTCATTGAATGAATAAGGAGAAACTTTTTTAAATGAACAAAATAAATTTTTGTTTCAGAATTTTTTTCCAATAAATGTAACATCTGTATTGTTTGGCGTTGATTTATAGAAAAAAAATTTTTTTCAAAACTATCTAAATCGCAAAATTATTTGTTTTGAGGCTATTCAAAATTCAGGAAGATCAAATAAAGTTCTCCAAGCTTAAACAGAGGTCTATTATCAAATTTTTGGTGGTTAATGTGTGCAAACAATGTGGAATTTACGGAAGAATATACGCTGTGTACGGAAAAGCATGATTTTGTAAAAAAATAAAAGATTTTTATGCAGGGGTGAAACACACTTTCTATTGCCAACTCCTTTCATGATAGTTCACTTCATTTAGCGAATGACACTCGTATATTAAGAATATAGTTAAATGATTTTCGATATCTATATTTATCCCCCTAATGAGTGTCCTGTACACTAAACTGAATTGTTTAATATAGAACTGTTTTTGAAATTTAACTATGTGTTAACAAAATCTGTACTTATACTAAACTCAATTAGCAGAATTAGAACTGTGTGAATAAGCTGAATAATTTGAAATAGAAATGTTTTGACATATAAACTGTGTACTCATACTAAACTGGCTCCAGTCTTCGAAAAATTCGCTACAGAACTCAAACAAAAACAAAAATTACTTAAATGTAAAAGCACTCAACGTTAGAACCCTAAATAGAATCGGCCAACGACTGAATTGTTTGAAATAGAACTGACTATTTGTATAAAAATGGATTTGGCGTTAAATAACCGACAAAGGTTGATATGCTATAAAAACCCAACCAACCAACCTATGTATATTTATATATAAAGTGGGCTAAATATTGCTGAAAGAGCATATATATCTGTTTTAAATAGCGTCGACAAAAAGTCAACAACTCTTAGTGACTATCAAGTCTCGCTTAAAGAATGGCCATAATTACCTTCCCAGAACAAAACCTCAAAATAAAAGATTTGAACTTATATCCAAATATTGGCATGAAAACGTAATCCGCCTGCAAACAAGCGATTCCAAATGACTAATCAAACGAAAAATAAATAATTAAATGAATAAATAAATTAGTAATGAGAAGAAAAAGAATTTACAGGCAGTCTTCTTGTGTGAGTGTGTCAATGACCTTGGTCACAGCCTCTTTAATCTCCTCAATTGTCTCATAAAGACAGCCTCTGAGCTTAGAGAATAACCGAAAGTCATAGGCAGTAAGGTCTGGACTATAGGGAGGGTGAGGAACTGTCTTGATGCCAATCTTGGTCAAATAGTCTGTGACAAGGATGGAGTTGTGGACTGGTGCATTGTCCTGCTGGAAATGCCACTGATCCGATTTGCGAGTGCTGGCCACTTCCGACTGAATCTCTTCCTGAACTTCCTTAAAACCTCAACATAGTAACCCAAACCCTAACCACTCTGATGTATTGACTTCCTTACTCCTTCCACGCCACTCATCATCCCTCAAAGACTCCCTGCCTTCCTTGAATCTCTTATGCCACTCAAAAGCTGATGCTCGATTCATGCAAGATGGTTGAAAAACAGTCAAGCATTCCATATGTTTCTGCGGCATTTTTCCAAGTTTAAAACACAATTTTATTGCATATCGTTCTTCTAAAGTGCCCTCACGTCAAGATAGCATTTTTGAAATTCACCAGCTGTGATAATCAGGCTTTAGTAGGGTGTATTCCAATTGCTGATGTAGCTGTTCATTTGAACGTGAAATCATAAAAATTGGTCAGTCATCTCATAAGATGTATAGCAATAACATAGTGAATTTTCAAGAGTCTACGACAATATTAAATGCTTGTACAAAAAAGTCTGGAAACTTATTGAAGGCACCACGTATATATATAGTTTGTTATATTTATAAATAAATAGCGCTCAATATCAATGACAGAGCATATGGAATTTAGGATATCGTAAATACAGAATTAACAGCATTGAGGATTGCTTTGAGGCATCAATGCAAGGACTTAAAAACTGTATTTAGAAGAACAAAGAAACATTAATTACTGCAGTCAATTGCTGCAGTGACAACATCACTACAAATAATAAAACACCAAAAATTAGGAAACAAAAATGGGAAGATAAATAAATGTACGGATATTTCAATCGACAAACTGACGATATTTCAAATTAGAAGACCTGGACATGGCTATGAAAAGGAAACCTTTAGAGAGAAACTGAATCCCTTCTAATATCAGCACAAAACAACACCGCAAGGACCAAATACGTTAAAGCGAAAACAGATAAGACCTAACCGAATAGCAAGTGTAGGTTATGTGGTGATCATATTCACCCAACCCCTCCGCTCGGGCAGGATATGACACAAGGTCAATTTTTAAGCGGAGTTTAACAGGTTTGAATTCAGACTTTTCCTTCTCCTAGACTAGTTGCCTCTCCATGGCTGAAGAACCTTGTCTGCTCTACTATTTATCCATAGCTGGAGGGAGAATAGTTGGATTCATACCTTTCCCAAGGGTATTAGTGCTATGTGAAATGCAATCTGTCACGTCCTGGATTTGAACTCGTATCGCCGTGTTCATTTCATAACCATTACACCACAGGCACCTCCAAAAAAATAAAAAGGTGTTTACACAGGGGTGAAACACGCTTCCTATTGCCAACTCCTTTCATGATAGTTCACTTCATTTAGCGAATGACACTCGTATATTAAGAATATAGTTAAATGATTTTCGATATCTATATTTATCCCCCTAATGAGTGTCCTGTACACTAAACTGAATTGTTTAATATAGAACTGTTTTTGAAATTTAACTATGTGTTAACAAAATCTTTACTTATACTAAACTGAATAAGCTGAATTAGAACTGTAGGTTATGTGGTGATAGAGTGAAAAGATTATTCACTTGATTAGAGGATGCATCAAACTATCGTAAAAAGTGTACAAGATTAGACATGACTGGGAGGAAATGATCAACTTGGAATTATGCAAGAAACTGAAATTTGAATATACTACCAAATGCTCCATGAACAAACCAGAATCCATCTTGGTGAATGAGATGCACTAAAGTCTCTGGGATTTGGAGATTTGTACAAAAGGATCACCTAATCCCGACGAGAAGAACAGTCCTAGTAACTGTTGACAAAAAACAGAACCTGCTGGATTGTTGAATTTGTCATCTCTGCGGTGTATAGAGTAAAAAATCAAAGAAAATCAAAGGGGAGAAAATACTTAGACCTTGCTAGAGAACTAAACAAAATTATGGAATATGAGGGTGACAATGTTACCAATTGTACTTTGTGCTCTCGGATCGATCCCTAAGAACTTGGATAGGGTAATTGGAGACCTTGAAATTAGAGGACAAGCCGAAGTCACCCGAACTATGGAATTGTTGAGGTCGGCCAGAATTCTGAATAGAGTCAGGGTGATTTGAGGAGACTTGTGAAAAGCTAAAAAAAACAATTAAATGATGATAAACTAAACACAGTAGAATTGATAAAATAACAAATGTCAGAATTAATATAATTTAGCCACGAAAATAACCACTCGCCCGAAAAATCTCCGGAGATCACAAAAAAAAAAACAAAAAAAAAAACACCAAACAAATAAAAAACGAAGAGGACAGTAGAAACTAGTCCTCCATTCTTTGAATGATCCAGAAACTAGATGATCTCCAAAACAACAAGATATAAAGGTAAACTAACCACGAGGGATCATTTGGAGTAATGATCGTAAAGACGAGATTCCAAGTGCTATTAACCCTGTGTCTACGCTTTGGAACATTATCTATCTATATATCTATCTATCTATTTCCTTCCGTAGATATATGAGGTTGTCTATATATATATATATATATATATATATATATATATATATAGCTGGCTACGTTTCTATCTATCTATCTATCTATCTATCTATCTCCTTAGAGCTAACTAGTTAGGGAGATATATCAGGTTGTCCATATCTATCTATCTATCTATCTATCTTATTTAGAATGCCAATAAATGTAACTGGGATTGTGTTTTCTTATGTTCGCGACAGAGTTAAACATTGATTAAAAACAGATTTGAAAACTCCTTAAATTAAGAACACCTTTTGTATTACTGCCAGTTTCACAAATCTGATATTCAGGAGTATCTCTTTTCATTATTCACTTCACTTAGTTCTCTTTAAAACCTGTGTATCATGAGTGTCAATTCCTTCAATAGATTTTTTAAAATCAATTTTGAAACTATATGTTCCGTTGACACCTGCATATCAGCGAATCTTTTCAAAATACTATGAAAATCTCATGTTTATTTTATGTATTAATTTATTGAACATAGAAATTACGTTTAGATTTATGACTTTTGGTTAATTCAGCCTTAAAACAGAGTTTTCCGCTTGGATACAGAATTCAAGCAACGATCAAGTCTTACTCAGTAACCCCAGTAAGCAAATACAGGCATGTGAACAAGACTAAACTAAGTAAATAATAACGTCTTTGAAATTAATATTTTATATGCTCTAAAATAAACTTGGGCGTCAATTTTGAGATTTTTATCGTTAGCCTACATAAGGACAATGATATATAGTGAGACACAAAAATATAGAACTTTTGAAATGTTAAAAGGTTTTTTGTTTGGTCGTTGTATGGCATGTCAACCCCTGTGGGTTATTTTAAACCAAACCCCGGATTTTCTTGTCATGGTAATTCTAAGATAACACCAATTCCTCCATTTAAAAATTATATAATTATATATCCTGCCCATGAGGCTTATATGGGGTGTCCTCGTGGTGTAATGGTTAAAGCGATGGACCGCGGAATCTTAGTACCCGAGTTCGTACTCCAGTCGCGTCATTACGTTCACATTCGGGCAAATACCCTTGAGAAAGGTATTAATTCTCGGCAGCTATGGGTTAAATAGTACCACTACTGTTCTTCTAGGAGAATGGCTTCGGCATTAAATAACCTACGAAGGGTGATATGCCATTAAACAAAGAAACGTAAAAATGAGGCTTATGTTATGAGGACTCGGAACTCCGACTTGGGAAGACGTAGCCCCGGAGATGGCCGTGTCCTCTGTAGGGAATATGTACCTTCAAGACACATTAGGTCCAAATGGTCACCATGACTTGTTAATTTGAGCTCGCTTATACGTGGCATAAACCGGTGGCCCAGTGGTAGAGTTTCGGCTTCTGCATACTGTGGTTGTTAGTTCGATCTCTAGTTGTGGAGATCACGGTGTGCACTGGTGATTTGGTCGAGACAGCTGTTCAGTGCTCCGTGTGTTGCATATATGTGTTTGCCGGATTTTCTTGCCATGGCAATTCTAAGATATATATTTTAAAATAGGAAGGTTCACGAAGAGTTTTGAATTTATTTTTCTTACATACGTTATATATATATATATATACATATATATATATATATATATATATATATATATATATATATATATATATATATATATATATATATATATATGCTTCCAGCTTGTTGCTTTAATCAAAGAACATTTGTGGCACAAGAACTTTTAAATGGGTACTCAATGAGGCTTGAACTCATTCTTGTTTCCAGTATAAATATATATCTCTGACGAAAGCAACAAGCAGGAAACATATATATATATATGACACGTATGTAAGAACAAAATAAATGTGGGTGTCCACTTGGTGTAATGGTTAAAGCGATGGACTGCGGAATCGTAGTACGAGAGTTCGTACTCCAGTCGCGCTATTGTGTTCACTTTCGGGCAAATACCATTGAGAACGGTATGAACCCCCTTATCCTCCCATCTATGGGTTAAATAGTACCAATACTGTTCTTCTAGGAGAATAGCTTTGGCGTTGAATAACCTACGAAGAGTTGATATGCCATTAAACAAAGAAACCAAAATAAATGAATTAAAAAAATGCAAATCTCTTCGTGGACCTTCCTATTTTAAAATATATTCTTATTCTTTCTTTGGCTCTATAACAACCATCTTTATGTATATATATATATATATATATATATATATATATATGTGTGTGTGTGTGTGTGTGTGATTTGTGAACTAATCAGTTGTAGATAACTACATTTTTAAATAAGTTGTTAGGGTTCATTTATTTGCAGATATTAAAATGATTGCTCTTTAACACTAATTGTAAAAAAATAAAGTTGTCTCCCTTTAGTCGAGGGTGACCTGAAGGCTCCCTTTTCAATAGCTACTACACCAAGGTGTAGGGGAGGGCGCTACTCCTTTCCCTGGATTGCTCCACTTTACCCTTGATCCGTACCTTATAATGCTGAGTGTTATGCAAGGAGGCATCAAGTACCATTTTTTGAGTCTTTGGTATGACTCGACCTGGGATTGAATCCAAGTCTCCTCGGCCACTGGCGAACACTGGTTCCAAGTATTGTTATTTAATATCAGTTATCCTATTTATTAAATAATCCTATCTAATATGAACAATTTTCACACAGCCGTATGACTTCAAATAATAATAATCTTTAAAAAATGATGAAACGGTTTGAGTCGACCCATTGATAGGGCTCGAAATGGGATAACCAGTCCAGGTCAGAATGAACCTGAAATTTATGGTAATGAAGATGTACGCCACATTCCCCAAACTCCATAGCTGTCCATGCCTTTGTTAGTCGCGTATTGATGTCTTTCTCGGTTAATGAGACACTGCTTTTTAGGTAGGTAAACTTGTCCACTAGTTTCAGAGAAGTACTATTTAGTGTGGAGGTGTTGCCGCTCAGATTAAAGTACATGTATTCCGTTTTGTCTGTGGTGACATAGAGGCCTATGCCTGTAGCTGCTGGTTCCAGACTATGTATCAGGGATTCGGCTTGGGCGGGTGTATTTGCCAGAAGCGCTATGTCATCGGTGTCGTCCGCGTCCGTAATTGTTTATGTGGGGTATCTTCTACTTCTTTCCTTTATTAGCTTGAAACCGTTTTCTTTCATTATATCAATAGATGTTCTAAGATCTAAGTCTCGGCAGATGATAAAGAGGTATGGGGCTAATGTGTCACCTTGCAGCACACCTGCTACAATGTCGAAGTAGTCTGTGTTTCCACCCGGAGAGCGGAAAAAAGTTCAAACTTAATATAGGCAGGAGTGGGGAAGGTCTTTTTTCGAAAGCCATGGGCAGCAGCATGATGGACGTAAAGGCGGACGAACCCTATGACGGGTAAGCGACATACCTAACCAGGTTCTGGTGGTGGGGATTATGAATCCTACGGGACCATGGCCAGGATCAAATAATTCGATCGGAGAAATACTATTTCTCATCTGTTAGGGTGACTTCTGAAGATGAAAATAAACTTACTCTCAACCACTTGGCTTAATGTAGGTGACCCTAATATGACGACTTTTTCTAAGGCACCGTACAATTTCTGTATTTCAGTGTCCACGAGGAGAAATGACCGCGTGCTTTGTGGTCAGAGTAGTATGTGATGGAAAGACGCAGGATTGCTATGTTGGGGGGAATATTTTTCGGAAAGTCGCTCATTAACTGTCTTTTATTAGAAGTGTGATAGAATTTGCGTTGTCCATTGGTTTCCCAAGAATGAAACCGGTTCCTGGCTTCTTTCTGGATAAAAGATATTTTTCTGGTTACGTTATGACTCACTAACACAAGGAATTTCAGTTTTGCTTTTATTGGCATATTTAACGGCATATAAGACACGTGGGTACATTAGATTCACCCCAATTTCAGCTGGGCAAATTATGAAAAAAACAAAGTACAGATATTAAACCTGATGAAATCAATATAATGAATATTATAAATCTTTAATTCAGCATAATAGCCTTTTAAACAATGACAATAAGTAGATGAAAGTTACTCTGAGGTCAAAACTAATGAGTTGCCAAGTAGCTAATTTCGGCCGACTATCGTTTGACCAGCTCATTGGCCTAATGTGTAGAGTATTCGCCAATGGTCCGGGAGACCTGGATTCAATCCCAGGTCACTTCATACCAAAGACTATAAAAATGGTACTTGATACCTCATTGCTTAACACTCAGCAATATAAGGTACGAATCAAGAGTAAAGTGGAGCAATTCAGGGAAAGGAGTAGCGCCCTACCTTACACCTCAGTGTAGTAGTTATTGAAAAGGGTGCCTTTTGGTCACCCTCGGTTACGGTCGCCAACTTATAAAACCAACATATGGCATTTACGTCATCGTGGAATTTTAAAAGATATTTTCAGTAAAAATTAAAAAAAAACGTCTTATATGCTGTCAAATATGGTAATTGTTCGTCAATAATGAATCAATATACAATTTACTTTTTGAGAGGGAGGGAGAGGAGAGGAGAGGAGAGAGAGAGAGAGAGAGAGAGAGAGAGGCTTGCAATTAGGTATTTCTTGTGGTTTGCTTCTGATATGAACAATTAGACTCTTCAATTTGGAGGATCAAGATTTTCTTGATTTTCCGTGTTATTGGTCGGATACTTTTTTCTTTTCACTCAACCATTTTCTATACTGGTCGTGCACTTTCTCTACCAGTTGATTTCTTTCTGATCTCTATAACATTAACAACTTAAAACTTTTGCCCAAATTTTCAGACCGTCTCGAATGAACTTCAAAGGATAGCTGCTATGCTGTCTGGGATTTGTAATTTATTCTGAGTGTGTAGGGTGATTGGTGATTTAGTTTTTTTTTTCTTTTTTAAATTTAAACCAAGTAGCATCATTCACCCGTTGACGCAATGTAACAAGTGTAGCACTGGGGGTTATATGATCATTTTGGCTATCGGGTTACGGACATGCTTTTCGAGTCGCTACCCACGACCAACAGGCGGTCTCATTGAATGGAGGTGCACTCAGCTTATTCAACCATCCCAGCCAGCAAAGCAAAATAATTTTTTTAAAAGAAACTAATATTTCTTTAATTACTATTAACTTCAAACTTCCTCAGAATATAGTAAATAAAGGAAAAATAGAAAGTATTTTCTTACACCTAAATTGATTGATAAATTCGAAATTGAAGTAAAAGGCAAAATTTTTGTACAAAATCGATTAACTGTATTCAATATTTAACGGTACAAATTCTTGCAATGAGTTCAGTCAGATGGGCCTGTAGAATAAGGAGACAGCTTTTATGCAGAGGGCTAAACCCCCACTCCCACAGACTGTCCTGATTATAAATTAAACCACCTGATAGCGAGGCTCCAGTTCAAGAACTTTGGGGAGTGCTGAGTACCCCTTGAACCAATGTGGTAGTACCAGTGAATATCTTATTTATCGGTCATATAGAACTGTTCTGTCTTTAATTATATTGAATTTTTTGTCTTAAATAGCTATATTTGAAAGCATTTAACTGTGTGCAAACAAATGATCAATATCATATAGAATTATTAATGTTAAATATCTATATTAGAAACCATTTAACTGTTTACAAACAACAAATAGCAATGCATGAAATCATGCGTGAAAACAAATGTCCTTTGGCTTGTTTAAAAAAATGTTACCTACAAACTATTCACTTAAAAATTATATGTACATATTCACTTGAAAATCATACATATATATATATATATATATATGATTTTTAAGTGAATATATATATATATATATATAATTTTTAAGTGAATATATATATATATATATATATATTTATATATATATTTCAAGAAAAAAACAATAATCGGTCATATTAGGATAATGAATTTATTTCCATCCTGTTAAGGGCGTTGATATGAATCAAAGACTCCAAAATAATTTTTAACAGGACTTCATCAGATCCAGCAAAAAAAATCTGATTTTATTTACATTGAGCTCTTTACCGGTGATATTTGAATATTCAAAATTTGAATAATATATTTATCCTGACGGAATTGTTCCCTACTTCGGATTTACTGGATTGAAGAATAACTTATATGTGTGCGAGTGTGCTTGCGTGTGTGTGTGTATGTGTGTGTAAAATATCTGTCTGAGGAGTATACTCTTACGTTCGGTTTTAAAATACAAAAACCTTTGGTAGAAGAAAGTGGGTAAGTGAAAAACTATTGCTAAAAGAAAATAATAATATAAGTATTTTAGTTTATACACACACACATATATATATATATATATATATATATGAACAGGTTTTGCCTTTAAATAATTCATAAGGCTCGTTATGTCTTAAAACACAACCAAACCTGTTTGCAATGACGGCTTCCAGTTATTTTGAATAATCTGAAGTAAGATTTTTTTTCAGAAATTAATCAATTTTGTTCCATGTTGAGAAATCACCTTATGAATGTTTAAATTTTTGGGATTCCTCTGATAAAATTTAAATATCTTCGAACGTCTAATTTTCTAAGCCTTTAGCCATTCTCTTGTTTCCTCGGTAGTATGTTTAGGACCATTATCCTGTTGAAAAATGTGACTTTCAATGGTTGAAGATATTTTGATTGACTGAAGCAAGCTTTACCGTACTTCAAAATAATAAGCACTGTTCTTTGTTCTTTCAATTCTATGTTGTGCATCCACACATATACAAAATAACCCAATCACTATACAAAATAGCCTAATCTCTTTACTTCCATCAACGTATTCAGCTGTTGGCAAGGTATTTTGAGGCTTATGAAAGAACCTTTTTTTTCTCCAGGTCTTTTGATATCCCATTCCACATGATCACTTGTACTTGTATCAGCTTTCACCCTGGTCGGGTAGAACCGGCTTCTTCCCTTGCCAGTAATATGTTGTTCATTGAAGAAGATACTTTGGGATTTGATTGAGGGAAGGGTCCCAAGTCCTTCTTGGAACCCCCCCTGTTTGCCGCTGATTTTCCACAGACGCATTGACAGAGCGACCCGAGGCCGCTGGTTGCCGGAACAGACACCTCCTGGGTTTAACAGGTTTGAATGCAGAGTTTTCCTAGACTAGTTGCCTCACCAAGGCTAAAGAACCCAGTCTGTCCTACTATTTACCCATAGCTGGAGGGAGAATAATCGGATTCATAGCTTCCCAAGGGTATTAGCGCAATATGAAATGGAATTAACCTGCTCCAGGATTTGAACTCATGTCACCGTGTCCATTTCCAACGACAATAACCGTTACACCACGGGCACCTGCATTTTTTTCTTACAAGCCAAGAGAGTCAAGGGGAAACACCCTGTTGCCAAGCTTTTCAACAAATTCAAGCAACCCACTCCGGCCAAACACCACGGGCACCTCTTATTCCACATGATTCTCTATTATAGGCAATTATCTTCATAAACCTATTCTACCTTCACCATTGTGAAATACTTTACGCGTGTCAGCAAGAAATTCGAGATTTTTTTTCCACAAAGTGTGAGGATATGACGCAAATTCCGATTAACGTGGGTTTCTTTGAATGAATCCTGTAACGAAGGGATGGGTACAAAATTGCTTATGACATACGTTGGGCAATCAACTCAGGCCTTATCCCCTTCAGCTGAGAGTGCAGGTAGTGCCTACTGGGACGGACCATTGGAAATGAGTAGTTATTTTCATGATCTACCCACCCGGCAGCAGATTAAGTTCTTGTTCAAAAGACATTTTAAATTGAATTTGTTTTGGTGCGTGCCGTGGTGGAAATTTGAAAATTCAATTCAAAACTTCAAATTTTATTTTATTGTTTTACTTATATTTAACATTTACCATTTGTCCAATAATTTCTGTGTCTCCCCACCTCTCTCTCTATCTATCTATCTACCAAGTCTAGCATAAAGTTAGGCGGGTTTCGATCCCAGCGAGAAGCGTCCTGCGTGTCTAGCCACGTTGAAGAGTTGTTATACAATGAAACAGTCTGTCTGCGGATGACAATATATATATATATATATATATATATATATATATATATATATATATATTGAGATTCCTTGGTGTCGTGGCTACAGAGCTAGACTGTGAAACCATAGTAATTGGGTTCGAACTCTGGACACGCTATTCCTTTCGGACAATGGCTATTGAGAATAGTATAAATCGCTTATTCCTCAGCTTTGCGTTAAATAGAACCACTACTGTTCTAGAAGTATGGCTCTGGCATTAAATAAACCGCAAAGGTTGATATGCCAATAACAAAGAAACCAAACCAATTTATATATTTTCGGTTGAGTCAGAGATAATTTACGGTTTGAAATTGTTATAACTGTGCATTGCAAACTTTCAATGATATAAAACGCAACCGGAAACTACTGTGACGGCAAATTCTTTAAAATCCCAAAACGGGACTTTATTTTCGCACGTGTGAAGACGGGGCAGGTTGGCACTTGATCCCTCGTAGAATAAGTCCTCGTTCAGAGTTTTTCTCTCAGGCATATACGAACTGGCATATTATGTAGGGGATCAATTTATGGCAAGACTGACCGCCGCTGGCAAGGGGTTCCAAATTCCACACTATACACACACCCACCAAGGCTTCTAGACTTCCTCCCCTAGAACAATGGAAGATATTGACCCCTAGGTTTAGTCGTAATAATATTAGTAAAGTAGTCGGCAATTCCGGTTTCCCGTGTGATATTTTAAAGGAATCTATAGGACAATTTTAAGCAAGATAACAAAGGCGATGTGAAGCTGAAAAAGAAACATGAAAATAACAAATTCGTAGCAGACGCCAAAAATAACAACTTCAGGCACGTGGGAACATTAAAATATATCAATCTTTTACTACACATAGATATACACTTTCAACGTGTCAAATATATCATAAATGAACAGTCCATGAACATAAATGTCTTTCTTCTTTTCTGTTCTTTCGTTCTTCTTCAAATTGAGAGAGAGAGAGAGAGAGAGAGAGAGAGAGAGAGAGTATATAATATTGGGTATAAGGAGAAACGGTCTCAAAGTTTACTTACTTTTTTTTTTCGACGGAGTTCCTGTGGAGAATATTTCCTCTTTTACGGGCTCATAGACTTTATGCTATTTTTAATACTGGCTTGAAGAAATGGCCCCTTCGTGTCCGAGATATTCTTTTCGTCTTCTTTTACCCGGAGTATTTGGCTTTTGGTTCCGTCCACCACGAACCCTGTCCACCAACTAACTTTGTCTTTTTCTTTTTTCGCTGACGGGAAGAAGGTGCCACTGCCGTTTGTAGGGTCCCAGCCAAACATTTGGCTTCTACCTTCTTCCTTCCCGTGTCAGGCGACCAGGGGGAGGTCACCGAGTACAAACATCTGTTCTTAACGGTCATTATTTGACGGCTTGCTACTGTCAATTCGAACACGAGGATAGTAGTAATTTTATTTCTATCGTCTCAGTGGGATACCACGTGACACTACCTTATTAATGAGTGCCTTCATCGGTCATTCTAACTTTTGCTGTGAAAAAGTGTTCATCATAAGTTCATCTATGATCTTAGAATCCTAAAATGGAAGATATTGGTCATGCAACTTT
Source organism: Sepioteuthis lessoniana (assembly GCA_963585895.1). Lineage (NCBI taxonomy): Eukaryota > Metazoa > Mollusca > Cephalopoda > Myopsida > Loliginidae > Sepioteuthis > Sepioteuthis lessoniana. The sequence continues at coordinate 114,022,227 of OY757911.1, forward strand.
GTGGGAGTTTAAAAATAACTAAAACAGAATAAAAGACTTTTAGAGTTTTGGGCCAATATATCATTACTGGCCTCCACGTCCTAAACTGGTTTTTAAAGTTTCATCATGCCGTACGTCATTGAAAGACAAACCCCGACCAGAACACTCATCAAACTTTGTCAAGATAATCTAAGTGGGATGATCTCCAGAATATCCTTACAAGTAACAAAAAATGAATCTATTATGACAATTTTTATCGAAAAAGCAGTGGATTGACAAGAATGAATCTCAGCAGCCTATCCAAACGACGGAGCCTCGTAGAAGAAAAGTTATGATATCTGTTTTGTAGGATCACCACTGTATTATCTATTCTAAGTTTTTAAACCGTAGTCAGATATTCAATGCAGACGTATACTCTGCATTCGTCAATTGAAAAAAACGTCATTCTTCTCGATGATAATGCAGCAAAAAATATTGGATCTAGCATTATTTATTCTCCCCCACCAACTACCACATTTACCAGACCTTACATAAATAGATTTCCATCATTTTCGTTCTAAACAAAATACTATGAATAATAAAAAAATTTTCCAAGAAGATCAGGAGAAAACGTTTCTGAAAAACTTCCTTACCTCGAAACCATCTGAATTTTACTTTGGATAGATCAACAAACTGATGAAAGATCAAAAAGGTATTCGAAATAATGGTGTATATACTATTGATTGAAATTAATTAATCGTTAAATCCCTACTGACTAAATTGTTTTTGTAAAACGGAAATTATTCATGACTCAACACAATATATATATATATATATAGTCATCCACCGACAGACTGTTTCGTTGTATGACAATTCTTCAGTGGGCTCAGACCCGCGAGTTGCTTCAAACTGGGATCGAAAACCGGCTCATTTTACGTCGTTCGAACATCTTAACCCAAAGCCATTATTACTTTAGCGTAAGTGTAAGACTCTTTTGCATATATCTTTCTACGTATACGTTATCGGCTACCTGAAGTGCTCAGTTCTTGCGAAGAGCTATGCCTTTTAGCTCATGTGGCTGCCGGCAAATTTTCCATACTAGAGTGCTGATGGGGTCTAATATATATATATATATATATATATACAACAAAACAGGACTTTAACAGTGGCACTAAATTCACTAGAATGTACAAGAGAAAAAAATATCGTCTTGATTGTTAGTTTGTTCGTTTGGGTTTTATGGCACCTAACCTTTGTAGGTTATTTAATGCGAAATCAGTTTTTATACAAATAAACATTTCTATTTCAAACTATTCTGTTTAGCATAAGTGCAGAGTTTAATTTTTAAAAACTTTTCTACTTCAAGCTATTCAGTTTAGTCAAACAGTTCTAATTCAAACAATTCAGTTTAGTATAAGTACACAGTTTAAATGTTAAAACAATTCTATTTCAAACAATTCAGTTTAGCATAAGTACACAGTTTCGTTCTATTTGCCCCATAAAAAGGACCCTATCAGGTGCTACCACTCGGGGCCATAGTGGACTTGGGAGCGATGGCAATGAAGGGGTACTTCGCAATCCCCATAGATCCAGTATTACTGGAACCTCACCATCAGATTGTTTAGTGTCATATCCAGCACACTGTTGGGAATAGTCGGAATATATTCTTCAGCCCAAGCCGACAGAGAAATTATCGTCTTGATACCCTTACTCTGATTGGACTTGAAAACAGATTAAAACGATCCCCAAACCGTGGATTTTAACCCCCAAATACAAAACAAACTTGTTCATTAACTTCCATATTGAAAATGCTATAATGTTAAAATATTCATCATTTAAAAGGCCATAATTTAAACATTAATTATTTTTGTAGACAGCCCAATCGTTTGGGGCTGTAGAATATATATATCACTAAACAATTTGATAATCATTCTCCAGTCCTGAAGCATTGGGGAATGTAAAGTACCACTTCATAGCCATTACTCCCAGATCCACTCTGACCTGGTGTGGTAGTACATGTTAGGTTCATATCTATGGATCAAATAGAACTGTTTAACTATTTAAATGTGTGCAAACAAATGACTGATGTTAAATTGAATTGTCAGAGTTACATAGCGATGCGAATTAAACTATTGGTGCGAGATAGCAATACTTGAAGCCTTTTAAGTGTGTGCAAACAAATGATGAATGATTAATAGAATTATTCGTTTTAGATTAGAATACTTGAAAACTTTAAACTGAGAGCAAAAATTGAATTATTGGTATTATATATCAATGCTCGGAACCATTTGACAGTGAAATGAATCAATAGCGTCGAATAGAATTTTTAGAGTCAAATACAATTTATAAATTAACTTTTTATTCTTTTTAAAGATTAATTACCAACAATCTAATCACTTACAAATTGAATACGTATAAGTATTTCATCATCATCATATCACGTTGCTAGCACGGATTTCTCGGACTCTTTTTCGCCATTCGCCTGTCATCCATCGCTTCCAACGGGACTTCTACACTACGTCCTGTTTTTGTACAGAGTTCTGGTAGATAAATTCTTGTTGGTCGTCCAACTCTTGCAGGTCCGTGTGAAGAGGTTCATCGGAGAAAGTCGCTTATTAACTTCTCCATTTAAGTATCTACAAATAAATGACTTATATTAAATTAAAGTGTTAGTATTACTTAGCAATTGGACGAACACTCTACCCACTAGTGGGTAGAATGTTCGACAATGGTCCGGGAGACCTAGGTTCAATTCCTGGTCGCGTCATACCAAAGACTTTAAAAATAGTACTTGATACCTCCTTGCTTAACACTCAGCAATATAAGGTACGTATCGGGAGTAAAGTGCAGCAATCCAGGGAAAGGAGTAGCACCCTCCCCTACACCTCGATGTAGTAGCTGTTGAAAAGGGAGCCTTCGGGTCGCCCTGGACTATGGTCGCCAACAATATTTTTATTACTTAGCAATACTTGCAAACACTTAAATGTGTACCAACATTTGAATTCTGGTTCGTTCGAAAATGTTTTCAAATTATGGTTTAACAGATCATATATATTCAATATACGTAAGAATTATTATTGGCATTAAATAACTTACAAGAGTTGATATGCCATAAAATCCAACTAACGAATCAACCAACTTTTATAGACTGATGTTCCAACATAACGAAGTCAATCTTTTTGTATTCAAAAACCTTTTAGTTCGGCGGGGGGTGTCCTCGTGGTGTAATAGTTAAAGCGATGGACTGCAGAATCGTAGTAAGCGAGTTCGTACTCAAGTCACGCTATCACGTTCACTTTCGGGCAAATACCCTTGGTAAAGGTATGAACCCCTTTTTCCTCCAAGCTATGGGTTAAATAGTACCACTACTGTTCTTCTAGGAGAATGGTTTTGGCATTAAATAACCTACAAAGGTTGATATGCCATTAAACAAAGAAACCAAACCTATTAGTTTGGTAAAATAAACACCAGGTTTATAATGATAGTTGTAGGACGTAGCTGCTCCCGATTAACAAATCAGTTTTTAATAAACATTTGTGTGTCTATTCTATTATTTTATATATATATATATATATATATATATATATATATATATATATAATGATGAACCAAATTTTGTGGAATTATCAAAATACTCAAAATCAAAAAAAAATCTTTTACACACACACAAACACCCTCACACACACACACACAAACACACATACACACAAACACACACACACACACACACACACACACACACACACACACACACATATATATATATATATATATATATATATGTGTGTGTGTGTGTGTGCATGTGTGTGTGTGTGTGTGTGTGTATATATAAAAGTTTTATTTTTGATATTGAGTATTTTGATAATACCACAAAATTTGGTTCATCATTATCTCACCAAGTGAGATGGAGAGAACCAAAATCCTCTACAATATATATATATATATATATATATATATATATATATATATATATATTTATATGTATATGTATATGTGTGTGTGTGTGTGTATATCTTTACACAAGAATGTTGCGAGCAATATTGAACAAGTCCTGGCGGCAACACCCCACAAAGCACCAACTATACGGCCACCTGCCTCCCATCACGTAAACTATACAAGTTAGATGAACCAGACATGCAGGACACTGCTGGAGAAGCAGGGACGAGCTCATAAGTGATGTACTCCTATGGACCCCACATATGGCCGACCAAAAGCAGGACGACCAGCTCGAACATACATACAGCAGCTACGTGCGGATACGGGATGTAGCTCTGAAGACCTGCCAGAGGCAATGAATGATCGGGAGAAGTGACGAGAGAGGGTCAGGGATATCCATGCTAGCGGCACATGATGATGATGATGATGATACATATATATATATATATATATATATATACATACAATGGAAGAGGGTGTGAGAAGGGAAGGGTAGGTGAGGAATGGGGGAGAACTGTTACTATTAGAATGATTTGCTTTTCTCTTGATGCTACCTATCGTTGAGATAGCTAAATGTTTAATTCAATTAATTTGATTGGTACACCAACATACTAACATTCATTAGCACACAAACCTAGGCATACATACGCACAAACCAAATCCTCCTTCAAACAAAAATTTACCTTACTAATCGGTCTTTTTTTTTTGAAAACCTTTCTCTCTGTCTGATAAATGCGTAAAACAAGAAACCCAGGGTCCCAGGAGACCGGGGTTCAATCCCAGGTCGAGTCATACCAAAAACTTTAAAAAATGGTACTTGATACCTCCTTGCCTAAAACTCAGCATTATAAGGTTCGTATCAAGGGTAAAGAGGAGTGATTCAGGGAAAGGAGTAGCGCCCTCTCCTATACCTCGGTGTTGTAGCTACTGAAAAGGGAGCCTTCGGTCGCCCTCGACTACAGTCGCCAACTTTTTTTACTTATCTATATATATATATATATATATATATATATAGATAGATAGATAATAAATGCTCAATATCATTGATAGAAGGTATATTTGATTTTGGATTAGTTTAAGATTGTCGAGATTAAGAGTCAACGGTTGTTGGTAATTGCCATTTTTACCCGTGCATTCGTCAGACGGCATGAAACTGACAGTCACCAAGTGTCTTTGCTCTGTCTGTCTATTTGTCTGTCTCACTCTCTCTTACATTCTCTCTCTCTGTTACTTTCTATCCCCCCCTCTCTCTCTCTATATATATATATATATATATATATATGAGTAAAACTGGCGACTGTATTCGAGGGACACCAAAAGGCTCCTTTTTCAATATCTACTACACCGAGGTGTAGGGGAGGGCGCAACTCCTTTCCCTGGATTGCTCCACTTTACCCTTGATAAGTACCTTATATTGCTTAGTGTTAGGCAAGGAAGCATATAGGCATATATATATATGCTTAAATCTACTTTAAATTGACCGATCCAAGGTCATTTGCCGAAATTTGAGTTTCAGGAGAAATCGAATATTAGGTTTGCGGTGTGAATAACTAAGCAGAAACGAATTTCTGTTGGATAACAACTGTTATTTCATATATATATATATATATATATATATATATATATATATATATATATATATATATATATATATATATATATATATATATATATATATATATATATATATATATATATATATATATATATATATATATATATATATATATATATATATATATATATATATATATATATATATATAAAAACTAAAACTAAGATAAAACTAAGTTTAGTTTAGTTCTAACACAAGGTCAGAAGTATATATTTATACGTTTATAATATACCCTTTATTTAGGAGGTGCCCGTGGTGTAATGGTTATCGTCGTAGGAAATGAACACGGCCACACGAGTTCAAATCCTGGACGAGACTGATGGCATTTCGCATAGCACTAATACCATTGGGAAAGGTATGAATCCAATTATTCTTTCTCCAGCTATGCGTAAATAGTAGGGCAGACTGATTTCTTCAGCCTTTGTCAGGCAATTAGTCTAGGAGAAGGAAAACTCTGAATTCAAACCTGTTAAACTCCGCTTAAAAAATGACCTTGTGTCATATCCTGCCCGAGCAGAGGGGTTGGGTAAATATGATATGATAATATACCTTTTTATAAATATCCGCATGTTCGATTCTTCTGATTATTCTATTCACTGAATCGTAACCAGGATGTATAAAATCTACTCTCATTTCTTTTTATTTAGATAAATGTACTCTCAGACGTTTTGTACCCCCCCCAAAAAAAAAAATTTAAAGAAAAGAAAAATGAGGAAAAAACCACAACAATAAAAAAACGAGACAATGAAAAAAAAAAAATGAAAACGATTAAGGATCTGCATACATTCTTTGGTTTCATTAAATGATTATTTTTCTGAAAGTATCTTCTGTCCAATTTTGCTGAGTTGGGCAGATTGGGTTATTTAGTCTTTGTTAGGCAACCAGTCTTGAAATAGGAAAGACTCTTAATTCAAACCAGTTTTACTATGTTTAAATATTATCCTTAGGTCACTTCCTGCTCGTGGAGGAAGAGTTACTTATTCAATACACACACACACACACATACACAAACATATATATATATATATATATATATATATATATATATATATATATGTGTGTGTGTGTGTGTGTGTGTGGTGCTTTCAATAGGTTTCCAGAGCTTTTTGTACAGGCATATAAAATTGTCGTAGACACTTGAAAATTCAGTATGTTATTGCTATAAATCTTATGAGATAACTGACCAATTTTTATGATTTCATGTTCAAATGAACAGCTACAACAGGAATTGGAATACATATTACTAAAGCCTGATTGTCATAGCTGGTGAATTTCAAAAATGCAATCTGACACTTTTGAAGAACGATACGCAATAAAATTGTGTTTAAACTTGTACAAAATGCAATCTGGACGTGAGGACACTTTAGAAGAACGATATGCAATGAAATTGTGTTTTAAACTTGAAAAAATAAATGCCACTGAAACGTATGGAATGTTTCAGAACTCTTTTCGACCATCTTGCATGAATCGATCATCAGTTTTCGAATGGCATAAGAGGTTCGAGGAAAGCAGGGAGTCTGTGAGGGATGATGAGAGGTGTGGGAGGAGTAAGGAAGTCAAAAGACCTGAGTTGATTGGCCAAAGGGGTAGGGTTAGGGTTACTGTGTTGAGGTTTTAAAGGAGTTCAGTAAGGGATTCCGTCGAAAGAGCCAGCACTCTTCAAATCGGGTCAGTGGCATTTCCACCAGGACAATGCACCAGTCCACAACTCCATCCTTGTCACAGACTATTTGACCAAGATGGGCATCAAGACACTTCCTCACCCTCCCTATAGTCAAGACCTTGGTCCCTGTGACTTTTGTTATTCCTTAAGCTCTGAGGCTGTTGTTATGAGACAATTGAGGAGATGAAGGAGGCTGTGACGAAGGTCATTGACACGCTCACACAATAGGACTTCCATGGGGCTTTCCAGAAGTTGTTGGAACGGTAAAACAAGTGCATTGCCGCCGGAGGAGATTGCTTAGAAAGGGGACTATAGTTTCATGTGTGTACTATCAATAAATGTGCTCATACGAAAAAAGTCTGGAAATTTATTTAATGATCCTAATATATATATATATATATATATATATATATATATATATATATATATATATATATTTGATATCATAAAACAAGAGAAAATAGCATACAGTATCCGCTTATATAAAGTGGAAAACCATTTCTTAACTTTGGTGGTATGACTAGAACCTGGGGCTTTCAGTCTGATTTTAAAGAAAACAACTTGAAGTCGTGGGTTTACGGATACTAAATGAATAAAAACGTGCTGATATAAATAATGAACTGTTTCCGGACATTTTTAAAGAGGGTCGGCTAACAGCGCCGAGATGATAATAGAAATGGAGTCTTAACTTTCAAGTTAACGATCATATATTCAAAAGTTTTCGTCATATTGGACGTTGTGATTTTTTTTTTTTTGTGCATAAGTTTAAAAAAAGACATTTCTCGTTTGTATAAATCTTTAGGGAATAACATTTTTAATTGGCTAGAACGTTTATTCGGTTTATTAAGTTAGAATAAAAGTGTTCTTTTTTTTTATCTTCCTATTAACTTTGTTGGACAATTTACCGTTTTCTTTTACGATATTCTGCCATATTTCAGGCGACTCTAAAATTCCTGTCCCATGGATTTTTATTTTCTAAAGATTTATTTCTGTCAGTATGTCAGTCTCCCTCTCCATTCTTCTCTTTTATACAAACAAATTATTGTCGACAAATAAAAAAGTCCCATCAAAATTATTCAAATTCACTGAATGACCCATAAGTAATTGATATGCCGGTTGGGTGAAAAAATATTTGACATCATAACTGTGTATAAAGAGTTATTATAAACAAATTAAAAAAAACAATTTGAATGAATCAATTTCGGCATAAAATCACCCATAAGAGTTTGATATGCCGTTAAATAAAAAAACAAACCTAACCAAAATTTATTGTACGACGTAAATCATTGATATGGTGCCGGTCATTCGAAATATTTATTACCTATCCATTGCGTTTGTTTTCAGATGAAGCTCATATTGTTTTGGTTGATTGTAGTTCCCATGCTTTCAAACCAGAGGTTTTCTTTTTCTATTAGGAAACATATTCATTGATCCGACCCAGGGGAGAAACGCTCTTTTGGGCTGGGTAGGGTGAGTCGATCGAGCATCAGTGTCTATATTGGCAAATGTGATATCAGCACACGTTCTTGTGAACTTATGCAAATCGCTTATGTAAATTGTTTCCAGCTTCTCTTTCTTTTCATCTCATTGAATAGCGTCAACATCGCTCTGACTTTTGTACAATGTTCGTTTGGCCAACATACCATGTGTCGTTTCGTCACCTTGCCTCCTAGAATAACAAATTCTCCCTTCATCAGTCTCTCTCTCTCTCTCTCTCTCTCTCTCTCTCTCTCTCTCTCGACTGAATTTGTTACAATTCAGTGAGGGAGAAAGATGGGACTGTCAGTGGGTTTGTAATTCATCCCGACCGTCGAACGTGTTAAAATGCGATCATCGCACCCCAGTCGTTTCTGATCTGTCTGTTAAAATCCAATTCATGCTATCTTGTCGTGACACTCATCCCTTAGTTGCGAGGATCAAATTTCAGACGCGAAACGTGGAATCAGTAGAGATACGGTCAGCGTGCGTGGAGAGAAGAATGGAGAGACGGCAGCCATTTGAAAGCAGCCTAATAAAAGGGAGATAAATCGACGCAGAAAAGATGCAGTGAAAAAAAGAAAAAAGAAAACAATAGAAAGATCAGAAAGAAATGAATAATAAAGAAAGGAAAACCGGACAGCCTGTCGATTTGAGGAAAAGTAAAAAAAAAAAAAAAAAAAAAAATGAAAAGGGCAAAAGAAAGCAAACAATATTTGGTTTGGTTTAATGGAATATCAACCATTGTAGGTTATTTAATGCCAGATCCATTTTTATTCGTATAAACACTTCTACTTTAAACAATTCAGTTTTGCATAAGTAAAGTAACGTTGGCAACCTTCCTCGAGGATGACCCGAAGGCTCCCTTTTCAAAAGCTGCTACACCGAGGTGTACGGGCGGGCACTAGTCCATTCCAAGGATTGCTTCACTTTACCCCTGAACCCGCCCTATAGTGCTGAGTGCTAAGCAAGTTGGCATCAAGTACCATTTTTAGAGTCTTTGGCATTACTCAACCTGGGATTGAACCCCGGTCTTCCGGAGCATTGGCGAACACTCTACTCATTAGGCCAATGGCCCAGTTTTTTGCATAAGTACACAGTTTAAATGTCAAAAACAGTTCTATTTCAAACAATTCAGTTTATCATAAGCACAGTCTTTTGTTTACTCACGGTTAAATGTAAGTTTTACGTAAGTACAGTTTATTATTTACGCAGTTAAATGTAAAACAGTTCTATTTCAATCAATTCAGTTTAGCATCAGTACACAGTTTAAATGTCAAATAGTTCTATTTGACCCATTAATAGGACCCTATCAGGTGCTTCCACTCAGAGTCAGAGAGGACCTTGGAGTGATGGCAATGAACAGGTACTCCGCATTCCCCAAAGCTTCAGCATTACTAGAACCTCACCAACAGATTGTTTGATGTCATATACAGGACACTCGTTGTAGGGGTCTTAATCCTCTGCAGAGACGCAGTCAGTGTATTCTAGAGTCCCAGCCAACTAGGCCATATATATTTGGAAGTTGATGAGGGATTAATGTATTGAGAAAAACGAGACGATCAGTTAATCTTTAGTTTTCTGTTTTAATTGTGGTTCGTAATATCTATGCTTTTACTTATCTGGTTTGAGGTGGATTCTGGTTAGAATAGTTATCCTGGTCATATCATTAAGTTAGATTATCAAAACAATGCCGTTCAGCGCGGACGCAGACCCAGCCAAATTCTCCAGTAACTGTATATTTTGATTGGTGTTCTTTTTCTTTAAGAAAATTTCAGTGCATGGCTCAAAAAGAAATTTCTCACTTTGATGTACCTTTTTTTTTTAAATCACACATGCACACTAAGACACATGCACACACATCTATCCATCTATATATATATATATATATATAGGGGAAGTCCTTGTAACATAATGATCAGTATACTAAACTGTGGCATTTGATGTACCTTTTTTTTAATCACACATGCACACTAAGACACATGCATACACTCACACTCACCACACACACACACACACATACACACACACATATATATATAGGGGAAGTCCTCGTAAAATAGTGATCAGTATACTAAACTGTGGCATTGCAATATTTGAGTTTGAGCTTTCATCCTTTTCAGACTAATACACTAATGAAAGGTATGAGTCCATTTATTCCTCTTGCTATGGATTAAATTGTACTAATACTGTCCTTTCGCAACGGCACGAGTAGTCCTGGCGCATTAGTTAGCCAGTAAAATACAGAAAGTTTCAGAACTTTCGAAACAAAATTATCGGGAACAAATTGAGGATCACATATGCAAGAGCAATAAAAATTACATTTATTGAAGGATAGATGGATAGCATTTTAGAATCTTCAACTATTTAGTAGGGGGCTGTCCTCATGGTGTAATGGTTAAAGCGATGGACTGCGGAATCGTAGTACGCGAGGTCGCACTCCAGTCGCGCTATCACGTTCACTTTTTGATAAATACCCTTGGGAAAGGTATGAACCCCCTTATCCTCACAGCTATGGGTTAAATAGTACAACTACTGTTCTTCTAGGAGAATGGCTTTGGCATTAAATAACCTACAAAGGTTGATATGCCATTAAACAAAGAAACCAAACCTATTTAGTAGGAAATTGATGTGGACCCAATTTGGAAGAAGGAAAAGATAACTCGGGATGTTACATAGCCATGATATGGCAACGTGAAACGTACATAGAATGTTCTTAACATATATACATCTATTATCTTCTAAACCTTTTTGAATAATTGTTGTCTATCGCACCACGTTTTTGATCCAGTAAACCTCTGGCCGGCTTGGGTAGGATTTGAAACCGCTATCTTCTGACAATGCTCACCTGGAACCGTTGAAACTCAACGCCTCTATCCGCTGCGCCACGGGTCCAGAAGGGCGACCAAGGATTTTTTGGTCTAATAAATCCAATTATTTGTTCTCTTTATCCGGTCTTCCATAGTCGGGTCCGTACCGAATTTTGTAATTGTCTTTAATTGGAATCATTTTGAGATTAGGCTTCTTAATCTGAGAATTAATTTTTTTTTCTGTGGTGCGATAGACACCAACTATGGAAGGCAGTAATTATTGGGGATACGGTTACAAGACTCAGCATTCCTATCCGAGGTCGCGGTAAAATCACCTGAAGAAGGCCAGAGGTGAAATTTGGCCGAAACGTAGTGAAAGAAGAAACAACATAAAAAACTACCAAGATGAGGACAAAAAGTCCGCAATAAATAAATTAAAAAAAAAAAGATTAATTTTAAGATTAAGAAGCCTCATCTCAAAATGATTCCAATTAAAGACAACTTTTTGAATAACTTCAGTATGAATTAATGTAAATTTTAGATCATTTATTCAGTCATTATATAAATTCAAATGAATAGAATGTTGGTTAATTTCTATAATTCATTACATAGAGATCAAATGCAAAGTTTGACGGAAAGAATGCCCATTTTCTATATTTTTACATCCTAAGTAGTTAAGAAATAACGTATAGTACCAGTGTACCATAGCCAGATACGGATATGAGTGAAACGTACATAGAATGTTCATAACATATATAGATATATATATATATACATAGAACATAGGAATCCCGAAACACGAAAAACACTAACGACTTTTTAGTTCAGGTACGAAACGTTTTATTACCTTTGAGTTTAAAGGTTCTTCGACATAAGGAGAGAGATACACATTCTTTCTATTCTGGCTTTTCCATCTGCCGCCCATCTCGTGCAGCGCCCGTAGCGCGCAAATTCGTCTGGCCTCTGGGAGCCCCGAAAGTCGACCCTTTTCGTTCGGAGTCTAGTTCTCAACTCCACTAACTGACTTTTTCAAATCTCCCCAAATCCTCCGCGCGCTTCCGGTGCATGACGTCATTCACATCCCCCTATCTGAGATTTTTATTTTGACATCTCTGAATGACACGTCCGCCCGCGCACGCGCGTGAACACCTGCGTTCATGTTGCATCAACCTAACCCATGCAAACAGCCGAAAGGTTCTCAGCCTAACTAAACCCAAAGGCAAAAAACGAAATCCCTCGGCCATTATATTACAGGAACACGGTATAAGTGCAAGGATATATTGAAGTAACAAGATACAGAGAAAAGTGGGGGGGGCGTAAGCTAGGCTTACTAGTCAGTCGAATATCCAGTCTCTATGAACGGCTGACCATTAATCCCCACGAGAGTACTTGGCTCTCGATTAATATAGGATTTAGAAGAGTCCATCAATGGGTAGGTAACGGTCCCATAACAGAAATATAGAACAAATCATTTCAAGAGATGCTCTATGTTTTATGCGCCAATGCTTTCATTTTAAAAAAGACAAGTAGACGATATTCCGCAAAAAACTGGCAAAGATTAAGAAGATGACCTAACATTTTTCGCAAATACACTTGCCCAAGCAGAATCCCGACTGCATAGGCTCGAGCAGACTGCAGGTAACATCGGTCTCTATGTAAATACAAATAAAACAGTTCATGAGTTTTAGACAAAAAAGAGTCAACTCCGCATTAAATGGAAAGTTTCTAAAATCAGTAGACAAATTCACATACCTCGGCAGCAGTATCTTATCTTCTATAAATGATATAAATATGAGCCGAGCGAAGATGTTGAATGCTATTAACAGGCTATCGATGATATGGAACTTTTGTCTCTACGATTAGATAAAATAGCTGTGTTCATACTACTATACGGGTGCACCATATGGGCACTACGTTGTGTCTTAAATAAGTCCTAGAAGCAATAACCCACGAAAGAGTAACTGTTCGGCCTCCTGCTTCCCATCAAACTTAGTAAGATGAAAAAGGTTGTTGGCTGAGAAAGGACGAACTCATAAGCGACGTTCTTTAATGGACTCCTGGATTTGAACGTGCCAGGATTAGCTGACAAGCCATGACTTACATCAGCCGTGTACGGACTCAGGATACAGCCTAGAAGACCCACCAGGAGCGATGAAGGCTAAGGATGGATGGCGAGTGAGAGTCAGGGATTTCTGTTTTATCAGCATGACTTGATGATGATGATACTGGACTGTGCCCGACTAAGATGAGTAAACATTAAAACGTATAAATAGGAGTGTTAGTAGTGTTAGTAATAGCAAAGGGAGGAATTGGCAGTTGGTGGTGGAGTGAATAAGAAATTTGTGAGGGTTCGTCGGCTTTGTGCTGTGAAACGAACCTGCCAACAATCGTTTGACAACAAAGTATGGAATCAGATTACATAACATTTATTCTCAGCTTGTGTCACGCTTCACAAGTGACCAGCATTTGTTACGTAATGCCGGGAAGGTCACAAAAAAGATTTTTTGTGTTGCAAATGGAGAACAGGGAAGAGAATTATGATATTAACATAGAAACATAAAAACAAAATAAAGCCAAAAAAAGGAAAATAATAACTTTATATATATATATATATATATATATATATATATATATATATATATCAGAATGAACAAGATTTTTAAAAGCGTATTTCAAAAAAGATCGGGATAAAACTTAAAATAAACGTAGTTCAGTTATCCCTGTTTAGTTGTTCTATAACTGACACTTTCCTGCAAATTTTTTTGAGTGTGGTCACTACCTATGGTAACGATATGTCTCTATTCTTCATCTCACATGGCTGCATAGGTAACACGGGGGCCTACATCGGGTGCCTAGAGGAGGTACTGCTGTCCTGGATCGAGAAAGGCAGCTGGAGAATACATATCATATTTACCAACCCCTCCGCTCGGGCAGGATATGACACAAGGTCAATTTTTTAAGCGGAGTTTAACAGGTTTGAATTCAGAGTTTTCCTTCTCCTAGACTAGTTGCCTCACCAAGGCTGAAGAACCTAGTCTGCCCTACTATTTACTCATAGCTGGAGGGAGAATAATTGGATTCATATCTTCCCCAAGGGTATTAGTGCTATGTGAAATGCAATCAGTCTGGTCCAGGATTTGAACTCGTGTGGCCGTGTCCATATCCTGCGACGATAACCATTACACCACGGACACCCCTAAAGAAGAATACATTTCAGGCAACATGATTCTGCACTATTCAACACAAGCAAGAAAGGCCAGTGCTAGCGCTGAGAAAATTTCTTTGCTTTCATCACCCCCAAACATTTGGATACCTAACTCCCCACATTGCTATCCCTTTGGTTATTATGAGTAGGGCACGGCTATGTGGTTATTTGTTGGTTATTTGGGTGTAATGGCATCCATCGACAATGGTCCGGGAGGCCTGGGTTCAATCTCACGTCGCGTCCAACAAAAGACTTTAAAAATGGTACTTGATACCTGCTTGCTTAACACTCAGCAATATAAGGTACGTATCAAGGGTAAAGTGGAGCAATTCAGGGAAAGGAGTAGCGCCCTCCCCTACACCTCGGTGTTGGAGCTATTGAAAAGGGAGCCTTCTCGTCGTCCTCGACTACGGTCGCCAACTTTACTTTACTTATTTCAAACAATACAGTTTAGCATAAGTACACTGCTTCGTTGTCAAAAACATTTCTATTTCAAGCTATTCAATTCAGTCAAACAGTTCTAATTAAAACAATTCAGTTTAGTATAAGTATAGTTTATATTTACACACATCTAAATATTAAAACAGTTCTATTTCAAACAAATGAGTTTAGTTTGCCACAGTTGCAATGCCAAAAACAGTTCTATTTCAAACAATTCAGTTTAGCATAGGTACGCAGTTTAAATGTTAAAACAGTTCTATTTTGATCAATTCAGTTTTGCATAAGTATGCAGTTTAGTTCTATTTAACCAATAGATAGGGTCCTATCGGGTGCTACTACTCCAGGCCAGAGTAGACCTGGGAACGATGGTGATGAAGGGGTGCTCCGCATTCACCAAAACTAAATCATTACTGGAACCTCAACATAAGATTGTTTAGTGTCATATACCGGAGAGTCGTTATGGGGGGGGGTCTTACCCCTCTACAGCCTCAGCTGACTTGGCAAACGGCCGAGTGTGAGACCCATAAAAATCCATGCAACACCAAAGATAACACCAAGGATAACGGCAGCATTAACTAATACAAACAAGGAGACCGTCGGAAATGCTTGGATGAGATTTCTAATTCGTTTGAAAGCCATGATTAAGTCCAGTAAACATTTGGATTAATAAATCTAATTCATAGTATTTCAAGATATTTTCATATAATTCTTATAAATATATCTGATAAAGGATTTGGTTTCTTTGTTTAATGCCATGTCAACCATTGTAGGTTATTTAATGCCAAAGCCATCCTTCTAGAAGAACAGTAGTGGTACTATTTAACCCATAGCTGGGAGGATAAGGGGATTCATACCTTTTCCAAGGGTATTTGTTCGAAAGTGAACGTAATAGCGAGACTGGAGATCAAACTCGATTATTACGATTCCGTTGTCCATCGCTTTAACCATTACACCACGAGGACACCCTCTCGTTAAGAATTATCTGTCACAGACATGGGTTGAATAGTACCACTTCTGTTCCCCAAAGATGGTTTGGCATTAAATAACCTTCAAAGGTTGATATGTCATTAAACAAAAAACTCAAATAGTACCACTACTGTACTTTTGTTATATATTGACCCACGACAGAGCCGTCAATCAAGAGACGCACCTGTGTAAATAAGCGGAAGAACAGCGGAAGTAGGTGCGCGCGAGACAATAATATAACCAGGTGCCCGGGGCGGTTCGAGTCAGTTGGAGACAAGATGCCGAAATGAGAGCCCGCGCCAGACAGAGGGCTTTGGGCCCTCAGTGACTCACGGTTGAGCAACCCAGCTAAGATGAGGAAGAAATGCTTCTATGGTCGAAGAAGAACTTTGGGTCAATATAGCAGTCTGTCCCCGTCTCCAACTCATCTCTCACACACAATAACCATCACTCTTTCGAGAATAAAGTGTGAGAGGTATATTTTCTATAAAGAAGTGTGTTCGTTCGTTCATTGAAGTTCGTCATTATTGTTGACTATGTTTCCGCATATATTTGTATATGTATGTGGCTATACAACACTTTTACAAGGATGGATTTCGCATTAAATATCACACAAAAGTTGATATGCCATAAAACAAAGGATCCAAACCCAACGTATCCAGACTGAGTTCATACTCTTCTTTCAAATTGCTACTGGCCTATCCGATAGTAAGGCACGGTCTCGAAGTTTGGGAAATGTGGAGAACCCCTTTATTCCGATTATTTTTACGTTTTCTCCGGAGTGGTGGTACCTATTAGTGTCCTATAATTCGGTCAAATAGAAAGGTTAATCTTAGAATTACCATGAACATTCAATAGAATTATTAGCTCAGGCTCGTCTAAAAATGATATCGACAAAATATGTTTTGAAATCATATATATTTATTATACATGTACCAAAAAAAAAAATTGCCATTTAATCACCTACAAGGGTTGATATGCCATAAATCCCAACCAAACCAAACCCTACACATTTAATATATATTTATAAAAAGGGTTTGACATTAAATAACCTACAAGGGTTGATATACCATCAAACTCAACCAAAGTATATTCTATATATCTAATATATATGTATAAAAAGGATTTGGCATTAAATAACCCAGAGAGTTTGGTATGCCATCAAACACAACCAAAGTAAATCCCATATGAATATATATATTCATATGTATATAAAGGATTTGGCATTAAATAACCTACAAGGGTTGATATGCCATCAAACCAATCAAAGTAAATCTTGTATATTTAATATACATGTATAAAAAGGATTTGACATTAAATAACCTACAAGGCAAACCAAACTGTGCAAACAAAATGATTTTACCAACAAACTGTTCGTTTACATGTATGTGTGTGTGTGTGTGTGTGTGTGTATCCATAAACAGGATTTAGCTTTAAATAACCCACAGGGGTCGATATGTCATAAAAAAACAACCAAACCAAATGCAATTGAGCCGTTTCGATGGAGTCTTGAAATCTACGCATCGGTATAGACAGATGTTCACGTTGCCTTTGCACCGGATGGTTGATTTAAAGATAATCGCATATTCCTCGGAAACCTTCCCCTCTTGTATTATTTGTTTAGCTCGGTTGAGTTAATTAGTCGACACTTTTGGCACAACTAAAAGGGAATCCCTCGGAAATCAACACATGAGTCTCACTTTTTGTGTGGGCGCCTTTTACTATAAAATAACTGTCTAAATTGACTTTGGGACGTCGGTTACTGGCATATCAACTTTTGTGGGTAAATGAATGCCAACGCAATTCGTGTAGAATAACAATGGTACTTTTTTTTATCTTTAAGGGTTTTCAGACTATTGTCTTTCATCTTCAGGTGGTATATAAAAAAAGAATCTGAATATGAGCACAGGTAAAAAATTCATGCAAAAATCTGAATATGAGCACAGGTAAAAAATCATACATAATAGTAGTAATTCTAGTCAATTAAGTTAAGTTTATATGTCCCAAAAATTCTCTCTGAATTGTCCAGCAGGACACATGGCGTAACGGTTATAGGCGTTGGTTCCGTAATATTCTAAGGAGACAATCATCTGGAGGTTGCAGGCTCAATTCATCGAGTAACAATATAGGAATACTTAACACTTGTATCCTGTTATGGCTAACGGAATCAGAACAGGCGACCCCCGTGGATTCAATAAAGGACGTAGTTCAAAATTCCGTGAAGGTTCCCGAGTTCGACAAACACCTGAAGAAGGCCGGAGGACATATCGGCCGAAACGTTCTGGAAATAACAATAAAGATGAAGACAACAGTCCGTAAATCCTTAATGATAAAAATCAACAAGCTTCGTCTCAGAAATTTAGACAAGTAACAATGGTATGGGTATACAAAGGAGCACATTTTTCCCAAGGGTATTTATCTAAAAGTGTACGTCATTGCGTGACTAGTTCGAACTTATTTACTTTAACGTCGACACTAGCACTTTGACCATCACACCACAGAAACATCCTGTCCCTCTGATAAATCCAAACGTTACTTATCTAGACACACGTATCATTGAATTTTTAAAAAATAATACAGGAGCAATGCTTAAGTACCAATACTTTTGAGCACACTTCGTACTTTGTTATATTGTGTGTGTGTGTAAGTATATACTCAGATTGATACGTACCCAAATAGTGTATGCATTGACAAAAACGATTGAATCAAACGTCTACATCCGTAAACACACATATGTCGATAGAGACAATAAGTTGCACAGTTTGATGTAAGTGTGGGAACTGTACACAGAATTATAAATGTGAATAGAGTTACATTTATTGCGTTCTGTTATTGTTAAGCGTTTTACCACCTTTTCGAAAAAAATATCTGCTAATTTAATTTTATGTTTAATTTTTCTCTAATATAAACCGTTGCCGATTTCAGAAACTATAAGAAGGAAAGTCGTTAAACTAGAATAAAAAAAAATATCAGTTCAAGTTTGTTTTTGTTTTTTGAGTCAGTCTGGTCGAAGAATAAATTATTTATTCTTTCACGCGCTCAGAAAGTTAGTATAAACCTGGCGGTATGTTTTGGAAAAGATTAACCAAGAACTAATGATTTTTTTTTATTATTTCCAAATTGAACTTGCTAAAAGTCTCTTCATGGTTATAGAGATCTGTTAGACTTTTTTTCTCTAATAACATTCAATGTAGTACTTTTAGTGGAATCATATTATATATCTCTATTAATAATCTAACAGTTCTGTTGACCTCTTGGTGCGAAGTTTGTCGGATATATTTTTGACGAGCAATGGGTTGTGATAACAGTAACATCATCAAGAGGTGTCTTAATCCAGTTCTGTTGAGAGCTCTATGGAGTGTAAATTTTCCATATCCGCCCCAAAGGGGTGTTTTAGCAATCTGCACAAAGATATATAATGACTTAGCCAATAGAAGAACAAGAGGACCATCATCAAAGCAATGTCGAGATCTAATAAGAAAGTACGTCCACTGACGGGGGAAAGACGGGCAAAGAGCAACACAAAATGGAGGTCATGTGTATACAAAAATAAGCAGAAAACATTGCGGCTTTATGAAAAACACTCAAATGAGTAAAATGATATGTATATATATATATATATATAATTTATACACTGCAGGAGACCTGGGTTCAATCCCAGGTCGCGTCATACCAAAGACTTTAGAAATGGTACTTGATACCTCCATGCTTTACATTCAGCACTATACGGTGGGGATCAAGGGTAAAGTGGAGCTATCAAGGGAAAGAAATAGCGCCCTCCCATACCCCTCAGTGTTGTAGCTATCGAAAAGGAAGCCTTCTGGTCACCCTCAACTAAGGCCGCCAACTTTACTTTATTTATAAATATATTGTCATAACGTTAAAATCTATATTATCTCTCTCTCTCTCTCTCTCTCTCTCTCTCTCTCTCTCTCTCTCTCTCCATATATACATATATATATTGACAAAATATAATCAATCAAGGATTATTTTATGCCAAGAGCTTAGAGATTTATTTATCTTAACGGCCTGTCAACCTGCCAAGGATTATTTTATGTCTAGGGTTTAGGGAATCACGTTGATTGGACATTCGTATTTACATTTTTATGTTGATGTTTCTTACGAGATTCTATTTTTTACACTATCCGATCAAATACGAATAATGTTTAAACAAATCTATTTGAACAATAGATGAGACTCTAACAGTTGCTTGCCCAGTCGGCTGGGGCTGTAGAATACACTGACTGCACCTCTGCAGAGGGGTAAGACCCCGCCCCAACGAGTTTTCTGGATAAGACACTAAACAGTCTGATGGTGAGGTCCCAGTAATGCAGGGGCCTTGGGGAATACGGAGCACCCCTTCATTGCCATTGCTCCCAGGTCCACTCTGAACCGACGTGGTAGCACCTGGTAGGGCCCTATCTATGGGTTAAATAGAACTAACAGCATACTTATGTTAAACTGAATACCTTGAAATAGAAATGTTTTTTGACAATTGAACCGTGCTTACATTTGAACTGCATGCTTGTGCTAAACTGAATTATTTCAAATAGAACAGTTTTTTGACATTGAAACTCTATTTACGCTAAACTGAATTGTTTAACATAGAACTGTTCTGACATGTAACTGTGTGTAAACAAAATCTGTACTTTTACTAAAGTGAATTAGCTGAAGTAGAATTGCTTGACTAAACTAAATAGCTCGAAATAGAAATGTTTTTTTTACAATTAAACTGAACTTACATTTAAACTGCGTGCTTTTGCTAAACTGAATTGTTTTAAATTGAACTATTTTTGACTTTGAAACTGTACTTACACTTAACTGAATTGTAACATATAACTTCTTCAATAGTTTGAAATAGAAATGTTTTTGATAATTAAACCGTGTACTCATGCTAAACTGAATTGTTTTAAATAGAACTGATTATTTAAATAAAACTGGATTTGGCGTTAAATAACCTACAAAGGTTGATATGCCATAAAACCCATCAAATCAAACCAAACCAATCTAACAGTTGCTACCATCCAGAGGAAACATGAGAGTAATGTCAATAAAGGGGTACTCCATACAGTCCCCAGATCTCTGGGACAGAAGGCTCACTATCGGATGCTCTTCTGTGTTATACGCAGGACCCCTTTATTAGTAGATGAGGACTTAGTTCTCTGCTGGACATTCAGTCGGCATATTACACCAAGGTGCCCTTGGTGTAATGGTTATCGTCGTAGGAAATGGACACGGCGACACGAGTTCAAAGACTGATTACATTTCACATAGCACTAATACCCTTGGGAAAGGTATGAATCAAATTATTCTCCCTCCAGCTATGGGTAAATACTACTATTTACCCAGACTAGGTTCTTCAGCCTTGGTGGGGCAACTAGTCTAGGAGAAGGAAAACTCTGAATTAAAACCTGTTAAACTCCGCTTAAAAATTGACCTTGTGTCATATCCTGCCCGAGCGGAGGTTGTTGGTAGAAATGATATTACAAGTTTCACCGACTGGGTATATATATATATATATATATATATATATATATATATATATATATATATATATATATAAGAACTCTGTCATTGATATTGAACATTCTACTCCACCATTGACTCATCAAGTGAACTTCTGATAACCATACACCATATATATATATATATATATATATATATATATATATATATATATATATATATATATATATATATATATATATATATATATTGCATAAAGAAAACGAAAAGAAAAATAACTATAAATGGATGAGAAAAAAATTACATTTTCATGACGTAACCTTTTTTAATATTTTTCGAATATTTTTCTATATTCGTTCAAACCGCTATTTTAAACTCTTAATCTCCACCCTGAAGATGACAAAAACACTTTCTACCTCAAATTTTCGTAATTTCATATCTTATATATTCCATTTCATTTCTAAAATAATTAGTGGAACTAATTAACAATTTAGTAATAATTATTTTCTCATTTATTTATATGCATTTTTCTGTTTTCTTCATAGAATGTATCTGTCTGATTAAACCCCATACCTTACTTATATATATATATATATATATATATATATATATATATATATATATATATATATATATAAGATGGTTGCTGTAGGTCCAAAAAAGAATTAGGATATACTTTAAAATAAGAAGGTCCACGAAGAAATTTGTATAATTATATATATATATATATATATATATATATATATATATATATATGTGTGTGTGTGTGTGTGTGTGTGTGTCAGGATTATTTTCGTTTATTACAATCTTATACCCCAAAGATTATTCGTTGCACATATCTTAAGCATATGTATTTATTCAGGCTTTAAACCGTTTATCAAAACTTTTATCGTTCCCTAATGATACCAGTAACGCCAAAAAATGTTTACCTTTCAGTCCCCCATCATCTTCATCGTCATCATCTTGCGCTGTCAGCACGGATCTCCCTGACCCTCTCTCACCACCAGTCTATATCATCCATCGCTCTCGGAAAGTCTTCCAGGCTACATCCTGTATCGGCACAGAACTGTTGTATATAAGTTCAAGCTGGTCGTCCTGCCTTTGCTCGTTCATGTGAAGGGGTCCACTGGATCATATCGCTTATGAGTCCGTCCTTACATCTCCAGCAGTGTCCTGCATGTCTGGTTTGTCTAACTTTGATAGTTTTCGTGATGGGTGGTAGGTGTCCGTACAGATGCTGTTTTGTAGGGTATTGCCTCCAGGACTTGTTCAATACATCTAGCAAAATTCTTGTGCAATTGCCGTCGGGCTTACCATACCGTACATTAAACCTTGACTAAGTGAACCATCATATTATTAGTATGTATTTTTTAAATCTTTTTTACGAATCCTCGATGTCATTTTTTAATTATAAATGGAAGACACTTAAAAAAAAATTAACGTTTTGTGAATACTTGAAGAACATTATTTAGGCATTTAGTTTAAAAAATGTCGTCAAAGTTGTAAAAAATTAATAAAATTATTTAATTGGAATTTCTTTTAGTAAGATGGAAAAAGTTGTCTTGATACTGTTTTTTTTAAGATCAGATGTCAATGTCAATTCCTTGAACACCTACTTAGGTAACTTCATTATTAAAATCCGAATAATTTACAAACTCTAAATTGCATAGAAAGAGATTGCACGTATTCAGATCCACTCGTGTTTCTAACAATACAAGGCTGAAGAAAAATAGAATAAAATAAATAAGGAAAATAATCCCGAAAACCAAATTAACAAAAGGAAAAATATAAAAGAGTCATTTTTTGCGATGTAGCTAAAGGATTCTATCATGAATTTTTTTTACGTCGTATTCCATAATTGGCCGTGCCTTTTAGCTCAATACAGGCTTGCATTCGCTATAAAGGAGAACTAAAATCACACATCTTTTTTTTTTCCTTCTTTCTTAGGGACATGGCATTTTTTCTTGGCTTTCAGCAATTTCTAATCTTAAAATTATCTACTTTAGATAGCGATGCATCAGTTGCCTTTGGTTTGATGTTAGGCTCGCATTTTTTGCTGTCCTGGGAAAATAATTTTAATAAAATGAAATTTCACCAATAAGGATTCTTTCCGTCAGCAACAGTTGTCTCCCTTTAAGAAAACCCTCAACGTATATCCAAGTCTATATTCAAGGGTGTGCATATATTGAATCAGAAGTATTTTTGTTTTCATAGATTTAACAACAATGTTTAATCCGTTTACACTTTTAAATATTATTGCTTAATAGTGTTATTTAAGTGAGCCTTTTCCTAGAAACCCCAACTCCGCATTCACAACTATCCCACTTCATTGAATAAGGCCGTGAACAGTGTAGTCTGATGTCTACAAGACAATTTCGACGATCGACTGATGGCTTAATTTTAACGGCAAATCAACCTACCTGGGGTTATTTTATACCTTGAGGTTAACGTTGGTTGAATTGGTTTACGGCGTATCAACCCTATTGGCGTCATTTAAAGTCGAATTAGATTTCAAATTTCAGTTTATTATAGGTACAGTTTTTGTATACAAACAGTTAAATGTCAAAACAGTTCTATTTCGAACAATTCAGTTTAGCAAAGGTAGACTGTTTAGTTCTATTTAAAAACAGTTCTATTTAAAAAAATTCAGTTGGCTACAAGTACACGGTTTTAATTTCAAAAACAGTTCTATTTCAAAAAATTCAGTTTAGCATTAATACACAGTTTAGTTCTTTTTAAAACAGTTTTTTTCCAAACCATTCAGTTTAACTTAAGTAAGTGGTTTTAGTGTAAAAACAGTTCTATTCTAAACAATTCAGTTTAGCATAAGTACAGAGTTTAGTTCTATTTAAGTCATTGATAGGACCTTATCTGGTGTGACTGATCCGGGCCAGATTATATCTGGGAGCGATGGCAATGAAGAGATATTCCGTATTCCCCAAAGATCCAGCATTACTGCAACCTCACCATCAGATTACTTAGTATCATGTACAGGGCACTCGTTATGGGGATATTTTACCCCACCGCCGAGATTCAGTCCGTGTATTCTACAGCCAAAGCCGACTGGGCAAATGAAATTACGGAAACCTGTTCATAGTACGGTTAGTTTTATATTTTTAGTGTCGGAATTTCTTTATATATTTTCCATTTTTTAATTAAATGGCATATACACCTTCGTAGTTCTTAAATGACAAAGCCCCCGTTATTGAAGACGAGTGATGGATCTGTTTAAGACATTGATAGGTAGGAGTAAGGGCTCATACATTTCCAAGGATCTGAAACTGAACGTAATAACGCAACTGGAGTTCGAAATCCCTTATTGTAATGCCACCGTCCAGCACGTTAGCTATTATAAAAAATATATGGGGAGAGCCTTCATATATATGGTGGGTAGCCTTCATATATATGGTGGGTAGACTTCGTATATATGGAGGGAGCCTTCATATATATGGAGGGAACCTTCATATATATGGAGGGAGCCATCATCTATATGGAGGGAGCCTTCATATATATTATGGGTAGCTTTTATATATATATGGAGGGAGCCTTCATAAATATGGTGGATAACCTTCATGTATATGAAGAAAGCCTTCATATATATTTTGATGAATGTTATGAACATTTCAACACAAATCGATAATGAAAAAACATTATGCAACATATTTTTCTTATGGTCTTCAGATTCTTTTCACTCGGAATATCATCCTGTGTGCTGGGGCTGTAGAATATACCAACAGCATCTCTGCTGAGAGGTAAGACTCCCCAATGAGTATCCTAGATATGACAGCAACCAATCTGATGCTGAGGTTCCAGTAATGCTGGAGCTTTGGTGAATGCAGAGTACCCCTTTATTGCCATCGCTCCCAGGTCCAATCAACCCCGGATTGGTAACACCTGATAGGGTCCTATCTTTGGGTCAAATAGAAGTAAACTTATGTAGACTTATGCTAAACTGAATTATTTGAAATAGAACTGTTTTTAATATTGTGTACTTTTGCCCAACTGAATTGTTTGAAATAAAACTGTTTTTGACATTTAACTGAACTGTTTTTGCATTTAAATATTTGTAAACAAAAATTGTACTTATTCTACACTGAATTGTTTGAAATTTAATTCTTCGTTAAATGACCCGAAAAGTGTTGATACGCCGCAAAACCAACCAACCTACCAACCAACCAACCAACCATCACTAGGAATAGATGTTAGTAATTTTTTTCTAATAAAATTTATCAAATTTGGTTTTCTGGAAATTAAAAAAATAAAAAGAACCCATTTATTTTTCCTCCTTACCTAAGTAACGGCCGATTTATTGCACTCATCGTATCTTTTCACTCTGCTTACAACAAAGTCGATCCCTGCAATTTTTAAGCATCCCTATTTCGTCGAACCATTTCTCTGAAAAAAAGATTTTAGCCAATTTCTACATTCATTTTACTCACTGCAAAGCACACGTTTCTATCATGATAGATGGCAATATCTCGAGGCGGAGTTATCTTTAGAAGCCTTTTCAGTTTTTATACATATATACGTCGGATGAAGAAAATCCATCTTGTGTAAAAACGTTCTAATTCTTACGTGTACGCGCACAGACACACACACACACACACATACACACACACACACACACACACACACACATATATATATATATATGCGTCTGTGCATCTGCCTGTGTGTCTCTGTGTGCGTACGCGCGCTCGTCTACTCAAAGGTTCAGGTAGCTTAAGGCACACGATGGCTTCCTCGTTAAAAGAAATACATTGATAGAAAAATGAGGTTCTTTCTTAGCTGATGGAGTAATTTCGAGGAAAATGTGAAGTTTATGGGTGGGTACAGGAAATGCTATGTAAGCAATCTGTACGAATTCCCCGAACTTTTAGGTACGACTTCGTAAAATATTATTCAGTATATAGAAATACTGAAATATATATATATATATATATATATATATATATAAAGTACAATATAGAAATTAAAATCTCGAATTGAAACTAATAGTTTCACGCTACCGCGATTATTAGGCAGTATTACATTGCCTGATGATCAACACAGCCTGGAACTATTCGTTGTTTTCCTTCCTACGTTATGTTGCATATGTTTTTCTGCAAATTTTAAACACAGTCATCACACACACACACACACACACACACACATACACACGCACACACACATACACACACACATACATATATATATACATGTAAAGAGATAGATTTGAAATTTCTCATAACTCAAATCTTACGGAGCAGTTAGATAAAAAGAAAGAAAATCAATTCGTTGGTTAACGATGTTGGCAGTTCATTTTCATATGCATTTACTACAGTTGCCTTCCTGCCAGAACTCTTTTGCAAATGATTAAAAGATTATTGCCCAGAATACCGATTCTGTTGGTTCCAACATATCAAATATTTAGACTCATTATTTTTCTATTTTAACATTTAAGGGAGAAGCGAAAATAAAAATAAATAAGGAAAAAAAGAAAAAAAAATGAAGAAAAGAACAAAACAAACAACACTAAGATATATGCAATCAGTTAACTTATAAAATGTTTTTTTTTGTTTTTACGTATGTTATCCGCGAATAAATTTCTGCGATGGTTTTCAGATGTGAATGTTTCCTAACTCACCAATGAAGCAAATAAACTCTGTTTCAGGAACATTTTTGAAAAAAGCAAACGTGCACGCACACGTACACATGCGTGTCTGTGTAGACGTCTGTGTGTGTATGTGTGTGTGTGTGTGTGCTAGAAAATAAGCAAGTGAAATCCACATCTGCTTTGCATTAAAAAGATTAATTGTAGTAGAACCTTCGCCTGTTATTCGTGTTATCATCTCTTCACTTTCATTTTCTGCGCCCTTCTTAATAATAATAATAATAATAATAATAATAATAATAATAATAAGAAGAAGAAGAAGAAGAAGAACTTGTCAACTGGTGGATTTTGTTGTTTCATCGGACTATTGAGTAGAAATAAAAGAAATCCAAAGGGTAGTCAATTACTTGGATATAGTCAGAGTGATTAAAAAGCTGTGGAACATGACGGTGACGGTGATTCCAATTGTAATTAGTGTACTTGGAACGATCCACAATGGCTTGGAAAGGAAACTGGATGAATTAGAGATCAGAGGAAGAATCGAGACCCCCCCAGACCGCAGAACCGTTAAAATCTGCTCGAATACTTAGAAAAGTCCTGGTGTCCTGATTGACTTTATATCACTCAGACTTCAAAGAAAGATACCACCAGGTAAAACTGGTATGAAAAAGTCACAGGTGATGCCAATTGTGTTTGGTACAATTAGGACAATCTCAAAGGGTTGATAAAGGGGCTGAAAGACGTAGAAATAAGAGAACAAGTAGAGACCATCCAGACTACAGTATTACTAAGACCGGCTAGAATACTGAGATGAGTCCTGGAGACTTCAGTAGACTTGCTATCACTCAAACTCCTGTGAGAAACTATCAACTAACGCTGGTGTAAAAGAACTCTCAAATGAAGAAATAATAATAATAATAATAATAATAATGTAAAGGAAACTTATTTTAGGAGCAACCCCACACAAAGAGAAAATAGAAAAAGAATTAAAGAAATCTGGAAGAATGCGCTTGGTTTAAAACAACAAGTCTTGCTGACCAAGCTCAGACGATATTTATGAAAGATTGTGCCTCTGACGTTGAAATATTAAAAATACACCAACAAATAAATAGGGAATCAAGGCAACAAGACTCTAATATAATAATCAAGATGCAAAATACTGAAAAACAAGATACGTTTAGCCGAATTGAAACGCAAAGTCATAGTAATCGAAACACCACAACCACAAACGCCACAGAACAATTATTAACGCACGAAGAAAAAACATATATAGAGATTATAAAGAAAATTTTGTCTGAAAAGTAAACCACATTATAATCTCTCTAGAATCAAAACTCGAAAACAGTCAATATAGAAACAGAAAAAACAAACGAATTATTAAGACATATCTCATCGAAGAACATCACGGAATTAAACGAAATAATCTATTCAGAAGCGAAATTCGTCTGTGCTAAAATCGGTAATCCCCTAAAGAACATGTATGGAAATTCAAAACCTGGATGGGATATTAGACAGGAAACATTAATGACAACAAGCAAAAATATTAGGACTAAAGAAAAATGTTGGAATATGCTGAGAGGAACAGAGAAAAGCAACAAAACAATTGAAACAACCAATACAACTCGAGGAAATAAATCAGAAAGTACTTGCAAAGGAGGAAGAATAAAGATAATTCGAGACAGAATTAAACAATACAAACAAAACACGACATTATTAAACAACGAAAAAAAATTCTACCTTCATGTAGGGGAAGGATACATGAAGACGTACCAACAACAATTAAACAAGTTTGGAGCAAAATATGGAAATGGAGAGATCATAACAGCAAAGTCGAATGGATAAACAAAATGGAAAAAAGACACGAAGGTCCTTCGGCTAAAATACACCTCGATTCAAACAGAGCAACACTCAAAAAGGTAACAAATTAGAAAACTCCAGGCCATGATGGCACACATTGATACCGGTTTTAAAAAAATTCCCTTCCATCCACAACTGGCTAGCCATCGAAATGTATAGATGCTTAAAAGAATCAGGAATGAATAACCGAAGTAAAGATCACCCAAATCCAAAAAAGACTCCCAAAAAGTAACCGCACCTGACAACTATAGACCCATAACGTGGCTACCGATGATGTGGCAGCAGTACAAATTATGGAGAAGATTTACTATTCATTGATTAGCCGCGGGTTATTCCCTAAAGGACAGAAAGGATGTTCCAAGGGACCAAGAGGAACAGTGATCAACACATCCTTAAGAAGAGCAAAATGAGACGAAAAAATGTAGCAATAGTATGGATTGACAACAAAAAGGTATTCCTTTTGGTTTCACGAAGATCGATAACAGATAATCTCAAAATATATAAGATAGACGACTAAGTCATAAAATGTATAAGATAGTCGACTAAGTCATGAAATGTATAAGATAGTCTACTAAGTCATGAAATGTATAAGATAGTCGACTAAGTCGTAAAATGTATAAGATAGTCGACTAAGTCAAGAAATGTATAAGATAGTCGACTAAGTCATAAAGTTCATTGAGGAAATCATAAAAAACTGCCGAGTGGAATAGACAAATGGAAGAAAACTTTAGCTGAGTGGAAAATCCAGAGAAGTATCTTCCAGGTCGATGAAACCATTCAATCATATACTATGGAAATACACAGGGGGTTACAAACATCATAAACTGTAAGGGGAAAAAAACAACCAAATGGACGACATCAAACTTTGCCAGAAATCAAACTAAGAAGTAGAAACTGTAATACAGGCAGTGAGGATACGCTGTCAAGTAATAGGGGTGGAATTTGTCATAGAAAAAAGTGCCATGCTAATAATGAAAAGCGGAAAAAGATAGATGATGGAAGGAATAAAACAACCAAATCAAGAAAAAATCAGAACGCCAGGAGAAAAAGAAACTTACTTCAGCAAAGGGGGACTCACCTGGACTGTCCCCCTTTATAAGATACTCGAGACCATTCTTAAAGAGGACGAGGGAAGAGAATCAACCAAATAGACCAAAGAACAATTAAACTAATGACGATACATAAGGCATCCCAGAGATGACATAAACAGTCTATATATGTCAAGAAAAGAAGGAGGAAGGGGACTCGGCAGCATTGAATTTAGAATCGATATATCAACATAACAACTTGAAGACTTCATTAAAAAAGAGCTTGTAAACCTAACTACAGCGACCAAAAACAAAACAAACAGTAGAAAGATCAACAGAACAACAATAACTAGAAAACTAAAATGGGAAGAAAAACAACTGTATGGATATTTCAAGCAACAAACGTTTGAAATCTTATACGAGAAGACTTGGATATGGCTAAGAAAAGGAAACCTTAAAAGAGAAACTGAATATTTTTGAATAGCAGCACAAAGCAACGACATTAGGACAAACTATGTTGAAGGGAAGCAAAAATAGATGAAATGCAACAGAATAGTAAGGTTGGCTAGGTGGGGATAAAAACAAAATGAACAATCATATAATAAACCAATGCAGAAAATTAACGTAAAGAGAGAGTTTGACTAGATACGAGTGGGTGGGAGTGTTTCACTCACTGGGAATTGTGCAAGAAGTTTAAATTTGACCAACGAACAAGTGGAATATGCACAACTCGGAATGCATCTTGGAGAATGAGACGCGCGGACTTTTCTGGAATTTCGAGATACAAACAGATCACCTAATCTTCGCCAGACCACCAAACCTAGTCATAGTAAAAAAAAACACCCCCCCCAAAAAAACGAGAACCTAATGAATAGCGGACTTTGCCGTGTCGGTGGACAACAGATCGAAAATAAAAAGAACTGAAAAGAGAGATAAATATCAAGACCTTGCTAGAGAACTAAAAAAAACACAAAAAAAACAAACTAGGGAATATGAAGGTGACGGTGATACCAATTGTAAAGGAAGCACTTGGAACAATCCCGAAAGGACTGGTAATGGAACTGATCGAGGCCATCCAGTCTACAGCATGGTTAAGATCCGCCAGAATATTGAAAATAGACCCGGAGACTTGAGGAGACTTCCTCTCACTCAAACTCTTTTGAGAAGCCATGTTAACGTTGGTATAAAAAAAACTCTCAAAAGAGTAAAATAATGTGAAGAAGAGGAAGAAGAAGAAGAAGAGCGAAAAGAAAAGAAAGAAATACGTAAGTTAGAAAAATATTGTAAGTCCAGTTGGCTGGGAATGTAATATACACCATTTGCATTTCGGCAGAGAGATGAGAACTCCATCTCAACTTGTGTCTTGGATATGACACTAAACCATCGGAGATTAAGGCTCTAGGAATGTTGAGTACCCCTTTATTGTCATTACCCTCAGGTCCACTCTGACCCGGAGTCGTAGTAATTGATAGGGTACTAAGGGTCAAATAATATTGTTGGTCCATTTAACTGTGCGCAAACAAATGACTGGAGTTTAATTGAATTGTTAGTGCTACATAGCAATAATTAAAAACATTTAACTAGGTACAAACATG
Source organism: Sepioteuthis lessoniana (assembly GCA_963585895.1). Lineage (NCBI taxonomy): Eukaryota > Metazoa > Mollusca > Cephalopoda > Myopsida > Loliginidae > Sepioteuthis > Sepioteuthis lessoniana. The sequence goes on from OY757911.1 coordinate 114,053,836, forward strand.
TTATATAATTACGGAATGATTTTTTTATATTAATCATTTTTCGTTAATTATATTTTATCATTCGGTTTGGTTGGGCTTTGAACTATTCGGCTCTTAGTGCAGGTGCAGGTGCACACATTGAGTACAGTTCACGCTCGTGCGCAGAGGATATGACAATCACAAATGTCATAATAAAAATCCCAGATAGGAAATGACTGGGATGTTAATGACGTCATGCCCGGAAGCGATGGGCTGAGAATTTGGTGATTTTGAAAAAGACGTTAGTTGAGATTTGACTCTGGGCCAGGTCAGTCCAGCTGTGGGCGATGTATGAACAGTCAGCATAGTAAAAATTGTCTCTCTCTCCCTCTCTCTCTCTCTCTCTCTCCTTGTGTTGAAAAACTAAAAGTCAAGAAGTTAATAAACGTTTCGCACCTGAACAACGGAGAATCGTCAGTGTTTCGTATTAGCCTGCATCTGTATGTTTTACAAACAAATGAGTTATGTTGAATAGAATTATTATGGGTGGCGCTTGGACATATGGCACAGGGGATAAGGGATTTGATTGGAAAGTGCTTCTGTGTGAAATCATTTGGAGGCTGCAGGTTCAATCCCAACAACAGGTAAGAGTTACAAAGAATCCTTATTATAACTTAACACTTAACAGGAAACACGCGAAGAAGGTCGAAGGTCATATCGTCCGAAACGTTCTGATTATAACAGTAAAGATGAGGTCTGAATATTCTAAGTAATAAGGATTATTAGTATTGAATAGCAATACATGAAACCATTTAACTGAGCGCAAAAATTGAATTATTGATCTCACATAGCGATACTTGGAACCAATGACAATCCAGGAGGTGCCCGTGGTGTAATGGTTATCGTCGTAGGAAATGGACACGGTGACAAGAGTTCAAATCCTGGACGCGACTGATTGCATTTCACATAGCACTAATACCATTGGGAAAGGTATGAATCCAATTATTCTCCCTCCAGCTATGGGTAAATAGTAGGACACACTGGGTTCTTCAGCTTTGGTGAGGCAACTAGTCTACGAGAAGGAAAACTCTGAATTCAAACCTGTTAAATCCGCTTAAAAAAATGACCTTATGTCATATCTTGCCCGAGCGGAGGGGTTGGTAAATATGGATACTTGGAACCATTTGACTGAGTGAAAATGAAAGCGAAGTGTTGAATAGAATTATTTGTGCTAAACAGCAAGTCAACCAGTGAAATAGCTGGGTCTCGCTTATGACAACAATGTCATCGACTTTGGATCTATAATATTTAGTCCAGGGATAAAACACCTGTAATGATGAAAATAGATTTATGGCGGGTAAGGGTAAATGCCCGCAAAATGAGGTCTGACTCGAAGAGGAATCATCTTTCTCACCTCTAGCTCGGCTGGTTGGATATTTGTTGTGTACAGGGTGCAAACAAATTATTAATATTAAATATAATTATTAGTGTTAGGTAGCAATACTTGAAACCATTTAACTCCCGGGAAAGAAATGAGCTGTGGCGCGTTTAAAAATGTTACAAACAAACTATGTTAATTTGATTTGATTTGGTTTGTTTGGGTTTTATGGCATATCAACTTTTGTAGGTTATTTAATGCCAAATCCATTTTTATACAAATAAACAGTTCTATTTCAAACAATTCAGTTTAGCGTAAGTGCACAATTTAATTGTCAATTCTTTTAAAGATTTCAAGCTATTCAGTTTAGTCAAACAGGTCTAATTCAAGCAATTCAGTTTAGTATAACTATAGTTTTTGTTTACACAAAGTTAAACGTCAAATCAGTTCTATTTCAAACTATTCAGTTTAGCATAAGTACATAGTTTTGAGACACTGCGTCGACACGCAATTAACAAACGCATGGACAGCTATCAATTGGCTATCGGTCATATAGAAGTCAGACCTGACCGATAAAATGAAACGCAGTTTCTTCCAAGGTGTGATCATGTCGATACTGCTATATAGAAGCACTACATGGACGCTAACTAAACGGCTGGAGAAAAAACCCGACGGCAACTACACAAGAATACTGCAAGCAATATTGAACTAGTCCTGGAGGCAACACCAAGCAAAGCACCAGTTGTACGGCCACCTACCACCCATCACGAAAACTATACAAGTTAGACGGATCAGACATGCGGGACACTGCTGGAGAAGTAGGGACGAGCTCATAAGTGAGGTACTCTTATGGAACCCTCTCACCTGGCCGTGCAAAAGCAGAGCGGCCAGCTCGAACCTACATACAGCAGCTCTGTGAGGATACGGGATTTAGCCCTGGAGACCTACCGGAAGCGATGAACGATAGGACGGTTGCTTAGTGTCAAATCAGGACATTCGTTAGGGGTTTCTAATCCTTCCTCAGAAAAGCATTCGGTTTATTTTACAGTCCCAGCCGACAGTACAACAAACTGTGTTTTCAAATTATCATTATCATCATGTCGCGTAGCCAGCGTGGATCACCTTGACCCTCTCTCGCTACCCTTCTCAATCGTCCATCGCTCCTAGTAGGTCTTCAAGGTTAAATCCTGTATCGGTACAGAGCTGATGTATATAGATTCTTGCAGGTCGTCCTACCTTTGCTCGTCCATGTGAGGGGGTCCATAGGGGTATGTTACTTATGAGTTCTTCATAACTTCTTCAGCAGTGTCCCACATGTCTGGTTCGTCTAACTTGGAAAGTTATCGCGATGGGTGGTAAGTGGCAGTACAGCTGCCGCTTTGTAGAGTGCTGCCTCCAAGATTTGTTTAATATTGCTCGCAGCAGGCTTGTGTAATCGCCGTCAAGCTTTCTCCCGATATGTTTAATTAGCGTCTATGTGGTGCATCCATACAGAAGTATCAACACGACCTCTACTTGGAAAAAACTGCGTTTCATTTTATCGTTCTGACTTCCATATGACCGATAGCTTATCGGTAGCTGTCCACGCCTTTGCTTGTTTCGTGTTGATGTCTGTCACGGTTGATGAGATACTGCTTCCTAGGTAGTTTCCAAGATATGGCATTAAATAACCTTCAAACTTTGATATGTCATAAAAATACGTTGACCCTCCCAGAGAATTAAAAGGCTTTGAGAGATTATGGGGACAGTGATACTAACAGTGGATAGTGCACTGGGAAAGGCTTGGAGAAAAAAACAGGTTGAATGGGAAATCAGAGGAAAAATCAAGACCTTCCAGACAACACCATTGTTAAGCTGGGCTAGAATACTGAGAAGAGTCCTTTAGACTTGAGGAGATTTGGTTTCACTTAAACTCCTCTGAAAATACCATCAACTGACGCTTTTATGAACAACTTGAATAACAATCTCCATAAGAATATGAAACAAAGAAAAACTAGTGTTATATAATAGCCGAGGGATTTCGGTTCATGCCTTTGAGTTTGGTTAGGCTGGGAACCTTTCGGCTCAGCACATGGGTTAGTTAGGTGCAACATTGAGGCAGGTGTTAACGCGGGCGCGCGCGGGTGGACGGAGGTGTCACTCAGATGTCATAATAGTCCGAGACGAAACGGGGTGACAGGGTGCGGGTGACGTCATGCACCGGAAGCGCGCAGAGGTTTGTGGAGATTTGTAGAAAGTTAGAGAGTTGAGAATTGACACTGGACGAAGACGGTCGACTTTTGGAGCTCGCAGACGCGAGGCGAACGTGCACCCTATGGGGGCCGCTCGAGATGTGGGCCAAATGAATAAGACAGCATAGCAAGATTGTGTCTCTCCTCCTTATGTTGAAACCTATAACTCAAAGTTAATAAAAAGGTTTCGTACCCGAAAAAGAAGTCGTTACGTGTTTTCGAATTTCGAGATTCCTATGTTCTTTATATGTTCTATCGTTATGAACATTATGTGTCCATTTCGCACATAGCATTAATTGTGAATATGGTACACAAGAGAGAGACTGGATATATAAGAAATAATTGCGACCGTCCAGACAACAGCCCTGCTAAAACAGACTAGAATATGGAGAAGAGTCTTGGAGAATCTATAAGACTCGTTGTCACTTGAACTTAAGTTACGGCTACCGGCAAGTATTGGTGAAAGGAAAAAAACTCGTAAACACATAGTTACAATGCTCATTAAATAAGTTTCCAGACTTTTTTCGTATGGGCACTTTTATTGATAGTACACATATGAAACTCTATTCCCCTTCGAAGTAATCTCCTCCGGCTGCAATACACTTGTTCTACCGTTCCAACACCTTCTGGAAGGCCCTATGGAAGTCCTCTTGTGTGAGCGTGTCAATGATTTTCGTCACAGCGTCTTTCATCTCCTCAATTGTCTCATAACGACAGCCTCTGAGCTTAGGGAATAAGCAAAAGTTACAGGGAGCAAAGTCTGGACTATCGGGAGGCTGAGGAACTGTTTGATGGCCATCTTGGTCACATAGTCTGTGACAAGGATGGAGTTGTGGACTGGTGTATTGTCCTGGTGCAAATGCCACTGACCCGATTTGAAGAGTGCTGGCCTCTTCCCAAGGAATCTCTTCCTGAACTCCCTTAAAACCTCGACATAGTATTCCTTATTGACTGTCTGTCCAGTGGGAACCCAGTGCATGTAGATCATGCCAGTGGTGTCAGAAAAAGGGATCATCAAATGTTTGTGGGTGGATTTGCTCTGTCTGCCCTTCTTTGGTATTGGAGAGCCAGCATGCTTCCACTGGGAACTCTGTCTCTTAGTCTCTGGGTCATAGCAGTAGATCCAGCTTTCATCACATGGCATTTTTTTCCAAGTTTAAAACAGAATTTTATTGCATATCGTTCTTCTAAAGTCCAGATTGCATTTTTGAAATTCACCAGCTGTGAAAATCAGGCTTTAGTAGGGTGTATTCCAATTGCTGTTGTAACAGTTCATTTGAACCTGAAATCATAAAGATTGGTCAGTCATCTCATAAGATGTATAGCAATAAGATAGTGAATTTGCAAGAGTCTACGACAATTTTAAATACCCGTATAAAAAAAGTCTGGAAACTTATTGAAGGTACCAAATAAAAGAAGACATGAATGAATGATCTTTCCGGAAGGGAAAACAGCCATTTGAATTACAAAAGAATTTTAAAAAAACAACAGTACATTGTAAGATGATAAAAAGGTATAAGAAGCGAACTTCATCAAAAATTAATGAAGAAACAACGGGTTTTGATTTTGCAGACTGTATACCCTTGCAGATTGATCAGGTCCCTTCTTCCCAAAAAGGGGTGTCCTGGGTATGACACCATACTGCATTTGATGTTGATGACTTACTTGTGAAACTCTTTGGAGTGTTGATTATCCATTCATTGCCATTACTCCCAGGTCCAGGTTATTGCAGTTTGGTTTATAGTCACAAAGTTTGAATGTGGTAGAGTGTATTAATAAACAATATAATGATATCTAATGATATCCGTTTCATTGTATAATATTCCTTTAAAAACTATTGAACATCTCATAAAGAGAACTAATTCTTTATTTAAAAAAATGTTTTATTTTTACTAATTTATGAATGATACTGTACACAGTCACACATACACTCATATGTGTGTTTGCTGTACATACTCGCAAAGACTCGTGTAGGTTAGCATGTGTATATCCAAGAAAGAGGAAAGGGGAAAAGTATATAAATGTTGGATTTGAAGGAGCAGAAAAAAAACAGTTAAATATTTGTGTCTTTAGTTTTCTTTTACTGTTGTTGTTGTTGTTGTTGACATGTTTGATAAAAGAAAATGTTTTCCTCCTTGACTTTATTTCTAAAAATTTTTATTGAACATGTGTTCAAGCAAATGTTGTTTCTTGTATTAAATTTCGAGTGTGGGAGTACGAACTTGCAAAAATGCCCAAACTCCCAAGATGTTCGGCCATAATACTTCCAAATAGTTTAGCAAATAATATGATGAATATATATATATATATATATATATATATATATATATATCCAAACCTTCTATAACAGGTAAGATGCATCACACAGTCAATTTTTCTGTAGAGTACAGCTGGTTTAAATTCTAAGTTTTACTTCTAGACTGGTTGCCTTACCAAAGAAGCCTAGTCTATCCGGCTATTTATTCATATTTGAGGGAAGTCGAATCCCATTAATATATCAAATAGATGTGTTTATCTATTCAAATGTGTGCAAATAAATGACTGATGTTAGATTGGATTGTTTTAGGAATATAGCAATATTTGAAACGATTTAACTGTGTGCAGACAAATGAATAAATTCGAATAGAATTATTAGTGTTTGATTACAATACTTGAAACCATTTAACTCAGTCTAAAGAAATGAGGTCTAGCTTGTTTAAAAATGTTGCGAAGAAATTATTCATTCACAAAACATATAGTGGTAGAGTATTCACCATTGGTCCGGAAGATCGGGGTTCAATCCCAGGTTTAGTCATACGAAAGACTAAAAAAAATGGTACTTGATACCTACTTGCTTAACACTCAGCATTTTAAGGTACGGATCAAGAGTAAGTGGGAAAATCCATGGAATGGAGTAGCGCCCTCCACTACACCTCGGTGTTGTAGATATTGAAATGGGAGCTTTCGGGTCGCACTCGACTACGGTCGACGAACCTATATATATACATATATATATATATGTGTGTGTGTGTGTGTGTGTGTGTGTGTGTGCGTGTGTGGAAATAGGATGTGGCATGAAATAACCTACAAAAGTTGATATGCCATTAAACACAACCAGGAAACCAACCAACCAACCACTTGAAAATTGATTTTGTGTTCTAGCGTGTCGGTTGACCGGGTTTCAATCCCAAGGCGCGTCATATCAAAGACTCAAAAAATGGTACTTTATCCCTCCTTGCTTAACATTCAGAATTATAATGTATGGATCAAGGGTAAATTGGAACAATCTAGGGAAAGGAGTAGCGCCCTTCCATACACTTCGGTGTAGTAGCTATTGAAAAGGGAGCCTTCTGGTCACCCTCGACTATTGTCGCCAACTTGTTTTACTTATTGTAACATAGCCATACATGAATCCGTGATATGGACATAGAATGCCCATAACGCACACATATAGAACATAGGAATCCCGAAACACAAAAAACACTTACGACTTCTCAGTTCAGGTACGAAACCTTTAATTACCTTTGAGTTAAAAGGTTTTTCGACATAAGGAAGAGAGACGGACAATCTTTCTATGACGACTTTTCCATCTGCCCCTACCCCCCCACCACGTGTGACACCCGCCGTAAGGCCTCGGCGAGCTCCGAAAGCCACCCGTCTTCTTCGGACGCTAGAACTCAACTAACTGACTTTTCTCAAATCTCAGACCACGCTTCCGCTGCGTGACGTCACTCACATCTCCTGGTCACAATTCCGATCAGGGGTTTTATTTTGACATCTGTGAATGACACGTCCTCTGCGAGCGCGTGAACACCTGCGTTCATGTTGCACCTAACTAACCCATGCGCTAAGCGAAAGGTTCTCAGCCTAACCAAGCCGAAATGCAAGATATATAAAACGAAATCCCACGGCCATTATATTACATTATGACCATACAGTAGTAGTAAGGTAAATACAATCATTTCACAACTGTCTGGGAAATTGTTTACTTATGATTATTATCAGCAACTTATAAGTTATCCAAGTAAGATGAAAAGGCTAGGCATTTCTGGAAAAGTCAGGACGAACTTATAAGTGACGTCATCTTATGAACTACAATACATGGACACACCAGTGTTGGCTAACTTGTAAAGACTTACACACATCATCTCTCTTCTGGCACCGGATGAATTCTTGAAGACCTGCCGAGGAGCGATGGATGATAGGAATGGATGGTGAGAGGTCATCATCATCATCATCATCACGTCGTGCCGCTAGCACGGATATCTTGCTTCTTCTCCCTATCATTCATCGCCTCTGGCAGGTCTTCAGGGCTACATCCCATATCCTCACATAGTTGCTGTATGTATGTTCGAGCTGGTCGTCCTGCTTTGGCTCGGTCAAATGCGGGGTCCATAGGAGTACATCACTTATGAGCTCGTCCTTGCTTTTCCAGCAGTGTCCTGCATGTCTGGTTCGTTTGACTTGGATAGTTTTCGTGATGGGAGGCCGGTGGCCGTATAGTTTGTGCCTTGTGGGGTGTTGCTGCCAAGACTTGTTCAATATAGCTCGCAACGATGATGAAGTTGATGAAATATTTCTATTAAAAAAGTATCATTCATTGATAGTGCTATAAATAATTACTTTTGCTTATATTTTCTTAAAGGCACACCAGAAATATTGCAAAGCAATATCAGTGGGACAATTGAGTTCATCAAGAGCTTTGGGTCTTCCAAAACCAAGAGCCCTTGTCCAGATGACCCAGCTGGAATAGATCCCTTCCCATCAGCAACAATGCATGGATTGAAAATCTTCACTATATATTTCATTGATTGATTTGTTTTTATAGCGTATCAACCTTTGTAGGTTATTTAATGCCAAATCCATTTTTATTCAAATAAACAGATCAATTTCAAACAATTTACTTTAGCATGTTAAAACACTCCTATTTCAAGCAATTCAATTTAGCCGCAGTAGACTGTTCTATTTGACCCATAGATAGAATCCTATCAGGTGCTACCACTCCGGGCCAGAGTGAACCTGGCAGCGATGGCAATGAAGGGGTATTCCGCATTTCACAAAGTTCCAGCATAACAGGGACCTCACCATCAGATTGTTTAATGTCATATCTAGGACCCTCATTGAGTTGGGGGTCTTACACCTTTGCACAGATGCAATCTACATCCCCAACCGACTGAGCGAGATATAATTATGGATGAATATTTTGCATCCCTTGTTATCAATGGGTTTGGTAATTTTCTCGAAATAGCACCACCTGCATATAACAATTATCCATATTTACCAAACCCTCCGCTCGGGCAAGATATGACACAAGGTCAATTTTTATGCGGAGTTTAACAGGTTTGAATTCAGAGTTTTCCTTCTAGACTAGTTGCCTCACCAAGGCTGAAGAATCTAGTCTGCCCTACTATTCACCCATAGCTGGATGGAGGATAATTGAATTCATACCTTTCTCAAGGGTATTAGTGCTATGTGAAATGAGCTCGTGTCACCGTGTTCGTTACACAACGGACACCTCCTATATATAACAATTATAGGACACTCAACAGATAACATGAACGTGACAAATACAAGGCCCCCAAAGGTGGGTGACATATCAAGAGCAAATAACTTGGTTTTGATTCGTGGTGAGAAGTTCGTATAAATTCGTAGAATTGATATATTTATGATGAGGGTATTTCGTAAGAAAAATATATGGAAAAAATTTAAGTCAATCACTAAAATTTAGTTTTGTGAAGCCTTTATAAGAAATAATTTTGAAGCTAAAATTTTTCTATAATGAAGGCATAGAATAATATCTTGGTTTATCACATAAGAGCTTTTTTGTTATGACAAACGCACACACACACACACGCACACTCTCACACACACATGCACACACACATACACATCAGAAGAGAACTCGGTTTTTCGATAGCATTATATTTGTGGTTAACAGTTTAGCTATTGGCGTGTCCTGTCATTAAAATGTGGATATCCCGGACTTTCTTTTTAATGTCCTTTCAGATGCACGAATTTCGCTGATTGGGAAGTGAAAACCAGTGAAACTCGTTCGTTTTGAAAGGACATTGCCAGTCAGCATAATATTAAACGTAAATGCATTCAATGCAAATGATGTTGGTTGATACTTACATCCATAAACAGGAAGTGCTTATGTATAGGTCGGTTGATTTGGATTTGCAAAGAGGAGGGTAATATTATTGATAGATGATCGCTTCGTCGGGACCACACACACGCACACACACGCGCGTGCACGCACGCACCCAGGTATTTTATGCTATCAGGTTTGTTCTTTTTTTGTTTTTGTTTTTATTGCACATTTATGAATGTGCAATAACCCCCTTCCCGCAAAAAAAGCACCTGACAACATAAAATAAGATTTTTTATGTAACACACACACACACACACACACACACACACACACACACACACACACACACACACACACATATATATATATATATATACAGAGATATTGTATACTATCAGGTACTTTTTTGGTGTTATCACATATTCTTGACCTTTTTATGACACATATATGTAAACACACATGCGCACGCAGACAAACGCTCACTTACACACACACACACACACACACAGAAATTTTATATTATCAGGTGTTTTTTTGGGGGGGGGGTTACCGCACACTCGTAAGTACTTATTTGTTACGACATACACATGGGTATACAAACACACGCGCGCGCGTGCACATGGACCCACGGACACATCTACCCATACATACATGCGAACAGATGGAATTTCTTTTTTGCTATAAAAAATTCGCATATTTGCCACTCATAAACACACTAGAGGGTTTTGCTTTATTGACCACTTGTAAGTTGTTTTTTTCTTATTGACAGTCACACCTGCATTTACACACACACACACACACACACACACACACACACACACACGCAGATGATTTATGCTAACTGCTAGTTTTGGTTTTATAGCTCATTCATGAGCGTTTTTTTGTTGTTGTTATGACATACATATAAACAGTGCACACACACACACACACATGCACGCGTATATAGACGCGCATGCTCGGGCGCGCACATGCGCACACACATGCGCACACACACACGTACTCACACACACACACACGCACACACTTATATGCACACAGATACACACTCCTGCACTTACCCAGTTGGCTGGGACTGTAGAATTCACATACTGCACCTCTGCATAGGGTTAAGACCCTCGCATCAAGTGTCCTGGATATGACACAAAACAATCTGATGGTAAGGTTTCCGTAATGCTGGAGCTTAGGGGAATGCGGAGTACCCCTTCATTACCATCACTCCCAGGTCCACTCGAGCAGTGGTATCACCTGATAGGGTCCTATGGATCAAATAGAACTAAACAGTGTACTTATGCTAAACTGAATTGTTTGAAATAGAACTGTTTTTGACATAGAAACTGTACTTACGCTAAATTGAGTTGTTTGATATAGAACTATTTTGACATTTAACTGTGTGTTGGCAAAAAGTATACTGATACTAAACTGGATTGTTTGAATTAGAACTGTTTGAATAAAATGAATAGCTTGAAATAGAAATTTTTTGACAATTAAATTGTGTACTCATGCTAAACTGAATTGTTTGAAATAGAACTGATTATTTGTATAAAAGTGGATATTACATTAAATAACCTACAAAGGTTGATATGCCATAAAAGCCTAAACAACCAACAAACCTGCGTGGTGTTTTTGTTATCATTTATTCATATGCGCAACACACACACACACACACACACACACACACACACACACACATTATTTTTACTTTGTTGCGCGCTCATAAGTGTTTTATTTTTGTTTTCACATACAGGTACATGCCAGCTCATAAACACACATGCGTACGAGTGGACATACACACATACGCAGGCACATACACATACATACACAAGTGTCTTATGTAATTATCCTCATGTGGGCGCAATACGTCTTGGCACAAGTGATTTTTTATTTCACACTGGTAAGTTCTTTCTTGTTATTATGCACACATTCATACACACACATGAACACACACACATATAGACATACAGACAGACAGACATACAGACAGACATATGCAAATAAACGCACACAGACATGCATGCACACAGATACATATACATAGACATACACACATGCTCATATAGATACACTGACATACACGCACAGACACATGCACACTCAGGCCTTTTTTGTAATTATCTACCGGACAGCTCTGTGGACACCAGATGCTGTCAAGAGGACTTAGCAAGAACAATGTCAGATTGAGTACTGTAGAAATAAACAATACACCTGGTGTAATTGTTATCGTCGTAGGAAATGGACACGGCAACACGAGTTCAAATACTGGACGAGACTGATTGCATTTCACATAGCACTAATACTCTTGGGAAAGGTATGAATCCAATTATTCTCCCTCCAGCTATGGGTAAATAGTAGGACACACTGGGTTCTTCAGCCTTGGTGAGGCAACTAGTTTAGGAGAAAGAGATCTCGGAATTCAAACCTGTTAAACTCCGCTTAAAAATTGACCTTGGTCATATCCTGCCCGAGCGGAGGGGTTGGGTAAATATGGATAAACAATGTAAATTGTATTTATTATTTCAGGATTGGTTCAAAGTAGCACGTAAAATTTTTGTTTAGTTTACATGTTGTTTTTTTTTTAAATGTACCTTGTTAGAATCATTGTGGTCCATGAAACAGGAACACCTTGCTAAAAATCCTTTTTTATGCTATCAGATTTCGATTTGAACAATAAACTAGCCAATTGTGGCCCATGATTTCCCTTAATGTTTGATAACATTGGTTTCAGTCGAAAAGATACTGCTGCCGAGGTAAGTGAACTACCACTGAATGGAAAATATATGTACATATATATTTATAAAATTAACTTAAATTGCGAGTCGGAAATCTTCTACTAAAGTGTCACCTTATCGGATCATCAGGAAGCCTAACTTCCTAGACTTTCTGATGATCTGATAAGGTGAAACTTTAGTAGAAGATTTCCGACTCACGATTTAAGTTAATTTTATAATTGGCTCCACTCGTGTTGAGCACTCTTGTAATTGTAGCATTGCAGGATTCACGGAAGGTTTTAGTTTTCTTTTGACCAACTGACTGCGTATCCCTTGATTTTTTTTCAAGGGGTCGGACGAGGTTGGCCTTTTCTTTCTTTTTGACCGATAATTTTTTCTTTTCCCTCCGGGCGGTGATTCGAGATACTTTTATCTCTTGTCCCTGGCGGGTTTTTTTTCTTTTTTTTTTTCTGGTTATGTGAATGCTGGTAGATATTAGATTAGTAAATACATATATATTTAAATATGTTTTTATTACCCACTTATAAGTGCATTTTTGTTCGTATATACATGCACACACGAACACACATACACACACTGACATAATTGAAGTTGTTTTATGCAATCATCTGCATGAGTACATTGTATATGTACACGCTTGTGGTGTAATGGTTAAAGCGATGGACTGCGGAATCGTAGTAAGCGAGTTCGTACTCTAGTCGCGCTATTACGTTCACTTTCGGACAAATACCCTTGGGAAAGGTATGAACCCCCTTATCTTCCCAGCTACGGGTTATATAGTACCACTACTGTTCTGCTAGGAAAATGGTTTTGGTATTAAATAACCTACAAAGGTTGATATGCCATTAAACAAAGAAACTAAACCTCTACGCTTGTGGTTTTCTTTGTTTTTTGCCTAAGTGGTTTTTGCTATCACAACCACATATTTTCGCACGAAATCACACACTAGCCCGCATGCACATATAGGTACACATCCATACCTCAACATATTCACACACCATAAGCAGGTTTATGTTATCTGAGTGGACCTGGGAGTAATGGCAATCAAGGGGTACTCCGAATTCCCCAAATCTCGAGCATCACTGGAAACCCAGCATCAGATTGCTTAGTGTCATATCCAGGAAACTAGTTGGGGGTTACTCCTATGCAGAGATTGGTCAAGGGAATGGGGGACATGGAAATAAGAGGACTAGCTGAGACCATCCAAAAAACGGCATTGTTGTGATCGGCCAAAATACTGAGACGAGTCCTGGTGACTTGAGGTGACTTACTGACACTCAACTTCCAGTGAAAACCATGAGCTAAAGCTGGTGTGAAAAACTCTCTAAGGAGTACAATAATAATAACAATAATGAAAAGGGTCGTAAGTTTGTATTCAGCGGCCCAGCCGACCGGGCAATCACACATACACACATAAACACGTTTTATGTAGTATTAAACGAACGGACACGTTTGTTTATAATCATACGTTTAAGTAAATGTAGGATATGCCCGTGGTGTAATGGTTATCATTGTAGTAAATGGACTTGGAGAACCTGGCTCAAATCCTAGACGAGGCTTATTGCATTTTACATTGCCCTAAAACCCATGGGGATACACCGACTGCATCTCTGCCGAGGGGCAAAAACAAATGTCCTGGATATGACATTAAACAATCTGATGGTGAGGTTCAAAATGTGTTTACATAGATAGATAGATAGATACAAGATTTTGAATTAAATAACCAGGAAAAGTTGATATGCCATAAGACAAAACCAACCAACTCCCATATTTGTGGGGGGGGTTCTATTTTGTTTTGTTTTATTTGAAAAATAATCGTGGGATTTTGTTCTGCTGCAAACATATTTGTTTTTATACTATTAAATACGTGTTCATTTCTTTTCATATGCTTGCATATTGTTATTTACTAAGAGCTTAGATGTGGCAGAAGGCCGGACGAATAGGGGGACTCAGTGAGGACCTAAATGACTAACAATGGTCTACTAACTTAGCCTGATAACCATTATACCCCCTTGAGGTGCCCGTTAAACGCTAACATATATTTATAACTGTTTTTTATGCTCTCTCTGTTTCTCTCCGTCTGTCTGTCTGTCTGTCGGTCTCACTCTTTTCATACCAATATACATATTTCATGCTATCACAAAATCATAAGTATTTTTTGTGCTACCAAATACACTTAAGTACGTAGACGTGTTGTGTCTCAAACATTCAAACGCGTTATGTTTTTTTCTTCTGCTTTTTGTGATCACACACGTTCATATTTTTTGCAACCACATACAAACATACAGAAGTCTTTTTGATCTAAAAACTTCGTTCCTGTAAAAAATAAATTGAGATTAATCAACTTCTTTTTTTTACCACTTTCTTCCTTAACACCTTTCATAGTCCTTCTGGTATTCTGGGGATGTCTAATGTGACGTAATGGTTAGCGGTAGAGACTTTCTAGACCATTGTCTGTGAGTTCGATTCCCAAATCGTGCTTGATATGTCTGGCCTTGTGCCAAACTTTGCCCGGTCGGGTGGGGCTGTAGAATAAACCTAATACACCTCTGCAGTGAAATAAGACGCCTAACGAGTGTCCTGGATATGACACTAAAAAATCTGATGGTGAGGTTCCAGAGATACTGGGGCTTTGGGGAATGCGGAGCAATCCTTCATTGGCATTGCTCCCAGGTCTACTCTCGCCCGGAATGGTAGCATCTGATAGGGCCCTATGTATGGGTTAAATAGAACTAAACTGCATACTTATGCTAAACTGAATTGTTTGAATTAGAACTGTTTGACTAAACGGAATAGCTTGACAATTAAACTGTGTACTTACACTTAAACTGCGTGCTTATACTAAACTGAATTGTTTGAAATGGAACTGTTTTTTGACATTGAAACTCTACTTACACTAAATTAAATTATTCAATATAGAACTGTTTTGACATTCAACTGTGTGTAAACAAAATCTTTACTTATACTAAACTGAATTAGCTGAATTAGAACTGTTTGCATAAACTGAATAGCTTGAAATAGAAATGTTTTAGACAATTAAACTGTATACTCATGCTAAACTGAATTTTGTGTGAAATAGAACTGACTATTTCCATAAAAATGGATTTGACATTAAATAACCTAAAAAGGTTGATATGCCATAAAAACCAACCAACCATCAACAACCAATAATTTTGAGCCGAACTAAGTTATACAGAGTAGATTTCTTAATTACCTTTTTTTTTCTTTAAAAGAGGATGATGATAAAATAAAAAAGTAAAATATATCATCTATATAATTTCAATTCCTTTTTGGTCAACTTTTTTCTTTCTATCTGCTTCTTCTACTCTTAGTGTTCTTCTTTTTTAACATCTTTCTTTTCATTGCTTTCTTCTTATCTTCTCCCTTTTCACGGATTTCCTTCATTTTGTTAAAAAAACAAATTTACGACCCTTTTCATTATTGTTATTATTATTGTACTCCTTTGAGAGTTTTTCACACCAGCTTTAGCTCATGGCTTTTCACTGGAAGTTGAGTGTCAGTAAGTCACCTCAAGTCACCAGGACTCGTCTCAGTATTTTGGCCGATCACAACAATGCCGTTTTTTGGATGGTCTCAGCTAGTCCTCTTATTTCCATGTCCCCCATTCCATTGACCAATCTCTGCATAGGAGTAACCCCCCAACGAGTTTCCTGGATATGACACTAAGCAATCTGATGCTGAGGTTCCCGATAGTCCGGACCTTGGTCCCTGTGACTTTTGGTTATTCCCTCAGCTCAGAGGCTGTCGTTATGAGACAATTGAGGAGATGAAAGAGGCTGTGACGAAGGTCATTGACACGTCCACACAAGAGGACTTCCATGGGGCCTTGCAGAAGGTGTTGTAACTGTACAACAAGTGCATTGCAGCCGGAGGAGATTACTTCGAAAGGGACTAGAGTTTCATGTGTGTACTCTCAATAAAAGCGCCCATACGGAAAAAGTCTGGAAACTTATTTACCCATCCTCGTAACTTGTGGTTAGCTGTTTCCGCAAAGTTCACAGTTCGGCTGGTTCTCTCTCTTTTTTGTTGTTGACTGGCCGAGATTAAGTTATCTGTTTGAATCTCATTTTCTAGGACGGATTCTTGGTTGTAAATATTCCACTTGTTCTTATTCTTAAGTCTAAATTCCTTGCACAATTCCCAGTGGATCACATTTCCCAACCAGTCGTGTCAAGTCCTATATTCTTTTTGCGCATTCGCGAATTGTATAATTATTCGTTTCATCTCCATCACCAGATAAACTTCATCTGCTGTTTTGATGCGTCTTGTCAGTTCTTGCTTTGACATAGTTAATTCTATGGCGTTGTTTTGTGCTGCTATCAGAAGAGATTCAGTTTTTCTCCTAAAGTTTTCCTTTCTAAGCCATGTATAAGTTTTCCCGTTGAGATTTTTGCTATGTAGTTATATTTCGAGTAGTTTTCTTGTTCTCCTAAGGTATTTATTTTAAAAAATTTTTCTTTCATCTCCGCATGTTTGATGGTGTCCACTTCCAATATTTTCAAGTAATTGTAAGTTTTCTTTTCTCCCAGTGTTCTGATTTTTCCTTGATTTGGTAGTTCTATTCCTTTGGTCCTTTGTCGTTTTCTGCTTTTGATTATAAGCATGCCACATTTTTCTATGCCCCATTCAATCCCTATATCCTGATTATATATCCTCACTACCTCTATTAGAGTTTCCAATTTTTTTTCATTTTTGGCAAACAGTTTAATTTTGTCTGTATACATTAGGAGGTTGATTTTGCTTGCGTTTTATGGAGTTTGTGTCTGCCTGTGCAATTCCCGAGTATGTGATTGAGTGGCATCATCGCTATTACAAGCAGTAATGGTGATAACACATCTCCCTAAAAGGTCCCTTTTTCGATTTTCACCACAGTTAAAGCTTTTCCCTCCTGCTGTCAGATCGACTTTTCAGTTTTCCAGGACATTCTCAATAAACTCTATGACTTAGCCGGATATCTTGTATATTTTAAGATATTTTCTTATCGAGCTTTGTGGGACCATTTAATATAACTTTTCAGTCAATCATCGCTTTAGCTAAATATTTCCCGTCTTATTTTGCTTTCCTTGAGAATGTTTTTATTATTATTATTATTATTATTATTATCATGATAACATTATCAATAATATTAATAGTAATATTGATACTGATTATTTTATTTAGTAGAGTGTTCGCCAATGGTCCGGGAGACCAGGGTTCAATCCCAAGTGGAGTCATACCAAAGACTTAAAAATGGTACTTGATGCCGCCTTGCTTAGCACTCAGCATCATAAGGTAAGGATCAGTGGTAAAGTGAAGCAATCCTGGGAATGGAAAAGCGCCCACTCTTACACCTTGGTGTAGTAGCTATTGAAAAGGGAGCTTTCGGGTCACCCTCGACTAAAGGGAGACAACTTTACTAACTTATTGTTATCACTATATGTTTTTCTATTCTAAACCATTTCATAAGAGTTTATATCTATTTTTATGGCGGAAATTGGCTCTGTATAAAATTTATAATAACTATTGTACATTGAGCACTCTTGGAGATTTATAAAATCCTAAAATATATTCTGAAGTTGAATCATTCCAAAGTCTTCTTTTTTGCATATATATATATATATATATATATATATATATATATATATATATATATCCTGGGAATGGAGTAGCGCCCTCCCCTACACCTTGGTGTAGTAGCTATCGAAAAGGGAGCCTTCGGGTCACCCTCGACTATGGTCGCTAACTTACTTACTTATATATATATGTGGTATATCTGAAAAGTACCAAATCTAATGTCACAAACTATTTATTTCTACTTCAAACAACTAACTGTATGGTTCACTTTCACTGTAATCTTCAGTCTAATTCTCTTTCCCATTCTTCACAGCCATGCATCTATGCACTGCTCGAAGTATTCTCCTGGGATGCCTTTCAGCTCTGGCACTGTTGTTCTCTTGATAGCCTTCACATTTTTAAAACGAGTTATCCTCCAGATCCTCCTGAGCTTGGAAAAAAAGCAAAGTCACATTGAGTAGGAATCGTTCCTCTGTTCTCTTGCCGAACGACCTTAAAAATATGAGGTGTAAACAAAAGCACGTGAAAAAATGCAAATGCTGCATAAAGCTAAGATTACAGTTTTATACTTCCAAGATATCATATTAAACGGTAACACGACCTACTTATCCCTTTTTCACCCATAGCTCATATAGCACACCCAGTCCCTTTAACTTTCGGACGCACTTTGTCTACACAAACGCATATATATATATATATATATATAGTGTCATCCATAGACAGACTGTTTCATTGAATCGCGACTCTTCAGTGTCGCTAGACTCGAAGGACGCTTGAAGCTGGGATCGAAACCCGGTCAACTTCACGTTTGGCGTAGTATCAGACCGCTCGGCTAACAAGCGTACTACGTCAGCTAGGGAATATTAGGTATTAAGTAGCAGCGTTCGTTTGTTTACATTTTATACCTTACCGGATACCAGAGTGCTCAATTCGTTCGAAGAGCTTTGCATTATGCAAAATTCCTTCGCCATAGTGCTCAACCCCCATGGGGAGCGTATATATTGTCATCCACAGACAGACTGTTTCGTTGTATCACAACTCTTCAGTGAAGCTAGACACGTAAGAGGCTTGAAGCTGGGATCGAAACCCGCCCAACTTTACATTAGACTTAGTATCAGACCGAAGTCCGTAATCTAATGTTGAAAAAACATCAAATTTACACTGTAATTATTTTTTTAAAAAAGATTTTTTACTTTTTAATCGATGCACCGAATGTAATGCTTCAAATAGAACCCATTTCTACTAATAGTATCTTCTAGAATATTCTAGTATTATACCATAGCGTCAAGCGTGTTCTTTATTCTCAAGTTTTTTTCATGTGCTTCTCAATTCTTTATGTTTTTGAAGGTTTTTGCCGACGTATTTTTTCAATTATTGCATGCTGGTTTTTTCGTATGTGATATCCACTTTTTGATTTTTGTAATTGAATTAATTTTTAATTGTTTCTGAGTTTTTTTTTTTTTGCTTTTTTGTTTTGTTTTTTTCACAAAAAGCAGATCCACATTAAGTATATATTAAATGAAGCAAAACTCTCGGGGAATAGACAAAACTAACTGTAAAAAAAAAAAAAAAAAAAAGGAAAAATAGGAAAAAAAAAAGAAAAAAGAAAAGACTTGAAACACAAGTAGTCTTATCTAAAAAATCAAAAACTCAACCGTCAGCAAGATATTTTTTGGACATGGGCAGGAAGTTCTGAATTTTATTTAACATTTAATTAGTATCCCACACCTTCTAACATTGCCTCATGACACCAGCCGGCGCCACACCAATGATGAAAATTTAGTTGGTTTTTGAAAAGTGGGTGATATTGAAATCATATATATATATATAGAGAGAGAGAGAGTGAGAGAAAGAGAGGGAGAGAGAATGAGAATGAAAGATATATATATATATATATATATATATATATATATATATTTATTTATAATAAAATCCAATTTAACATTTTAAATCTCATTCTAATATAACTAACGTAAAAGTGTGGAGACGTATCAGATGTTTTTCGGGTTTGGTTGTGATGGTGATACTTAACAATAAAGTATATATTTAACCCCCACCGCACGATCAGGATGCGACAAGAGGTCAATTTTTAAGCGGAGTTTAACTTGCTTCTTTCTCCTAGACCGGTTGTCATACCAAGGTTAAAGAGCTAGTCGGATCTACTTTTTATCTATAGCTGAAGAGAGATTAATTGGATTCATATCTCTTCCAAGGGTATCAGAGCTATATGAAATGCAAATAACCCCGTCCAGGATTTGATCTCGGGTCGCCATGTTCAGTTCTTTCGGCAGTATACATTACATAGCAAACACCTCCAAGTTGCTAATAATTTGGCTTTCGTTTTAGTATTTTGATTTTTCTTTTCTTTCTTTCTTTTTATTTCTTTTACTCAGTTCCTTTTGTAAACATAACTGTCAGCGTTGTTTGTGAAGTGATGAAGATAATATAGGATTTTAAAAGTGTTTTTATGGATGAATTTAGCCAACCCCATCGATACGGAAAGGGTAAGACACAGGGTCAGTTTTCAAGTAGATTACAATTGGTTTGAATTCAGAGTTATTTTTCTTGTGGATTGGTTGCCTACTCAAGCCAAAGTGTGATATAGTCACATATGCAGATTCACATCTACATACGTGCACATATATATGTAGAATAATTCACAACGACACAACGACAAAGACAGATGCATGAAGGATAACGCAGGAAGGAAGATGCAAGAAGGACTTCTTTAACAATATTTTACCTCTCACTTTATTTGTAAGGTTTGAAAAGGGTTACTCAAGGTTTGCATGTGAGAGGGTGCTGGAGACCGAACATAAACTTCATATTTTGACCCCACTGTTATGACCGTCACGTTGTGTCATTCTTGTTCTTCTAATGATGGGGTCTACTCCATCGGGGGTTTTCCGAGGGCCCCCTCGGTCGGGTGTGGCTTTCCCTACCACATCTGGTCTCTAGGTGTCTGGAATTCTACTGGCAACTGCTTTGGCACCCAACTCAACTCAATTATATAATAATTCAACGCCCACACGATCGCCCACTGGATCTTTGAAATCGAATGTTTAATCGTCATCAAGCGGAAATAACTGTCATGCAGTTCAGAGGTTACTCTCTCCCGGTGCATCACTGTAGTGGCACAATGGGACCTTCACCTTGTCCCATATCATAAGCCTTAATCCGCCCACGCGATCTCTTTCGATTACTGGCCATTGGAATGTGTCACTTCCTTCCGGTGTATCACCTTGGAATAGTATTTTTGGACTGGGTCGAAGGTCAAAATATAACAAAAGATTACTGTCACTCTTACCATATTTCCATAGTTGGTAAGGAGAAGATTTGATAGATTCCTGTCTCTCGGAATACGGTCTCTTGGATATAGTCTACGTATTCTTTAGAACACGTAGACTATATCTTCTGGATCTTATAGTGAGGCTCCAGTCCTGGAGCTTTGGAGAATGTAGAGAATCCCTTCGTTATCATTATCCACTGGTCCACTCAGACCTGGAGTGATTGTACGTGTTATGGTCCTATGTATTGGTCGAATAGAAATATTCAATCATTTTCTACATTTAAAACCATATTATTGTGTTCAAACAAATAACGTGTTAAATTATTAGTATCACAGAGCAATACTTGGAACCATTTAACTGTGTGCAAACAAGAAAATAATTTTGAATTGAATTATTAGTGCTAGAAAGCAATACTTGAAACAATCTAAATAAGTATAAGCAAACAAATAAACGTTGACAGGTTTTAAAAAACTGAGCCCTACTGACTATTCGTATAACAAATTATATATATATATATATATATATATACGAGGATCATTAAAAATGTTTCCATACTTTTTTCGTATGGGCACGTTTATTGATAGTATACACATGAAACTCTAGTCCCTTTCGAAGTAATCTCCTCTGGCTGCAATGCACTTGTTGTCCCGTTCCAACACCTTCTGGAAGGCCCCATGGAAGTCCTCTTGTGTGAGCTTTTCAATGACTTTCGTCACAGCCTCTTTCATCTCCTCAATCCTCTCATGACGACAGCCTCTGAGCTGAGGGAATAACCAAAAGTCACAGGGAGTAAGGTCTGGACTATAGGGAGGCTGAGGAACTGTCTAGATGCCCATCTTGGTCAAATAGTCTGTAACAAGGATGAAGTTGTGGACTGGCGCATTGTCCTAGTGGAAATGCCACTGAGCTGATTTGAAGAATGCTGGCCCCTTCCGACGGAATGTCTTCCTGAACTCCCTTAAAACGTCAACATAGTAACCCTAACCCTAACCCTTTGGCCAATCAACTCTGGTGTATTGACTGCTTTACTCCTCTCGCATCCCTCATCATACCTCACAGACTCCCTGCCTTCCTTGACTTTCTTATGCCACTCAAAAACTGATTCTCGATTCATGCAAGATGGTCGAAAAGCAGTCTGAAGGATTCCATACGTTTCTGTGGCACCTTTTCCAAATTTAAAACAGAATTTTTATTGCATATCGTTCTTCTAAAGTGTCCTCACGTCCAGATTGCATTTTTGAAATTCACTAGCTGTGACAATAAGGTTTAGTAGGGTGTATTCTAATTCCTGCTGTAGCTGTTCATTTAAAGTTGAAATCATAAAAATTTGTCAGTCATCTCATAAGATGTATAGCAATAACATTTCAAGAGTCAACGACAATTTTAAATACCTGCACAAAAAGGTCTGGCAACTTATTGAAGGCCCCACGTATATATATATATATATATCATCATCATCATCATGTCGCGCCGCCTGCGCGGATATCCCTGACCGTCTCTCGCCATTTCTCCCTATCACTCATCGCCTCCGGCAGGTCTTCAGGATTACAACCCGTGTCCTCACATAGCTGCTGTATGTAAGTTCGTGCTGGTCGTCCCACTCTTGCACATCCATGAGTGGGGGTCCACAGGAGTACATCGCTTATGAGCTCGTCCTTGCTTCTCCAGCAGTGTCCTGCGTGTCTGGTTCGTCGAACTTGTATAGTTTTTGTGATGGGGGGCAAGTGTCCGTATAGTTGGAGTCTCGTGGGGTGTTGTCGCCAGGACTTGTTTAATACTGCTCTCAACATTCTTGTGTAATTTCCGTCCAGCCTCCTCTCCAGCCGTTTTGTAAGCGTCCATGTGGTGCATCCATATAGCAGTATCGACACAACCGCTGCCTGGAAGAAACTGCGTTTCATTTTATCTGTTAGGTCCGACTTCCATATGATCGAGAGCCTATCGATAGCTGTCCATGCCTTCGTCAGTCGTGTGTCGATGTCCTTCTCGGTTGATGAGACGCTGCTTCCTAGGTAGGTGAATTTGTCGACTAGTTTCAGAGAGGCTCCGTCTAGTGTGGCAATGTTGCCTGTTTGGTTGTAACACATATATTCGGTTTTGTTTGCATTGACATGTAGGCCAATGCCAGCTGCAGCTCGTTCCAGACTATGTAGTAGTGTCTCTGCTTGATTAGGCGTATTCGCTAGTAGCGCCAAGTCATCAGCGTAGTCGGCGTCCGTGATTGTTTTTGCGGGGTACCTTTTGCTTCTTCTCTTAGTCAGCTCAAAGCCATTTTCTCTGATTTTGTCTATCGAAGTCCTAAGCACATAGTCTAGACAGATGATAAAGAGGTAAAAAAAAAAAAAAAAAAAAAAAAAAAAAAAAAAATCCAAAACACCTCAAATGTAGTCTAACACGTGCTAAAGACGAAAGCCATAAAAGAGTTGACTCCTCCTCTCTCTTTCTTTCTCTCTGTGTGTGTCTCTCTCTCTCTCTCTGTCTGTCCACCACCAGTTGACCATGATATAGGAGTGGAACCTTTAATATAAATACTAAAATTAGTAATAATTTAATCCTTCATTTGTTGAAATAGTATGCATACGTTTGGAAGTGATTCCGTTTCCAGAATTTTTTTTCACAGAGGTCAGTAAATTTATTCTACTAAACTATTCATTTAAAAATGCACATTTGATTTAAAATAGTAATGTCTTAAATCTCAAGCTGTATTATGTGTTGTTTAAATGAAGAATGAAGACTTTTGCGAGTTAATTTTCAGGAAAACTTTACTTTTGGAAGGCGAACTTCTAAATTTGCTAAAGAAAACCCCCAAAATGCCCCCCCCCTGAAAAGAAAGGAAAAAAAAAAAAAAAATCCAAAACACCTCAAATGTAGTCTAACACGTGCTAAAGACGAAAGCCATAAAAGAGTTGACTCCTCCTCTCTCTTTCTTTCTCTCTGTGTGTGTCTCTCTCTCTCTCTCTGTCTGTCCACCACCAGTTGACCATGATATAGGAGTGGAACCTTTAATATAAATACTAAAATTAGTAATAATTTAATCCTTCATTTGTTGAAATAGTATGCATACGTTTGGAAGTGATTCCGTTTCCAGAATTTTTTTCACAGAGGTCAGTAAATTTATTCTACTAAACTATTCATTTAAAAATGCACATTTGATTTAAAATAGTAATGTCTTAAATCTCAAGCTGTATTATGTGTTGTTTAAATGAAGAATGAAGACTTTTGCGAGTTAATTTTCAGGAAAACTTTACTTTTGGAAGGCGAACTTCTAAATTTGCTAAAGAAAACCCCCAAAATGCCCCCCCCCCTGAAAAGAAAGGAAAAAAAAAAAAAAATCCAAAACACCTCAAATGTAGTCTAACACGTGCTAAAGACGAAAGCCATAAAAGAGTTGACTCCTCCTCTCTCTTTCTTTCTCTCTGTGTGTGTCTCTCTCTCTCTCTCTGTCTGTCCACCACCAGTTGACCATGATATAGGAGTGGAACCTTTAATATAAATACTAAAATTAGTAATAATTTAATCCTTCATTTGTTGAAATAGTATGCATACGTTTGGAAGTGATTCCGTTTCCAGAATTTTTTTCACAGAGGTCAGTAAATTTATTCTACTAAACTATTCATTTAAAAATGCACATTTGATTTAAAATAGTAATGTCTTAAATCTCAAGCTGTATTATGTGTTGTTTAAATGAAGAATGAAGACTTTTGCGAGTTAATTTTCAGGAAAACTTTACTTTTGGAAGGCGAACTTCTAAATTTGCTAAAGAAAACCCCCAAAATGCCCCCCCCCTGAAAAGAAAGGAAAAAAAAAAAAAAAAAATCCAAAACACCTCAAATGTAGTCTAACACGTGCTAAAGACGAAAGCCATAAAAGAGTTGACTCCTCCTCTCTCTTTCTTTCTCTCTGTGTGTGTCTCTCTCTCTCTCTCTCTCTCTCTGTCTGTCCACCACTAGATAACCATGAAATATACCACAAAATTTCTTTGAATTTTAACATCCAGCAGTCCTGGACTTTAACTAAGTTAAAACTTAAGATAAAAAAAAGTGAATTTTTATTTTTTTTTATTTTTATTTTTTTATTTTTTTTATTATTACTACCGCGTACACATGGGAAGCAGCATGCTGTACGTGTGAGTCTTGCGGCTTAACGCTCAAGATTGCCAGTTCGATCGGGGAACTACTGCTGCTCATCTATAAGAGTGGCTTCTATAGATGAGAACAAAAACAGCCACCGAAAGATAATATATATATATATACATATATATATATATATATATATATATATATATATATATATATATATATATTATCAAGGTCTACTGCTGGCACAGATTTCCTGGAGCCCTCTCGCCACTCTTCCCTATCGTCCATCGGTTTTGGCAGGTCCTCTATGGTACATCCTCTATCAGTGCAAAGCTGTTGTTGGTTGGTTCTAGCTGCTATCCCCCCCTTGTTCATCCATGTGAGGGGATCCACAGGAGTTCATTGCTTATGAATTTGTCCATATGCCATATAAACCAACCAACCAACCAACCAACCAATCGACCCGGTTGAGTGGGGGGGGGGTCCCAAGACATAATGGCTAAAGTTGCCGAATTGCGGTCTCAAAGTAAGCGAGTTCGAACTCTACTTGCCCCATTGCGTTCAATTTCGTACGAATACCCTTGAGAAAAGTATAAACTCCTGGATTCCCCAAGCTGTTTAGTTAAATAGTATCACTGCTGTTCTTCATCATGGATGGCTTTGGTATGAGATATCCTTCGAAAGTTAATATGCTGTTAAAGAAAGAAATCAATCCAAACCAAACAGAAGGGTTCATGCCTTTCACAAGGGCATTATCGCGATGGGAAATGCAAACAACCTCTTTCAAGATTTGATACGCCGATTCCTTTTCCTACTACAATAACCGTTGTGATTATCACGCTTCCAAAATACCTTTGTTTTTTTTTATGTAAATTTCTTGTTCTGGGAGGTATTTCCGTCGACAAATCCTAATGACTTTTATTCTAAAAATCTTTAATAATTCCAGATTCTATTTTATCACGGTGGGTGTAAATTGAAGTTTCTTAAGTATTTATTAGGTTTTCTGTTGGCTCTTAATATCAACATTTTGTTTTTTGGTATTTATGAAATATCGCAGAAAAGCAAAATTATATGTTATTTCTTCAAAGGTAAATTCTGTTGTTGGTTGAATATCGTTTAATTTTATTTTCACATCAGTAGTCTCGTAAATCATGGCTTGAATAGTAATGTATCCTCTATATATCAAATATTTAAGTTTTCGGATTCATATTGTTCCAAGACTTGCAAAAGAGCCATTTCGAGGTGAGCCTATTCTTAGCCTAGATTTTTGCATGCAAAAATATTAAAAGGAAAAAGACATATCTATATTCTAAACCTCAATAGATCTAATGAAAGAAAAAGGCATCAGAATAAAAAAAAGAGAAAGAAAAAAAAAAGGCAAGTCGCAGAAAATATCCCGAAGAAACTATGAAATATACTAACCACGCAGACAATCTAACAGGCAGCAAGAGGCATTGGTCTTTATGAGAACGTTGATAAAACAGGATTCATCTATTTTGAAATAGATGGAGCTGCCTCCACATTAAACAAGGGGCCTCAGTAATTGGTAGACTATTTAACATACCCCGGCAGCAATATCTCATCTACTGAAAGTGATATCAACATATGCAGAGGAAAGGTATAGATTAATATCGGCAGATTATCGACCGTCTGGAAATCTTATATCGCTGATAGACTAAAACGGAAATTCCCCTAAGTAGTAGCCGTGTCAGTGCTATTATATGGATGGACCATTTGGACATTATCAAAATACTTCGAGAAAATGCTGCGTGCCATTTTGAACCAATCTCGAAAGTAACATCCTGCCAAATAATTGCCGTGTAGCAACTGTAATTTAAATTTTGTAAGTCTTCCTTTTAGTTTTTAAAATCTTTTAAAAAAGTTTAAATATTCATCAATGGAGACTTAATATCGAAATAAGCAATACATTTGTCATTTCTAGAGCCCAAACGTCTGGGGTTATAGAATACGCTGACTGCAGTGGGGTACGACTCTAGCCACCAGTGTCCTGGATATAACACTGTATTGAATCTGATGGTGAGCCTCAAATCCTAGAATATTGGTGAATGTGGAGTACGCCTTCATTGCTATTATTTTAGCTATTGTTATTGCTATGCAGTGAAAGTCGTTACGTATTAATAAGATGAGCTGCATTGAAATATTACCTTTGTGGGTTTTTGATGGTTCATAAATTTTTGGTATCTTTGTATGTAAGTCACGAACTTGTTTTTTTTTTTTGTTTTTATTAAATATTTTTAAAAAAATTAGAGCTATCATGAATTTTTCTGCTTCATTGTACGAGATGCCTTCAATACATTTCCAGACCTTTTTCGTATGGGCATTTAAAATTGTCGTAGAATATTCAGTATGTTATTGCTATACATCTTATGAGATAACTGACCAATTTTTATGATTTCACGTTCAAATGAACAGCAACAGCAGCAATTGGAATACACCCTACTAAAGCCTGATTGTCACAGCTGATGAATTTCAAAAATGCAATCAGACACTTTAGAAGAACGATACGCAATAAAATTCTGTTTTAAACTTGGAAAAACTGCCACAGAAACGTATGGAATGCTTCAGACTGCTTTTCGACTATCTTGCATGAATCGAGCATCAGTTTTTGAGTGACATAAGAGATTCAAGGTAGGCAGGATGTCTGTGAGGGATTTTGAGAGGTGTGGGAGGAGTAAGGAAGTCAATACACCACAGTTGATTGGCCAAAGGGTTAGGGTTAGGGTTACAATGTTGAGGTTTTAACGGAGTTTAGGAAGAGATTCCTAGGGAAGAGGCCAGCACTCTTTAAATCGAGTCAGTGGTATTTCCAGCTGGACAATGCACCAGTCCACAACTTCATCCTTGTCACAGACTATTTGACAAAGATGGGCATCAAGACGGCTCCCCCCCCTCCCTATAGGACAGACCTTACTTCCTGTGACTTTTGGTTATTCCCTAAGCTCAGAGGCTGTCGTTATGAGAGAATTGAGGAGATGAAAGAGGCTGCGACGAAGGTCATTGACACGCACACACAAGAGAACTTCCAATGGGGCCTTCCAGAAGTTGTTGGAACGGTAGAACAAGTGCATTGCAGCTGGAGGAGAATACTTCGATTGGGACTAGAGTTTCATGTGTGTACTATCAATAAAAGTGCCCGTACGAAAAAAGTCTGGAAACCTATCGTATGCACCTCGAATATGTCTTATCCGTCAATTCTTTTATTTTTTAGATATGTGTCTTCACAAAAGACTAAATAAACTGGACATTTTTTGAGAAGCAAGAATGAAGTCATAAGTGATATTCTCCATTGGAATCCTAGACATTGAACCATCAGGATTGATCAACATACATTAAGAAAATAAGAAACATACATTAAGAAAATAAACGTTTCAACTATGAACGCATGGCATGATCGTAACTGATTGTATTAGAAAATCAATTTTAAGATATCAACCTGATGGAGCTACCATTGCTATTTGCCAGAATCCCTTTGTGCCACAAAGGTGACAGTTTAAAATGCGGGAGGTATTTCTGCCGCACCTAATATATGGATAGATAGAAAAAGAGAGGCGCCTGGTGGTGTAATGGTTAGCAAGCTCGACTAGCAAACCTACACGAGTGAGTTCGAGTCTCATTGGGTGCCCCTTTCATATGGCCTTGTGCCACATCTAAGCAAAAAGCTTAGTAAATTTCCATAGTCTTTATATTCTGATAATGATGTTGGATATAATATCCGATAAAATATTAAGATGGGAAAGAGTTAGAGTTAAAACATCTTACTTTTCTCTTAAACAACGTCATTGACGTATATATATATATATATATATATATATATATATATATATATATATATATATATGGTAGCTTTTTTTCTTGTGTAGCATTTCACACTTTATGCTGTATTGTGTGTATTAGAATAAGTTTTGGAGCAAAGGTTTGTAGAAAATGAAAATACGATTGATTTATCCGAATATGTTATCCAACTGCCTAAACAAGTTTCTTTAGTCTGCTGAGCTAATTTTAGCGGTGTCACTTTACGCCGAAACCTGCACAATGAAGTTAATGAGGTGTGAATGCCGTCAAAACCCTATTGACTCGTGTTAATTAAGAGTAATGAGGCGCTGATCTGCAACTGACAAGATTTCTTATCTACTTCGGGAGTAAAGAAAGAGCGCCAGTGAAATATAACGAGAAACATGACTTATCAGTGACTAATCAAATAGAGAAAAAGCACTAAGCTTAATTTGCCGTTTGCTGTAAAGACTCGATCCCTGATCATTGAATTTGCACGTTAACCCCGCCTCCAACAACATACTTAGTCGCAAAGGGCTTCGTTTGTCTGTGTTGTTTATTTTTTAGTCGGTAGAGAAGTGCCTGTGGTGTAATGGTTATCGTCGTAGGAAATGAACACGGCCACACGAGTTCAAATCCTGCAACAGGCTAATTGCATTTCACATAGCACTAATTCCATTGTGAAAGGTATGAATCCAATTATTCTCCCTCCAGCTATGGGTAAATAGTAGGGCAGACTAGGTTTTTCAGCTTTGGTGAGGCAACTAGTCTAGGAGAAGGAAAACTCTGAATTCAAACCTGTTAAACTCCGCTTAAAAATTGACCAAGTCATATCCTGCCCGAGTGGAGGGGTTGGTAAATATAGGTAGAGAGGGGCTTGTATTCAGACACATGTATTTCTATTTACATTTGAACATTGCCAGGTTTCAATCTTCATGACGGGTACATTTCTAGAATATTTTACAAAAGACAAGTTTCCTTAAGGTTACTTGTACCCCGTCAGTAGAGTTTAGATTATGTTGGCTGTATTCCTAGCTGAGGGGTACCCCACTGCCAAAAAAAAACATAGTGTCTTAAGAATGACACAAAACTGTCTTTATCAGATATATATTTACCGAAATAACATAAAAATATCTCGAAATACTATAGATTAAATTCATTCCGATAAATCACCTTTTGCTTTAACCGTGGCCTCCAGACGACTTCGAAATCTGCCGCAAGGCTTTAAGACGGTCTTCTTGTTTACATTGGGAAATGTTGATGGTATCCCTACCTTCAGTTCATCTGTGGTATTACATTGAGTTTTCTTAGTTTCTCGCTCAACTGCGCTCCACAAAGGATATTCAAGTGAATTGCGATCTAAGGTGCTCGGTAGCTAGACGTTAGGAGTGATGTTGTCAGAACTTTTCTGACAGTCAACACTGGCTTCTGCAATCTGTGGCATGACCTAGAGTCTAGTTGCCAGACATAGGGTCTTTCTTTAGCTACTTTCTCGATCCTGGGTAGAACTTTCTTCACTAGGCGCTTGAGTTAGGCCTCCGTGATGAATCTGAGGCCTTGTGGAAAGAAGAATGGAGGTATAACATTACTATCACAAGTGACCACCCTGAATACAATGATACGAACTGGGTGTTTGTGCCTCATCACTATGAGCACATCTCGTGGAGACAGAGCAAGCATACTATTGTTCTGTGAATTTATCATTTGATTCTGGTAGAAATTGGTTTCCCTTCTGTTGAGCCTTTGAGAACGGCACGAATATATATCTATTCAAATTTTGAATGTGATAAAAATGTTACATCAAATGAGAAAGATTGACGATACTAAATGAGAACACATGTAAAAAACATTACATTTAACTTCATTGATTTTTTGGGGGGATAATTATGCTTCGGAATGTTTTTAATGCGTCTGAGAATAAAACAATTTTAGAATTCATTGTTATCAAGTAATTAAGGTTAAAGCGATGCTTGTAAGACAATAGAGATACACAGCTGGGGCTGTAGTGTCTCTGCAGAGGGATAAGACTTTCCCTACGAGTGTCTTGAATACTGGAGCCTTACCTTCAATGTCAACTAGACAATTTTATTGGTTTCTTTGTTTAATGGCATATCAACCTTTGTTAGTTATTTAATGCCAAAGCCATTTTCCTTGAAGAACAGTAGTGGTTCTATTTAACCCATAGCTGGGAGGATAAGGGGCTTCGTACCTTTCCCAAGGGTATTTGCCCGAAAGTA
This sequence comes from Sepioteuthis lessoniana, assembly GCA_963585895.1. Classification (NCBI taxonomy): domain Eukaryota; kingdom Metazoa; phylum Mollusca; class Cephalopoda; order Myopsida; family Loliginidae; genus Sepioteuthis; species Sepioteuthis lessoniana. The sequence goes on from OY757911.1 coordinate 114,085,171, forward strand.
AACGTAATAGCGCGACTGGAATATGAACTCGGTTACTACGATTCCGCAGTCCATCGCTTTAATCATTACGCCACGAGGACACCCCACTAGATAATTTGATGCTTTGGGGAATATAGAGTATCCTTTCATTGCCGTTGCTTCAGACATCATGCAATTTACCCATCATTTGTTTAAATCTTGATTAATCTTCGATTGTTATTTTGTGCACTGATTGAAGAAGGTGGAAGGACGCATTTAACAACAGCCATACTATGATTTAGTGCCTGAAATTAGCTTTAACTACTGTGAAATTATAGGAATTATCCCTAAGACCTTTTTGTGTACCGTTGTAAATGTAACGATTTTTGATAAATGTATAGTCTTTTTGGTTTCGTTTGGTTTTGTTTTATGGCGTATCAACCATAATAAATTATTTAATACCATTTGCATACATATAAACAGTTCTATTTCAAACCATTCAGTTTAACATAAGTACACTGTTAAGTTCTATTTGACACATAGACTGGACCCCATCTGGTGCTACCACTCCGGGCAGAGTGGACCTGAGATCAATGGCAATAAAGGGGTACTCCGCATTCCACAAAGCTCCTGCATAACCGGAGCCTCACCATCATTTTGTTTTGTGTCATATCCATTTCATTCGTTGGGGGAGTGTGACTCCTCTACAGAGATGCAGTCTGTGTATTCTGTAGCTCCCCACCACCACTGCGCCTAGCCGACTAGGCCATAGAGTCATTTTATGGATATTAAAGTGGAGATGAAATCACTTTTACCACATTTACTGCCAAAAATAAGGTAAACTGCTTTTGAACTGACGTAAGTCAGTGAGGAGTGGTTCAATTTTGAGAGTGCTACATGTAGAAAAATCATCATCACTATCAATATGGGCTAATAGGACTGATTGCTTTGGCTGTCACTCTCCATCCGTCCCTATCGATCATTGCATTTATGAACTCCTTTAGAATGCACACAGTGTCAGAACTGGCAAATGAAACTTTTTGCTGGTCGGTTAACACAGGTGTGTCCATGTGTAGTACTCCATAGGAGAATGTCCCATGAGTTTTATAGAAATCTGATTCGAGGATTTATTCAGGACCTTTGCGTAGTTCTCATTAGACCAGTTCATGTAACTCGGTAGCAATATCTCATTTACTGAAAGCAATGTCAGCGTGCGCATATTTAAGTCGGGTGCCCCTGTAGAGTAATGGCTAATGTGCTGGATTGGGGCCTCGAGGTAAGCGACTGTGAACTCCCGTCACGGTATTTTTTTTTACTTTTGGAGGAGTAGCTTTCAGAGCGCTATGGATGAAATATAACCGCTACTGTTTATCAATAAGGATAACCCAAGCATTAAATAACCCATGGCTATTGATATGCTATTAAACAACAAAGCAAATCAGAAGTACCGGGGAGGAATAGACTGCTATTGAGAGGTTAACGACTATATGTATGTCTGTGATAAAATATGATAGGCATTATTACGAGTTGTATCCGTGTAGGTACTACTGTATGGTTGCACCACCTGAAATTTAGCGAAACACAAGGGGGAGAAGCTACATATCGAGTGGGGGACAAAAATAGGAAATAATTTAAAGAATTATAAACAGCAGATGTGTGGATAATTCCGGATATCTGTTTGTTTTTTTTTTTTGTTTCTTTGCGTATCAACCTTTGTCGGTTTTTTAATGCCAAAGCTATTCTCCTAGAAGAACAGTAGTGGTACTATTTAACCCATAGCTGGGAGGATAAGGGGGTTCATACCTTTCCCAAGGGTATTTGACGGAAAGTTAACGTAATAGCGCGACTAGAGTACGAACTCGCTGATTACGATTCCGTAGTCCATCGCTTTAACCATTACACCACTAGGACACCAACTGATATCCGGAGTTAATACTCTTATGGAGATTGCAGCATAGTGGAACCTGAGGCCATTTTCATTTTTAAACATGTTCAGTAATCGTGAATAACGACTTGGCTCCAACAACAGAAAAATGCACAAAGAAAAACAACAAAACAAAACAAAATAAAAACTACAGAATAAAAAAAACAAAAAACAAAAAACAAGCAAACAAAAGAACTGAAAAGAAAATATTAAAAAAATAACAAAGAAATAGCTCCTTCTCACAAACCAATTTGTGTGATTATGCAGATATTTAATGAGGGAGAACGGCCAATATATATATGAAATATTTTACGGTTATTTGTCGAAAAAACAAAGAAAGAAACAAGCAAAAAATTAGTTTAGTCTTAGTTACAAACATACGTATCCGTGTTTTTTTTTATTCTATGTGTTTTTTCTTTCTTCTTTTTTTATTAAGTGTGAGGTTTGTATAAAATGTTTTTTGTTTATTTTTTTGTCAGAATTATTTAAATTTTTTTAAAAAGTGTAATGTGCAACCCAATCCAAAGCGTTGCACATGAAAAGATAATGTGCTTGCAATTCTTGCACGTGCTTTGCACATAAGCACACTAGACCAAACACTTACAGATACACACACGCACATACAAAAGTGTACGCAAACAGAGGCATGTTAAGGCGTATACGAACAGTTAAGAGAAAAAAATGATTGTACAGTATGGCCTATATACAAGTACACTCCTATTAATTTAAAAAAAGTTGATTCTCTTCTTAGTAAAATATATCAGGATTTGATTACCTCGTGGGACATTATACTGTCAAAACGAATATTATTAGGTATTATTATCAAGATCTACCCCCTAGAAAATGTGCAACAACAAAATGTGAATGTGTAGTGATTCAAATATACTTGGTGTTCAGTCCCCATGGCTTAGCGGATAAAGAGCTGAACCGTGAAGTAAACAGGATTGAACAACAATCACTCTCTGACTAATACCCTTGGGAAACGTATTGTTAGTGGGTTGTGTTTTAAGGCATATCAACTCTTGAGGTTTATTAGATGCCAAATTATGTCTATACATGTACGAGGATCATTAAATAAGTTTCCAGACGTTTTTCGGATGGGCACTTTTATTGATAGTACTCACATGAAACTCTAGTACCCTTCGAAGTAATCTCCTCCGGCTGTAATGCACTTGTTGTACCGTTCCAACAACTTCTGGAAGGCTCCATGGAAGTCCTGTTGTGTAAGCGTGTCGATGACCTTCGTCACAGCCTCTTTTAGCTCCTCAATCATATCATAACGACAGCCTCTAAGTTTTTCCTTGAGCTTAGGGAATAACAAAAAGTTACAGGGACCAAGGTCTGGACTATAGGGAGGGTGAGCAACTGTCTTGATGCCCATCTTGTTCAAATAGTCTGTGACAAGGATGAAGTTGTGGACTGGTGCATTGTCTTTGTGGAAATGCCACTAACCTGATATGAAGAGTGCTGGCCTCTTTCGACGGAATCTCTTACTGAACTCCTTTAAAACCTCAACATAGTAACCCTAACCCTAACCCTCTGGCCAATCAACTTTGGTATATTGACTTTCTTACTCCCCCCACACCTCTCATCATCCCTCACAGACTCCCTGCCTTCCTTGAATCTCTTATGCCACTCAAAAACTGATACTCGATTCATGCAAGATGGTACAAAAGCAGCCTGAAGCATTCCATACGTTTCTGTGGCCTTTTTTCCAAGTTTAAAACATAATTTCATTGCATATCGTTCTTCTAATGTGTCCTCACGTCCAGATTGCATTTTTGAAATTCACCAACTGTGACAATCAGGCTTTAGTAGGGTGTATTCCAATTCCTGCTGTAGCTGTTCATTTGAAGCTGAAATCATGAAAATTGGTCAGCCATCTCATGAGATGTATAACATACTGAATATTCAAGAGTCTACAACAATTTTAAATGCCTGTACAAAAAGGTTTGGAAACTTATTGAATGCACCACGTATATATTGGTTTGGTTTCTTTGTTTAATGTCATATCAACCTTTGTAGGTTATTCAATGCCAAAGCCATTTTCCTAGAAGAACAGTGGTGGTGCTATTTAACCCATAGCTGGGAGGATACGGGGGTTCATACCTTTCCCAATGGTATTTGCCCGAAAGTGAACGTAATAGCGCGACTGGAGTTCGAACTCGCGTGTTTCGATTTTGCAGACCATCGCTTTAACCATTACACCACGAGGACACCCCCACGTATATATTGGATATGATTCGTAAACGAATAATTTTTCGGCAACATTATCTTTAAACGAACCAAATTTCATTTGTTTTCATGGAGTTGAATGGTTGGGGAACACTCTACCCCATAGACCAATGAGCCGGATATTAGTGGATCTGGGAGTAATGTCAAGGAAGTGGTACTCCACATTCCCCATAACTCCAGGACTGGAGCCTCACCATCAGATGTTGTTTTAATGTTATACCTGGAACCCTTTTTTAGAGCGTTTACCCCTCTGCAAATGTGCAGTTAGCGTATTATACTGCTTCCGCCAACAGGTCAACTTCAGTTAAATTGTATGACTGCTGGTTGGTTTTGGCATTAAAAAAATCAAGTATAAGCACACTTTTTTGGAGAATTCTATGTGGTAAGTCAAAACAAATTTGATTTCTTTCTTCGTTAGAGTTTTAAAGCCGAAGAGTTTTGTAATAAATAACACATAATAATATCCTTTTTTTATAAACATTTTCCACTAGAAATGATAAAATCCTTGTATCTTTAATTTATATGAAGATGATCTTTTTTAAAAAAAATGATTGCAGGGTACTATATCTATTTCCAAAACTGTGAGTTTGCGTTTTAAGGTTAGACTAAGCAAACGATCTTGCCCTTCTTGCAAATACACCTGCCCAAGCCGTATCTCTATTGCCTAGTCTAGATCAAACAGCAAAAGACACTGGCCTCGACGTGAACGAAAATACAGTAGAGCTCATGTGTTTTAAACAAGAACGAGCCGTCTCTAAGTAACAAGCCTCTAAAATTTGTTGACCAGTTCATATACCTCGGAAGCAATATCTCATCAACTGAAAAGATGTCGACTCAGGCCCAAGATAAGCATGTGCTGCTATTGATAGGTTGTCGATCCTCTAGAAATCTGATCTCTATGCTTAAATAACGGAGAATTTCTTCCAAATGGTTGATGTATATGTACCACGGTATAAATGCACCATCTTGACTCTAATGAAAAGCATGGAGAAAAAACAAGATGGAACCTTGACAAAAATGCTACGTGTTGTTTGGAACAAAATCTTGATGCAGCTTCAGATAAAGCAGCTGTATGACCACTTAACTCCCATCTCACAAAACATCTAAGTAAAACAAACAAGACATGCTGGGAAATCCAGGAGAAGTAGGGACGAACTCATAAGCGACGTTCTACACATGAACGCACCAAAGTTGGTTGACCAAAAAGTACTTACATACATCAGCTCTGTGGGAACACTAGATGCAATATAGAGGACCCATCAGGAGCGATGAATGACAACCACAGATGACGAGAGAGAGAGAGAGAGAGAGAGAGAGAGAGAGAGAGAGAGATCATGACTTTTATATATATATATATATATATATATACGCAACCTCAAACACGAGCAGGATACAATACAAGGTCATTTTTTAAGCGAAGTCTTTGAATTCAGTTTTCCTTCTCCTCTATCAACAGCCATACCAATGTTAATAACCTAATCTGCCCTACTATTTATCCATGGCTATGGAGATCAGCAAACAGCCACGTTCAGGTTTGAAGTCGAGTCACCATGTCTATCTCATACGATATATATATATACATATATATATATTTCAAAACTTGAAGCCCTGCAAAAACAAGGCCTTTATAAGATGATCATTTAGGTGCCAAGAATGGTTTCGGTGCCAAAGCCTCATTACCACAAACCCACAACGTCATGATTATATTTTAGACGCCATCTTTTACTTTTGTGTTACATTGTGGTAATTCAAGACGACACTCCCAACACGTCGATCGTAGTTGTATTTACAACTTTTCAGCCAAAATAAACGAACTAAGTCAGTAAGCTGTTTTTGTCTGGTCTCCCAATAGCTAGGACTTGACAAGGTCATTTCATAGCGGGGTTTAGGGAGGAGGAGGTCGCCTACGAGCCGAGACTTGTGTCCTTCTGGACAAAGCTGGTCATAGGATTACAAAGTGCAATGTGAACTATGCTTGCTTTTGCCAAGTCTACTGGCATGTATACCAAGTGACCTAGCTGGTCATAGCTTCATTAGACCCGAAGGTCTAGTGCAATGCTTGTCATTGATCCTTCACCCACTCGAATGTGGCCCAGTATCGAAGCGATGAATCAAGTCAGGAAGCGTTGATTCAATTTTTCAAGTTTAAAATCACCTTAGACGAAGTCTAAACAATAAAATCAGATTTGGAAATGATATTTACGTGAAATTCAGTAACGAAAAATTACTTCAAAGTTAACTTGAAGTAATTCTCTATAATTGAAATTATAGACACTGACTTTGTTTGGATTAATTACGAAATGACAATGTCGAATTCGATTGGAAAGTGGAGACAATGCCAGTGTGTCCACTCGAATTTGGCATGAGTTGCTTTGGTTGAGGAGAGATTTTACAAACAAATAAACATGCAACGAAATAAAATTACATAATTCCCAACTTCTCTGTTAAATGGCATATGAACCGTCATGGGTTATTTAATACTAAAGAGATCCTTGTAGAAAAAAATAGCAGCGTTACTATTGAACCCAGAGCAGTAGGTATCAAAAGTTTCGTACATATAAGTCTGAAAGTGAACATAATAGCACAACTGGAGTTCGAAATCACTTACTTTGGGGCGGTAGTCCCACACTTTAATTATTGCACCCTTGGAAATAATCAATACAATGATCAAGCTTATTTACATATTCATATTTTTGTTAACAAAATTTTAATATTGCTGAGTTTGGTTATAAATAAAACCTAATGATATCCGTTTTGATAATATATACTTATTCATGGGTGATACTGAAAGTCTGCTTTGCGATGAAACATTTTAGTTTCAAATTTACTCTCGATAAACAATTTTGGTTAAGTTTGGTTATAGTTTAATTACATATCAACCCTTGTAGGTTACTTAATGCCAGATCTTGTTACTTTTGTATGTATGATTTGTAAGCAAATTGTTTGTAGGTAAAATAAAAATTGTTGGAAATAATTTTCATAAACTTTATGTGTTTAATATATTGGTAGAAATATTTGTATTGACTTTTTATATACTTACGTGGGGCTTTCAATAATTCCAGACTTTTTTGTACAAACATTTAAAATTGTCGTAGACTCTTAAAAATCAAGTATGTTCTTGTTATACATCTTATGACATGACTGGCCAATTTTTATGATTTCAGGTTCAAATAAACAGCTACAGCAGCAATTGGAATACATCCTACTAAAGCCTGATTGTCACAGCTGGTGAATTTCTAAAATGTAATCTGAACGTGAGGAAGAACGATATGCAATAAAATTGTTTTTTAAACATGGAAAAAAATGTCACAGAAACGTATGGAATGCTTCAGACTGCTTTTCGACCATCTTGCATGAATCGAGAATCAGTTTTAGAGTGGCATAAAAGATTCAAGGAAGACAGGGAGCCTGTGAGAGATGATGAGAGGTGTGGGAGGAATAAGGACGTCAATACACCAGAGTTGATTGGCCAAAGGGTTAGGGTTAGGGTTACTATGTTGAGGTTTTAAGGGAGTTCAGGAAGAGATTCCTAGGGAAGAGGCCAGCACTGTTCAAATCGGGTCAGTGGCATTTCCACCTGGACAATGCACCAATCCACAGACTATTTGAGTAAGATGGGGATCAAGACAGATCCTCAGCCTCCCTTTAGTCCAGACCTTGCTCCCTGTGACCTTTTGGTTATTCCCTAAGCACAGAGGCTGTCGTTATGTGACAATTGAGGAGATTAAAGAGGCTGTGACGAAGGTTATAGACACACTTACACAAGATGCCTTCCATGGAGCCTTCCATAAGTTGTTGGAACGGTACAACAAGTGCATTGCAGCCGGAGGAGATTACTTCGAAGGGGACTAGAGTTTCATGTGTGTTCTATCAATAAAAGTGCCCATACGAAAAACAGTCTGGAAACTTATTTAATGATCCTCGTATACACTGGTAGAAATGACATTCGTGTACTATATTCTATATATTAGTAGAAATTATTTTCAATAACTTTGTGCATCAATATATTGGTAGAAATAATTTAAACTTCATGTTTTATAAGAAACTGGTAGAAATAATAGTCATAAACTTCATTGTATCTTTTGGTAGAAATTAATTTCGTTTATTTCATTCCTGTTAATGAATTTGTGGAAATAATTTTCATTAACTGTTTCTCTAAATATGCTTGACACTCACCCAACACCTTCTGACACCTATTAGATAAAAAAAGTTGGGTTTTTGTTTGCAGTAAGAGTATTTTGAAGGATACGGTTGTGATTTATATTATATGTAATAGAGTTTAACATGACCAGCCGATTGATAGGATCGGGTTTCTCCGTCCGTCTCGTCGAAATAAAGTCGGCTACCAGGATCACGTCTTTAAGTATTATGGGTGGTCACTCACGGCTCATTGCATAGGAAGGTGGCATACTCCTCTGTAGAGGTCCAGCCAGCGTAATTTACAGACCTAGCCAAGAGGTACGAAGAACAGAAATGTAGTAATATGTACAGAGGCTAAGAGTATTGTTGCCACAGTTTTATTTTAGAAACAGCGCGTGCATTGATCTTATATACAGGGTGCAGAGGCAAAATATGGAATAGGGAGGATTGGATACATGCCTTTACTGCAGAAGCAAAATATGGAATAATTTTTATATTGTTTTTTTTTTTAGTCTGGTTAGTCCAGTTTTTGAAAAAGAAACGCAAGAAATTATGATAAGCTCTATTATTCAGTACTTATTTTAATTAAAATTCAGCCCAATATGAGTGAGCAAGAAAAGAAAGGACAAAGAATCTATGATTTACCGCTGAAACCAAGCCCCAAAAAACTTCCGAAATAACTGAAGTTTCTTTGTAGCCTCCATCAAGCCCAGACCATAACCCTTTGATTACGTTATATTAGGTATTTTAAGAAACAAAACATATGCAACTTCCCATCCAAATATTGGTTCGCTTAAGACTGCTCTTGAGGAAGAATGGAATAAAACGCCTGAAGAACTGATGTTGAAGGCATTCAAATCGTTTCGAATGTGTGTTGATACAATATTTGAAAAAAATGGTGGCTATATTGATTGGTTGGTTAGTTGGATTTTATGGACTGTCAACTTTTGTGTGTTATTTAATGCCAAATCCACGTTTATACAAATGATCAGTTCTATTTCAAACAATTCAGTGTAGCATGAGTACAAAGTTCATTGTCTAAACATTTCTATTTCAAGCTATTCAGTTTATTAAAACAGTTCTAATTCAGCCAATTCAGTTTATTACGAGTATAAATTTTGTTTACACAGTTAGATGCCAAAACAGTTCATTATTAAACAATTCAGTCTCGCGTAAATAGAGTTTCAATGTCAAAAGCAGTTCCATTTCAAACAATTCAGTTGACCATAAGTACTCGCTTAAATGTAAGTACACAGTTTAATATTTCTATTTCAAGCAATTCAGTTTAGTCAAACAGTTCTTATTCAAACATTTCAGTTTAGCATAAGCATGCAATTAAGTTCTATTTAACCCATTGATATGGCCCTATCAGGTGCTACCATTCTGGGACAGAGTGGACCGGGGAGAAATTGCAATGAAGGGGTGCTTTGCATTCCCCAATGATCCAGCATCACTGAAACCTCACCATCAGATTGTTTAGTGTCATATCTACGACACTCATTGGTGGTGGTGGGTCTTACCCCTCTGCAGAGAAGCAGTCTGTGTATTCTACAGCCCCAGCTGACTGGGCAATGTCTATATTAAGTAAATTTACTGTTTTGTGTTTATATTCTTATTTTGTTGCTTATTTTTTTTAAATTAAAATTTATCTTGTTTTATAACAGAGTCTTTTTAGTATACTAGAATATTCCTAATTTTTCTCCTGCACCTTATATGATCCGTTACGCGTATATTGAAACAGTAGATAAAAAACATATTTATTGTTTTGCAGGTGCTCATTATTTCAAGGAGAGGAGTCCATATTTAATATTATCCGTTTTGAGTGTTTAATATTCCACTAGAAAAAAACAAAACATTTACCAATTTTTTTGGCGTATGTTAAATTTTTGAAGAAATTAATATTTCTGTCTGATGATCGTGTGCTCATCATGAAACTCTGTGCAACTGGCTCAACGAGAAGATAATTTTTATGTTTTGGGTTTTAAACGGCCTTTACTATTGTAGCACTTTTTAAAACAACTTTACTTTCTTGCCTTTTATATCTATCTACCTATCTATCTATCTATCTATGAGGTGGCACTGAAAATTCATGTGATGAAAAGTTTATTTGGTGTCTCTATATCTGTTGTTGATTACTTTTTGAATAATGGGATCCAAGAAAATTTAGTTACGATTATAAGAAAACATTTACAAATAAATAAAATTTCAGTATTAATCGTATTGCTTCTTGTAGCTTATTAAACACACCTTGTTATTCCTTCAACAGTTGATGTCACCTTTCAAAGTCCTGATGATGGTATATTAATACCGAAACGTTATAGCGTCCACTTTCTTACTTTATAGATTCATCACTTTTGGACAACTCGGTTAATTTTTCTCCATATATATATATATATATATATATATATATATATATATATATACACACACACACACATATATATATATGTGTGTGTGGGGGGGTTGGTTGGTTGGTTGTTTTGTTTTACGGCGTATCAACCCTTTTCGGGTCATTTAACGCCAAATTAAATCATTCTGATAAAAGTTTCAAACAATTCAGTTTAGTATAAGTACAGTTTTTGTTTACAGACTGTTAAGTGGGTGTCCTCCTGGTTAAAGCGGTGGTCTGCGGAATCGTAGTAAGCGAGTCCGAACTCCCTATTACATTCACTTTCGGGCAAATACCCTTTGGAAAGGTATGAACCCCCTTATCATCACAGCTATGGGTTAAATAGTATCACTACTGTTCTTCTAGAAGGATAACTTTGACATTAAATAACCTACAAATGTTGATATGCCATTAAACAAAGAAACCAAACCAAACCAAACAGACAGTTAAATATCAAAACAGTTCTATTTCAAGATATTCAGTTTAGCATAATTACGCAGTTTAAACACAGTTAAATGTAAAAACAGTTAATTTCAAACTATTCAGTTTAGCGTAATAACAGTTAAGTTCTATTTGACCCTTAAATAGGACCCTATCAGGTGCTACTACTCGGGGCCTGAGAGGATCTGGGTGGGATGGTATTGAAGGAGTAATGTGCATTGCCCAAAGCTCCTGCACTATTGGAGCCTCAATATCAGATAGTATAATGTCATATTGCAGGACTCTCGTTTTAGGGGGGTGTCTTCCTCCTATGAAGAGATGCAATCGGTATATTATACAGCCAAAGCCAACTGGGCAAGTATGTGTGTGAGAGTGAAAACAGAGTATTTAAAGAATATGTTTTTTAGATGGTTTGTTGGGTTTTATGGCGTATCAACCTTTGTAGGTTATTTAACGCCAAATCCATTTTTATGTAAATAATCTGTTCTATTTCAAACAATTCAGTTTAGCATAAGTACACAGTTTAATTGTCAAAAACATTTCTATTTCAAACTATTCAAGCAGTTATATGTAGCAATTCAGTTAAGTGTAAATACAGTTTCAATGTCGAAAAATAGTTCTATTTGAAATAATTCAGTTAAGCATAAGTACGCAGTTTAAATGTAAGTACGGTTTAATTGTCAAAAACATTTCTATTTAAAGCTATTCAGTTTACTCAAACAATTCATTTTAGCATAAGTATGCTGTTAGTTCTATTTAACCCATAGATAGGGCCCTATCAGGTGCTACCACTCCGGGCCAGAATGGACCTGGGAGCAATGGTAATGAAAGGGTACTCTGCATTCCCCAAAGCTCCAGAACTGCTGGAACATCACCATCAGATTGTTTAGTGTCATATCCAGGACACTCGTTAGGGGGGGGGCTTACCCCTCTGCAGAGAAGCAGTAGGTGTATTCTACAGCCCCAGTTTTTTTTTTTAGAGAAAAATGGAAATTGATTAATTTAAACATATAATCTACCCCCCCCCAAAAAAATAAAGATATTCACAGGATGTATATATCAACATTTAACGTATCGTTTTTTTTTTTTATCCCTCTTTTGGGAATGCTTGTATACGATTTCCTGATTCGTCCGAAAAATGATTTACAAGATATTGAAAATATTCTTAAATATATTTTTTTCAAAATTATTTGGACAAGACATAAAATCACATACTAACATTGTTTGAAGATTTTTTTCTTAAGATGTAAAGAGTGTTTTTTTAACATGAAAAAAAAACCCATAAAAAACTCTTTACACATGCAAACACCTCCTGATGATGGCCAATGAAATGTCCGAAAGCGCTTGGAAGAATTTCGGTAAATTCATCAATCAATTCCAACTTAAAACCAAGGCACTTATAAGGAAACTTGAAAGGACCTTAATAAAATTATATAGACAAAATAATGTTTCTTTATTATTTAATTAAACATGCTTAAATATATATATATATATATATATATATATATATATATATATATATATATATATATATTCACACACACACACACACACATATATATAAATATATATATATATCTATCTATATATATATATATATATATGTTAGAGGTATTAAGTAACGCAAATGGAATGACGTTACCGTCTAGTACATATGAGTAAGAAGTTGACATTTAAAGGTTGTCAATATGCAAGTCTGTTCGAGACGAAGTTAATCGTTTTTATGTGCTACCGTAGATTCTTTTATGCACTATCATAGATTTTTAAAAACACGGTCTAATGTAATATGTGTTCTTTTACAATGTGTTATTAAATGTTTGGAATGTGTGTGAGTATACATGTGTTTATGCGCTGTGCATATGAGTAAGTGTACATATGTGTGTGTATGCGTGTGTATGTGTGTGTGTGTGTATGTGTGTGTCTTCACGTGTGTTTTTCTCGGCGTGAACACAAATATCTTCTGTATGTAATTTTTTTCTTCTTTCCTTTCTGTTCTAAACAGACAACGGAAGCATAAAGAGTTAAGAAAAAATTGAAGAAAAAAAAAAAAAAATAGAAAGAAAAGATCGAAAAAAAAAAGAAGAAACAACAAAGAAAGCTTAGGGTTTTATTTATTTATTTATTTATTCATTTACTTATGTGTTAAAGAAAAAAATTAGGGGAGGTAAGTATGAATGACTGCAATCAGAAAGTGTCACGTGGGTGGTCCAAGAAAGCTGAAACATAATCAATGGTGTTGCTGAGGAACCGGACACAGTAGACAGGAAGGAGTGTATAGGGTAGAAGTGTCAGGTGGGCGGAGAAGAAGGTTACTTATTTGGTCATAAGGAAAAGAACGGTCAGAAAAAGGGGAATGGGCTAAGGTAGTTAATAGGCAAAGAGACTAGGTGAGCAATCAATAATTTAAGGAGTGAGAAAATAGGGAGGAGTTCAAGGACGTGTGAAAGAGAGAGAGAGAGACAGACAGACAGACAGACAGACAGACAGACAGACGACCAGATGATTGAGAAATGAAGTGAGGCAGGAGGGGAATTTAGGGAATGAAAGAAACAGTGAGCGAGAGTCAGGGTAACAGGAAGAGGAGAGTTGCCTAAATACTGGACCCGAAACAAATAGCGTTGAGGTAGGAAGAATTAGGGAGTGGGCAAGTGAGGAAGAAATGGAAGAGATGTAAGGAAGTGAAGAGGGTACTAAAGAAGAAATAGATTTTGTGCTACGAGGGATAGGAAGAGGAGTGTTAAACACAACGTAAAATCGTGAAGAGAAAATGGAGAAAGAGCAAGTTCCCGGTGCACTTGAGGAGGAGCGAATGTTTGCTGGGGTTTAAAATAGAAACAAATGTGTCAAGGGGAGACGGAAAGAATACTAAGCCAGAGAGGAAGATAGAAATAGGAGTACAGTTGTAAAGGAAAGCAGTGAAAGAAAGGGATTATATATATATATATATATATATATATATATATATTTGTATGTATTTACAGAGGCTATGAGACAGACAGGTAGACAGAGGAATAGAAAAGGCAGTAGAAAATTCAAGGAAAATGGAAGTAGTGTGAAATATATTAAATGTGGGACTGAAAAGAAAATAAGAAAAAAGAAAAGAAAAAGGCAGTAAAGCAAAAGTCGGCAGTGCGGGAGTTTCGTAGGAGGAGGGTTAACATTTGGGGTTTAAAAGAGAAGCAAACAACTTCAGTGAAAATGAATATATATATATATATATATATATATATATATATATATATTATAAGAGTGTTGGTCGTCAGCAAATCACTGTGGTTATGTGTCAAACCAAGGGCAATATAATATGGAGAGTGCTCAACATCTTATTATATATAATATTATATATATATATAAAGAGAGAAACAGACACACACACACACACACACACACAAACAGAGAGAGAGAGAGAGAGAGAGAGCAAGAGAGAGAGAGAGAGATGGATAGAAAAATGAAGAAAGAGGAAGAGTTAGAAAGAAAGTAAAACAGAAAAGGAAGAAAAGAAAAGTTCCAAAATAAAATATCAGAGAGATTGTCAGATATACAGAAAGAAAGCTAAAGAACAGAGAGGATATATATATATATATATATATATATAGAGAGAGAGAGAGAGAGTGAGAGACAGAGAGAAGATTGAGTATATAATATCAGAGAAATACTTCGACATATAAATAGAGAAAGAATTGAGAAGAAAAACAAAGAGGGAGTGTGTACCTGTGTATAAGAGAGATAGATAGATAGATAGATAGAGCGAGAGAGAGAGAAAGAGAGAGGGTGTGTGTGTATGTGTTGGGGTGGGGGTGGGGGAAATAGAACGAGAGAAAACGAAAACGATAGAAAAAGATGATAGAAGAAAAGAAAGTTTCGAAAATACATTTTCTGAATGATAGCTCGACATATAAAACTGAAAGAGAGAGAGAGAGAGAGAGAGAGAGAGAGAGAGAGAGAGAGAGAGAGAGAGAGAGAAAAGAAGAAAAGAAAGAGTTGAAAATATAAACAAAACGGAAGAGGTGTATAACAGAAAATTCAAATATGGACAGGGGGAATGGAGACAAACTAAAAAGAGGGAGGGACAGGTGCTCGAGAGAACGTAAAGACTTTTGAGATCTTAGGCAGAATCGACAATTAGAAAGAAAGATCGAAATGAGAGTACAATGTGAATACAGAAAAATGCATACCATATATATATATATATATATATATATATATATATATATATATGTGTGTGTGTGTGTGTGTGTGTGTGTGTGTGTGTGTGTGTGAACATGAGATAGATAGATAGATAGATAGATAGATAGGTAGATAGATAGATGTAAAGTAGACAGAGAGATAAATTAAAGAGTCGGTGAGAGAGTAGATAATACAAGCGAAGGAGAAGTAGTTTGAAAAAGAGTAATCGGTTGGAGAAAGGAAAAAAAACTCTTAAGACAAAACAGGGGAGGTAATTCGATGTTAGAAATGGCGGGAGGAAAAGTTTGGGAGGTTAGTTGCTCGGCACAAATTGGCAAACAGAGGGAGAAACAGACACCCTAAAGAAATAGAGGCAGTTATAATGGACTTAAAAAAGGAGTAAGGAGACATAGAGAAAATAACCGACTTGCCGGCTGCGATAGTCCTGCATTTCTCACCGGCGCCTTATATGGTGGTCAGCGTGAAAACCTCAGTAAATCAGCAGGATTTCGAAAGCTGATTTTCAAAGCAAAGTCTTAAAACATTTATTAAATTTAAAAAACATACAACTTTCTCTGTCTGTATAGTTTAGTACCAAATTAAATTAGATTACACAGCCATTGGCCTAATGAGTTGAGTGTTCACCAATGGTCCGAGAGACCGGAGTTCAATCTCAGGTTAAGTCATACCAAAGTCTCAAAAAGTGGTACTTGATACCTCCTTGCTTAACACTCAGCATTATAAGGTACGTTTCAAGGGTAAAGTGGAATAATCCAGGGAAAGGAGTAGCGCCCTCACTTACACCTCGGTGTAGTAGCTATTGAAAAGGGAGCCTTCGGGTAGCTCTCAACTACGGTCACCAACTTTACTTAATACTTTACATCATCATCATGTCGCGCCGCCTGCGCGGATATCCCTGACCGTCTCCCGCCATTTCTCCCTATCATCCATCGCCTCCGGTAGGTCTTCAGGGTTACATCCCGTGTCCTCACACAGCTGCTGTATGTAGGTTCGTGCTGGTCGTCCCACTCCTGCACATCCATGTGCGGGGGTCCACAGGAGTACATCGCTTATGAGCTCGTCCTTGCTTCTCCAGCAGTGTCCTGCGTGTCTGGTTCGTCGAACTTGTATAGTTTTTGTGATGGGGGGCAAGTGTCCGTATAGTTGGAGTCTCGTGGGGTGTTGTGGCCAGGACTTGTTTAATACTGCTCTCAACATTCTTGTATAATTTCCGTCCAGCCTCCTTTCCAGCCGCCTCGTAAGCGTCCATGTGGTGCATCCATATAGCAGTATCGACACAACCGCTGCCTGGAAGAAACTTCGTTTCATTTTATCCGTTAGGTCCGACTTCCATATGATCGAGAGCCTATCGATAGCTGTCCATGCCTTCGTCAGTCGTGTGTCGATGTCTTTCTCGGTTGATGAGACGCTGCTTCCTAGGTAGGTGAATTTGTTGACTAGTTTCAGAGAGGCTCCGTCTAGTGTGGCAATGTTGCCCGTTTGGTTGTAGCACATAAATTCGGTTTTGTTTGCATTGACATAGAGGCCAATGCCAGCTGCGGCTCGTTCCAGACTATGCAGTAGTGTCTCTGCTTGATTAGGCGTATTCGCTTAGGTATTTTTTAAAATTATTTTAGTGTATTCTGACTATTGTCTTTGGCTTTATTGTTAATCACAACGTTTCAGCCGATGCGTCTTTTGCTTTCTTCAGGTGTTTCTTGTCGAACTCAGGTACCCACACGGAACCGAACCCTTAATTAATTCATGGGTGGTAGATTGTTCTAAATTCGTTAACCATAACTTAGTAAAAATGTGAAGTTATATTAAGTAAACCATGTTTATTACCTGTAATCAGGATTGAATCAGCAATTTCCAGATAAAAGCCGAATGACGCATCGGCCTAATTTTTTTGAATATAACAATGAAGATAAAGACAATTTTCCAAATACACTAAATGATAAAAATTATCAAACTTTGCCTCAGAAATTCAGACAAATAAGTTTAGGCTGGTTGGTTGGTTGGTTGGTTAAATTTTATGGCAAATCAACCTTTGTAGGTTATTTAACGCCATTTTTATAAAAATAGTTCTACTTTAAACAATTCAGTTTAGGAAAAGTACGCAGTTTAAAAGTAAGTACAGTTTAATTCTGAAAAACATTTCTATTTCAGGCTATTCAGTTTAGTCAAGCAGTTCTAATTCAGCTAATTCAGTTTAGTATAAGTACGGATTTTGTTTACACACAGTCAAATGTCATAACAGATATATATTAAACAAATCAGTTTAGTGTAAGTAAAGTTCCATTTCAGATAATTCAGTTTAGCAGAAGCACGCAGTTTAAATGTAAATATGGTTTAATTGTCAAAAACATTTCTATTTCAAGCTATTCAGTTTAGTCAAACAATTCAGTTTAGGATAAGTATGCCGTTAGTTGAATTTAACCCATAGATAGGGCCCTCGCAGGTGCTACCACGCTGTGCCAGAGTGGACCTGGGAGCAATGGCAATGAAGAGGTGCTCCGCATTCCCCAACGCCCCAGTATCACTGGAACATCTCTATCAGATTATTTAGTGTCATATCCAGGACACACATTAGGGGAGTCTTACCCCTCTGCAGAAGTGCAGTCAGTATATTCTACAGCCCCAGCCGACTGGGCAACATACAAATAAGTTTCGTCTCGGAAAGACTGAACATATCAAACAGTAGAAATAATCTCGGAGATAAACCAATAAAAAAACTACGTTTGTATTCGTGAGGGGAAGCTGCAAAGTGACTTAAGTATCTGCAATCTTTGGGAATAATTTAAAAATAAGGATTTGAAATACTGATTTTCTAGGCAAACATGCATTCTTCATTTGGAAGTCCTGATCCAGCAGTATTCCTAATTCTCTTCCTATTTAATCTTGTGTCAGATTAACGCAAGCTCATATAATCTATAAGAACAGAAAACCCCTGTAAGTCTTACGGTCAGTTTTGCTGCAAGCGCATTAAAGTTAATAATGGATTAATTTTTTTGATAGTTAGATGGGTGAACACTTAAGCACCATCAGTTACTATGAACAGCTTGAGACCTGTGTAAGATATAAGCAAAGATTAATTTATAAACTACCGTCAAATCTAACCGGAAGTCTTTCACAGGATTCTGAGTGACAGCGAGTCTATTCTAGTCTTTAGGACTCTTTTAAATATCCTTATCGATTTCAAGCGTGCTGTGGGCTGGATAATCTTAATCCATATTTACCAACCCCTCCGCTCGGGCAGGATATGACACAAGGTCAATTTTTTTACGCGGGGTTTAACAGGTTTGAATTCAGAGTTTTCCTTCTCCTAGACTAGATGCCTCACCAAAGCTAAGAACACAGTCTGCCCTACTATTTACCCATAGCTGGAGGGAGAATAATTTGATTCATACCTTTCCCAAGGGTATTAGTGCTTTTTGAAATGCAATCAGTCTCGTCCAGGATTTGAACTCATGTCGCTAAGTCCATTTCCTACGACGGTAACCATTACACTACAGGTACCTCTAGGCTGGATAATCTTAATCTTTCCTCTGATCCCCCGCTCACCCAATATTTCTTAAAAGCCTTTGCAAATCTTTCCAAAGCCACCAACTATAAAGGCTATAATCGTCACCTTTATGCTCCACCTCAACTCTCAGGCAAAGTCCAGGTATATATCTATATTTTCGTTTTCTTTTTTTGTTTACTCAATGGTTCAGCTCTTTTTTTTAAAAGTAAAATGTATATAAAATATAATTTAGTAAACATTTCAGGTAATATTCATATGGTACAAAGAAAGGTTATTGATCACTGAGAAAGACTACTCGTTTGTTATCACAGGTACAAAGAAATGAAATACACGCATATAATACTCGTGTATATACCTACGCAATCTCTCAATTGTGAGCAATACAAAATCAATCTTTTATATAAGTTTAACAGGTTTGAAATCAGTGTCTTCCTTCGTCTAGACTGGTTGCCATACCAGTTAAAGAGTCCATTCTGCCCTACTACTTACTCAGAGATGGTAGAAGTTTAGTTGGATTAATATCTTTTTAGCGGACAGAAACGTAAATGATTGAATACTCCAATAAATTTCATTTCTTTAAATCGAGGGAAAAGTTTGCAGGAAGGCAGAAGTTAGTTTTTCTTGTAAGCAAAGATAATTTTTTTTAGAGCGCAGATATTTTTAATAGAGATAGTTAAGATTCGTGAATGAAGTATAGTAGTTATTGTAAGTCCAATCTAAAGGGGTATATTTTGTGCGTGTAATTGAATATGTCACAGTGTGAGAGAGAAAATGTATTTATGCCTTAAAAATACACGCGGCTGCTGCTAAAATTATTTTATCAGCAGAGGATAGATCGAATAGCTGTACGAATACTTGTAACGCCACAAAAATGTAAACACTCAAACAAACTCGTTCAGTTTTAGGTAGTAAAGCAATTTTTAAATAGTAAAATCCACGTGATGACATTCTTTTCGACTTTTTAATTAACTTTAGGTTTAGGTTTCCGGTTATTATTATTATTATTATTATTACTACTACTCCTTTATGGTTTTTCACTGGAGTTTAAGTGACAGCAAGTCTCCTCAAGTCTCCAGGACTCTTCTCAGTATTCTTGCTGTTTTCAATAATGCTGTCGTTTTGATGGTCTCCTCTAATCCGCCACCTTCCAAATCCTCCAGGCCCTTTAATAATCCTTTATTTACTGTGCCAAAAGCACCAATCACAATTGGTGCAATCGTCACCCTCATATTCCACAGCTTTTTCAATTCTCTAGCAAGGTCGAGGTACTTATCCTTCTTTTAACATTCTTTCAGTTTTATTCTGTGGTCAACAAAGTCGACAATTTTACAAACTCTCCTTTTTTTTGTTGATTATTATAAGATCTGGTCTTCTGGCCAAGATTAGGTGATCTGTGTGTATGTCATAGTCCCATTAGAGTTTATGTGTCATTTTCTGGGACAGGTAGTGTGTTGTGCATATACCATTTGTTCGTATGGTCAAATTTAAATATCTTGAACATTTTCCCGTGGATCACCTTGCTCACCAGCGTTTGCAGACGGTTTTGCGCTAGAGTTTGGGTGACACCAAGTCTCATCAAATCTCCGGGATTCATCTCAGTATTCTAACTGATCTCAGTAACGGTGTAGTTTGAATGGTCTCCACTCGTCCTCTTATTTCTAAGTTCTGTATTTTCGGTGCCAATCCTCTGGTGACTGTATCGAGTGCACCAATTACGACTGGTATCACCGTCACTTTCATGTTCCATAGTTTTTTTTCAGTTCTTTAGCAAGGTCTTAGAATTCATCTCTCTTTTCACTTTCTTTCAGTTTTACTCTGTGGTCAGCCGGGGCGGCAAAGTCAACTATTCGGCAGGTTCTCTTTTTTCCCGGATGGATTCTGGGTTATGCATATTATCATTATCATTAATAGTTGTGTTTTTTTTTAAATGAGTGTGAGCTGATGGAATTTCATTTGACTCTAAGAGACAGCAAGTGTCCTAAAGCCACCAGGACTCTTCTTAGTATTCTCAGATTTCTAGTCTTCTTTTCCAAGCCTTTGGGGACCATTCCAATTGCACTAGTTATATTTGGTATCCCTGTCACTTTCATGTTCCCAAGCACTTTTAGTTTTCAAATTACTTGTTTCTTATTTCGTTTTCTTTGATTTTCACTTTGTGGTCCGCCGAGACGGCAAAGTTCACTATGAGACAGATTTTTAAAAATTATCATTTGGTTATGTCTACTGACCAGGTTTAGTTGATCTGCTTATGTCTCAAGTCCTAGAAAATGTTAAGCGTCCCATTCTCAAGGGCGGATACTTGTTTGTTCCTATATCATATGCTTGTATGGTGAAATTTCAGTTTCTTGCAAAATTCCTGGTGGATCTCCTTCCCCACTCAGTTGTATCTAGTGTTGTACACCTTTTGTACTATTATGTGTATTTTGTGATATTATTATTATTATTATTATTAGTGAATGTTGCAGTAGTAGTAGTAGTATTTGTTTTTCTGTTTTATTTTTAGTTTATTACTATCATTCATTGGACCTTGACCCAAGAAATAGGTTGAGGGAAAGTAGGGATTATATGTATTCTATATATCGATATTTTTGCTGCCACTTTTAGCTGGTATTTTTGTGGTATTTGTGATCCTATGCCAGTCACATTGATTTAACGTGGTCTTAGTTCCGGGACTACCACAGGCGTTTCATTATTAACTCTCTCTGTGCCCACGTTGTGTTTGAAAGATCTTCAGACGAGAGATGACAGAGTCTATCTGGAACTCCTTCTGCCGGTCTGACCGCTTAGTTAGAACATGTTGCCAGGGCGTGGGCAACTTGAAGAAAAGAAATACTTTCCGTTAACATCAACTATTTATTGAAACACAATCGTGTGTAACAATATATATATATATAGATATAGATGTGTGTGTGAGTGTGTGTGTGTGTGTGTGTGTGTAAATTTTCACTTTTCTTGTAATGGAGAGACAAACAATTGAGGTATTTGGCTAGTGCAGTCTTTCTATCTTACTCAAATTTTCGGAGAGTGAGGCTTTTGCTGGAGAGGCTTTAGTTCTTGGAGAGATTTCTTTTCTTATTCTCTTATCTTCGGTACGGACATCAGATCTCTTCTCTCCTGTGACCCCCAAAACTATATACATATAGAAGATTCCCCTGGGAACAAACATTCGCGATTGGCAAACCAATCACTGATCATTTCATATTCATTTCCGATGTTTTAACTAGTCAGCCAATCAAATGCGCTGATCAAAATCTGATGCGTGGAAAGGGTATCCCTTCCACGTATCAGATTTTGATTGGTCATCTAAACAAACCACAATATGGAGGCTTAGTTAATAAAGGATCCAAGCCCACGTTATGAGAAGGGGGTATCTCTTTTCAATTTAATTAAAAGAAATCCATTAATCTATCGATAGATTTTACCTTTTAACCGCAACAGGTGGGTAAGAGGTGTTATGATCTAAAATGGATCAATGCACTGACAAAGCTCCTTTTTGTCATGAAAATTTGAAAGTTTGTTTACTTCTGACCTTGTAAATTGCCTTTTGAGTTTCTTTCATCGTCAATAATTCTTTTTTCATTTTATTATAAAAGGAAAATGTAATACTGTGTAAATGTGTCATACTTTCCATAAATTTTTAACACCACTAAATACCTCACACTGTCATATATTAATAGAACTTTTGGAGCTGCCCGTGGTGTAATGGTTATCGTCGTAGGAAATGGACACGGCGACACGAGTTCAAATCCTGGACGAGACTGATGGCATTTCACATAGCACTAATACCCTTAGGAAAGGTATGAATCCAACTATTCTCCCTTCAGCTATCGGTAAATAGTAGGACAGACGAGGTTCTTCAGCGAGGCAACTAGTCTAGGAAAAGGAAAACTCTGACTTCAAACCTGTTAAACTCCGCTTAAAAATTGAACTTGTGTCATATTCTACTCGAGCGGAGGGGTTGGTAAATATATATATATAACACTTCTAAATTTATGAGCAGTTTCGCGTAATTCAAGTTTTTAAAAATTACTTATAGGCATGAACAGCTCAGCATCTTATTCATGTGTTTAGCTATCTCTTGATCATACCCAGGGCTCCTACTAATAAGGTGCCACCTTTTTTAAATTTTTATTTCCAGGTCTTTTTATTTACTTTGTTTAGCATATTCTTTGTCTGATATATGATTATTGTCTGTTGAGTCAGTAAAATATTTCGGAGGCATATTTTTATTTAGTACAACTTATCGTCTATTTCATTTTTTTTTCCATCAGGTTGGATTGCAAGGTTTTAGAGAATAATAGTTGCTACTTTTGCCTCTGCTATTTTTTCTGGTTAGGGTTTATAGCATTTTTCCCAATCCAACATTTCAATGTATTTATATACTTTCTAATGAATGCAATGTCCTATTGTATCTTGTCCTTTATTTTCTGTTAGTGTTAAGCCTGGGTAACCAAAAACTAAGAGGTCAATCGATTCAGTTTTATATTCGCACAATCTATGTATTGGGTTTGATTCGATTTTTATATTGTTTGCCTGAGAGTTTCTATTCTGATTTTTATGCAGCTATAATCAACCCCTCTATCTCTACTTTCAATCCAGCATTTTTCAGCCATAGATAAGTCTTTACTATATCAATATCAGCGTTTCTACTTCTTTGTGTGCATCGTCCATAAAGAGTCTTTTTTTCGTGCGCATTTCGTAATTTGTTTAGTATATTTATTTTTGCTTCTTTATGTTTTTTCATAACTCTGTTTCTTTATGTTCTATGTCAAGATTTTTCAGTGTGAGGGGAAGTTGGTTAGCAAATTTATTACTTTCTTTTCTTAGCGAATATTTTTTTTTCTTTTGCTTCTCGTCTCTACTTACTAAATGTAGCATCCAATCTGATCTAGTGTTAAAGGATTTCTTTAATCCTATATTGGTTGTTTCGAAGGTCAATTTTACTTGGATTAATTCTCTTCCATCATTTTCTCTCTTGATGTAGAAACGTTCTAAATTTGCTTTCGGGGGATGCATTCTGTTGCAGGTTATTAGTTTCCTATGTTCAGGATCCATCTTTTTTTTATTTCAGTTAACGTACAGTTTATTATATTAAGCTACTTGTTATAACTGGTATTGCCAGGGTGTTAATTTCTGTAACCTTATTTTTTTGTATTCATTTCTTTTCTTAATATGGCTCTTATTCTCCTATAGAATTATTTCTTTTTTTTAATTTATCGTGTGATTTATACCGTTCGCTTCATTCTTACTATATATATATATATATATAGGTTTTACTTTTTCTTACTCTATAATTTTTTGTGATTATATCGAGAGTGATGTTTTTAAAGATTACAAGCAAACCTTTTTATATGAGACTTTTGCACATTTTTCTAGACCAAATTGTATCACTATGTCAACACTAAATCTTTTTACTGTGATTAGTCGACATTCTAAATTGTTATCATTTTTGCATAAAAAATTAAATCGTGCATATAGAATTTCTCTTAAAAAATAGTCTTAGTTTTATATCTGTAAGGTTGTGTTTTTAAGTTGTATGGGGAGAAGTGATTAGGTGGTTCCAGAGAATTTTATATATTTCATTTTCGAGGACAGATTCTGGTTTGTGTATATACTGTTTGGTATTAAGGTTAAAATTTAGTCTTTTTCATAATTCCCAGTTGATCCTCCTTCCACCTCGTCGTATCTAGTCCAGCAGGACACATAGCGTAACAGTTATAGACGTTTTTTCCCTAAGCTTCTACGGAGAGAATCATCTGAAGGTTGCGGGTTCAATCCTGACTGCAGGCGAGTAACAATACAGGAATACTTAACACTTGTACCCGGTTATGGCTAACGGAATCAGAACAGGCGACCCCCGTGGATTCAATAAAGGACGTAGTTTGAAGTTCTGTGAATGTTCCTGAGTTCGAAAAACAACTGAAGAAGGTCGGAGGACATATCGGTCAAAACGTTGTGGAAAAAACAATAAAGATGAAGACAATACCCTTAATGATAAAGTATCTAGTCTTGTACTCCTTCTGTACTAATTTGCTGCATTCGTTTACTACGTGATTAATTGTCTCCTCTCTTTCTCTTCATATTTAACAATTGTTACTCTGCTACGTATGATAGATTTATCGTTTTTATACAATTGGTCCTTATGGCGTTGTTTGTGCTGCTATTAGAAGAGATTCAGTTCATTTTTTGGAATTTTCCCTTTCATACCCATATCCACCCCTTCTCGTGTGCAATCTTGCTGTTTGTTTTATAATTATCATTATTTTACTCTTTCGAGAATTTTTCACACCAGCGTTAGCTGATGGTTTATCATTGGAGTTTGAGATACATTATGTCTCCTCAAGAGTTCAGGACTCTTCTTAGTATTCTGGTCGATCTTAATGCTATCGTTAGGATGGACTCTACTCGTCCTCTTATCTCCAAGTCCTCCAGTCACAATAGAATTGTTTTGGTGACTGTACCAAGTGCGCCAATTATATTAGGTATCACCGTCACTTTCATATTCCATATTTTTAGTTCCCTAGCCAGGTCGAAGTACTTATCTTTCTTTTCGCTTTCTTTCAGTTTTACCCAATGGTCAGCTGAAATGGTTAAATTCACTTTTTTTGTTGACTATCACTAGGTCTGGTCGTCTAGTCGAGATTAGATGCGTTTGTCTCACAAAATTCCCGAGAAGGATGTATTCTGCCATTTGTTCATATGGCTAAATTTAAACTTCATGTTCAATTCCCAGTGGCTCACCTCGTCCACTCAGTCGTGTCTAGACTTAAAGTCTTTTTGCGTTAACTTACTGCATTCGTTTATAATTTTACTCCTTGGGAGTTTTTCACATCAGCATTAGCTGATAATCTTTCATTGGAGTCTGAGTAACAAGAAGTCTCCTCAAGTCTCCAGGACGCTTCTCAGTATTCTAGTCGATCTCAATAATGCTGTAGTTTGGACGATCTCTACACGTCCTCTTATTTCCAAGTTCTTCAGTCCTTGTACCAATTCCAATTGATATAACTGTCATTTTCATGTTCCACCGTTTTTTCAATTCCCTAGCAAGGTCCAGGTATTTATCCTTCTTTTCGCTTTCTTTCAGTTTTACACTGTGATCGGGTGGGACACCAAAGTCCACAAGTTCTCTTTTCCTTGTTTATCATTAAGTCTGGTCGTCTGGCCTAGATTAGATTATCCGTTTGTATCTCAAAATACCAGGGAAGTTTATTATTTCACGACAGGGTAAGCTGATGGTCATTCACTGGAGTCTGAGTGACAGCAAGTCTCCTCTCGTCTCCAGGAATCTTCTCAATATTCTGGCCAATTTTAATAATGCTGTTGTTCTGATTGTCTCGGTTCGTTTCCCGATATCTAAATCTTCCAACCCCATTTACAAGTCTTTTAATAACGTTCCAAACGTACTAAATACATTTTGCATGTTGCAGTGCTCTTTTGGTTCTCTGGCAAGGTCCTTTATTATTATTATAATTATTATCATTATCATTTTACTCCTTGCGATTTTTTCACACCAGCTGTTAGTCTTTTACTAACGTCTGAATGACAGCAAGTCTCCTCGGGTCTCCAGGACTCTTCTCAGCCGATTTCAACAATGCTGTTGTCTGAGTGCTACCATTGTTCTTTCGATGATTTTCAGTTTCTCCACTTTTTTCAAAGTCTTCTGGGACCCTCTCAAAGACATCAACCACAAATGGTATTACCATCACCCTCATATTCTACAGTTATTTTAGTTCTCTGGGAAGGTCTAAATATTGATCTATCTTTTCGTATTTTTTCATTCTCACTTTTCTTCCACCAGTTGACAAGCTCTTTTTTTCGAGTTAATGAACATCATGTCTGATCGTCTGGCCGAGATTAGGAGATCTGTTTGTATCTTAAAACTCCAGAGAATTTTATGCATCACATTTAATGGGCAGATTCTTGTATGTGCATGTACCATTTGGTATTATGAAAATTTTAAAATCTTTTTCTTAATTCCCAAGGAATCAAATTTCCAGCCAAGTGGTATTATGTCTTGTATTCTCTCGGTGCTAGATTGCTGTATTCGTTAATTTTGTAAAAAACCGTTTCGTCTTTTCTTCCACATTACCAACACTTGCAATATTTAACAGTTCTGTGATCTGAATTCTCTCAATTCTTCTTCTAAACTCTAATTCAACTTGTACTTATGCAAAGTTTTGGTTTGGTTCGGTTTAATGGCACACCAACTATTATAGATTATTCAAGCAAAATCCATTTTATGCATATAAACAGTTCTATTTCAAACAATTCAGTTTAGCATAAGTACAAAAATTCAAGATCAAAAACAGTTCTATTTCAAACAATTCAGTTTAGCGTAAGTACACTGTTCCAAAGTCAAAAACAGTTCTATTTCAAACAATTCAGTTTAGCATAAGTACACGGTTTAGTCCTATTTGACCCATAGATAAGACCCTATCAGGTACTATCAATCCGGGCCAAAGTGGAGATAGGAACGATCGTGATGAAGGAGTACTCTGCATTTCCCAAAGCTCCAGCATTACTGAAACCTCACTTTGAGATTATTTAATGTCATATCCAGGAAACTCGTTAGTTGGCGTCTTACTCCTCTGCAGAGAAGCACCACTTCTCCCTATCATTCATCGCCTCTGGCAGGTCTTCAGGGCTACATCCCGTATCCTCACATAGCTGCTGTATGTATGTTCGAGCTGGTCGTCCTGCTTTTGCCCGGCCATATGTGGGGGTCCATAAGAGTACATCACTTATGAGCTCGTCCTTGCTTCTCCAGCAGTGTCCTGCATGTCTGGTTCGTCTAGCTTGGATAGTTTTCGTGATGGGAGGCAGGTGGTTGGTATGTTTAGTCTTGAAATTGTGGTTTCCAGATTTTTTTATCGCTTTAAGAAAAAAATTAAACATCAGTTAAACAAGCAAGTATTTTTATGCTAAAAGAAAAAAACAAAAACAAAAGAAGAGAATGTTTATCTTCTCTGAAATGATAAATTTTCATATGATTGTGAAAATTTCAAAAGAATAATACTTTTAATTGATGAAACCAAATTATCTGTGTAAGAAAAGAAATAAAATCTGACAAATTTGATTTTATTCTAGTTCATGCCTGAATTTAACAGCAGTTCAAACCAAAAGAAAATTTGCTTTTTAAGTCTAAACCAAAATTTAAAAAAGTACACGAAAATCATTGTGACCTCTATTTCTTGACTAATTTTAAAAAAAAGAAAAGAAAAAGAAAAAACTTTTTCAGCGTTAGACAAATTAAAAACGTACCTCAAGATAATGTAAAAACAACCACCATTTCATCGAGAGGGGTGAATTGAAAAATACCTTTAAGTGATTGAAAAATCAACTTTTTTTTTACTGAACTGAGCGAATTAAAAACGTACCTCAAGATAATGTAAAAACAATAACTTTTTCACAGGGGAAAATTTAGAAAATATCTCAAAATGATGAAAAACAACTTTTTTTTACATATTTAGGCCAAATAAAAAAGTACTACTCAATGATGTCCAACCAACAACTTTTCCAAGAGCTGGGCGAATTAAAAAAAAAAACAACCTCCAAATAATGCAAAAACGCGCGAAAATATTTACTTAGTAATTGTCGGTCATATATTTGAAAAAAATTGATTACCCTTTGGGGTATCTCCAACGAATATTCTAGTGTCACCGGAACGACAAATCTCGAGTTGGGTATTTTATTTAAGCCCTGAGGATAAATAGTTCCCATTTCGCCCTTGTAGTTAAATGTCCTATCTAGTGTTTTTCCCCACTAGGCTAGGATCCCTCTGCCCACTAGGGTAGGTTCGGCTTGTTTTCGGTGTATTCGGACACCGGAAAACAGTCGGCCTCCATTTCGTAGACGGGGGGATGGGAGGGCAACCAAACGGGGAAAATCTTTTCCTTGGTTTCATCTTTTCGTTATTTGGGTTTTTTTCTCCCATCTCCATCATATACATTCATTGTTAATAAATCATAAATTGTAAATAAAATCATACATCACATTCGGGGTTTTAAGTTGGCCTTTTTTATAGAGCAAATGTGGTATTTTGATGGTTGCTGTGCGCATGGCGATGGATGAATGGTTATATATTGTACTGTTTAATGGGTCGGCGAATGTGACTAGCTAGGTCCCCTTAGAATATATTGTTAATGCAAGACCGCTCCCTTCCCCTCCCACCAAAACCTCAAGGTCTTGAGCCTGCTTTGTATTATATACAAAGAAATAAAGTTAAATGTACTATCAATCAGTTGACAAAGATTAAATCGTCAATGTGATGGCTTTTTTAAAATGTATCTTCTATTGAACAACAGTACATAAGTGTCGTGCTTAGGATCAATGAAAAGCAACCGTTTGTTGCCATAGATATACAAACAAATATATTACAAAAATTTAAAGCATTAAACTAATAATTGATATATTTAAACGTTTTGTTTATTTGTTTATATTATTATATATTATATATTTATTATATTATAATATATTATATATTTATTATATCATTATATATTTATTTGAGCCATTGTTAAACTTTATAATTTTGGAAATAGCAACTGTATTTAGCTGTAGATTTTTTATCTTAAAAGTGAGAGCAACATTTTTATTTCTTCGATTTTTTTGTGTATTTGACTCTTAACTATCCAAAGACTTGGAGAGTTTGCAAAACTCAAAAATGTGTAGCTTTATAAATTTAACTAAAAGTCAACAACAACAAGAAACACGAACGGAAGAAGTAATAAAACAGGAAGAATTAGCGTCATAAGACAGTGAAAAAGATAAGCAAAAATTCTATTTTCTTTGCTCTTTTTATTATTTCAGTTTAAATGTAAGTACGGTTTAAATAACCTACAAATGTTGATATGCCATTAAACAAAGAAACCAAACCAAACCAAACAGACAGTTAAATATCAAAACAGTTCTATTTCAAGATATTCAGTTTAGCATAATTACGCAGTTTAAACACAGTTAAATGTAAAAACAGTTAATTTCAAACTATTCAGTTTAGCGTAATAACAGTTAAGTTCTATTTGACCCTTAAATAGGACCCTATCAGGTGCTACTACTCGGGGCCTGAGAGGATCTGGGTGGGATGGTATTGAAGGAGTAATGTGCATTGCCCAAAGCTCCTGCATTATTGGAGCCTCAATATCAGATAGTATAATGTCATATTGCAGGACTCTCGTTTTAGGGGGGTGTCTTCCTCCTATGAAGAGATGCAGTCGGTATATTATACAGCCAAAGCCAACTGGGCAAGTATGTGTGTGAGAGTGAAAACAAAGTATTTAAAGAATATGTTTTTTAGATGGTTTGTTGGGTTTTATGGCGTATCAACCTTTGTAGGTTATTTAACGCCAAATCCATTTTTATGTAAATAATCTGTTCTATTTCAAACAATTCAGTTTAGCATAAGTACACAGTTTAATTGTCAAAAACATTTCTATTTCAAACTATTCAAGCAGTTATATGTAGTAATTCAGTTAAGTGTAAATACAGTTTCAATGTCGAAAAATAGTTCTATTTGAAATAATTCAGTTAAGCATAAGTACGCAGTTTAAATGTAAGTACGGTTTAATTGTCAAAAACATTTCTATTTCAAGCTATTCAGTTTAGTCAAACAAATCATTTTAGCATAAGTATGCTATTAGTTCTATTTAACCCATAGATAGGGCCCTATCAGGTGCTACCACTCCGGGCCAGAGAGGACCTGGGAGCAATGGCAATGAAAGGGTACTCCGCATTCCCCAAAGCTCCAGCACTGCTGGAACCTCACCATCAGATTGTTTAGTTTCATATCCAGGACACTCCTTAAGGGTGGTCTTACCCCTCTGCAGAGAAGCAGTCACAGCCTCAAGATAAGACTGGTTGTCCAGGTTAAAAGCCCGGGCCTTTTAATAAATTTTCGCATTTACCGATGATAACAGCAAAAATAATGTTTAAAAACGTTGGGCGGCGGGTTATTCTTATCGCACATTTAACCTAAACTATGAGAGAGGCAAGCACAAATTTTGATTTTCTTTCTATTGGGCTGATAAATTTCCGAAATTTTAAGAAGTTTTCAAACCTTGGCAAATCAGTAGTGTTTTGAATTTAATACAAAAGAAACTCCAACAATGGAAGAATGCAGATAACTGTCACATAATAGATTAGAGAAATCCTTTATTAATAAGTTTTGTAGCGTTCAAATTATGTTATCCATATTTACCAGCCCCTCCGATCGGTCAGGATATGACACAAGGTCAATTTTTAAGTGGAGTTTAACAGGTTTGAATTCAGACTTTTCCTTCTCCTAGACTAGTTGCCTCACCAAGGCTGAAGAACCTAGTCTGTGCTACTTTACCCATAGCTGGAGGGAGAATAATTGGATGTATACCTTTCCCAAGGGTATTAGTGTTATGTGAAATGCAATAAGCTTGGTCCAGGATCTGAACTCATGTCACGTTGTCCATTTCCTACGACGATAACCATTACACCACGGGCACCTAAACAAATTATGTTAGAGTCGTTAAGCGGGGTTTAGATCAGTTTGATTGACAGATACTGACCTTTAGAGACAGTTGAATACTTGACTCTTGTTGCATGATTTCAGTCCGGTGACCAAAACATTTCTAGAAGTTTGGAATAAGTTAATCAGTTAGAGAAATTTCGTCGATAAATTAGGTGCACATTAATATTGTAGTTGCCTTGTTATCCTTAGGAAAAACCAAAATGGCTTCCGGAGAAATAGATCCACAACCTCACAAATACTGACCATCCGTAGAATCCTGGAAGGCGTTCGGGCAAAAAACTTACAGGCGACATTACTATTTGTCGACTTTACCAAGGCCTTCGATTCCATACACAGAGGGAAGATGGAGCAAATCCTACTAGCTTACGGCCTACCAAAAGAAACCGTAGCAGCGATAATGATTCTCTACAGAAACACCAAAGTAAAAGTACGTTCACCAGATGGAGACACGGAATACTTCGACATTGTTGCAGGAGTACTACAAGGAGACACACTAGCCCCGTACCTCTTTATCATCTGTCTAGACTATGTGCTTAGGACTTCGATCGACAAAATCAGAGAAAATGGCTTTGAGCTGACTAAGAGAAGAAGCAAAAGGTACCCCGCAAAAACAATCACGGACGCCGACTACGCTGATGACTTGGCGTTACTAGCGAATACGCCTAATCAAGCAGAGACACTACTACATAGTCTGGAACGAGCTGCAGCTGGCATTGGCCTACATGTCAATGCAAACAAAACCGAATATATGTGTTACAACCAAACAGGCAACATTGCCACACTAGACGGAGCCTCTCTGAAACTAGTCGACAAATTCACCTACCTAGGAAGCAGCGTCTCATCAACCGAGAAGGACATCGACACACGACTGACGAAGGCATGGACAGCTATCGATAGGCTCTCGATCATATGGAAGTCGGACCTAACAGATAAAATGAAACGCAGTTTCTTCCAGGCAGCGGTTGTGTCGATACTGCTATATGGATGCACCACATGGACGCTTACGAAGCGGCTGGAGAGGAGGCTGGACGGAAATTACACAAGAATGTTGAGAGCAGTATTAAACAAGTCCTGGCCACAACACCCCACGAGACTCCAACTATACGGACACTTGCCCCCCATCACAAAAACTATACAAGTTCGACGAACCAGACACGCGGGACACTGCTGGAGAAGCAAGGACGAGCTCATAAGCGATGTACTCCTGTGGACCCCCACTCATGGATGTGCAAGTGTGGGACGACCAGCACGAACTTACATACAGCAGCTATGTGAGGACACGGGTTGTAATCCTGAAGACCTGCCGGAGGCGATGAGTGATAGGGAGAAATGGCGAGAGACGGTCAGGGATATCCGCGCAGACGGCGCGACATGATGATGATGATGATGTTATTCATCCTCACAGCAGAGAGGAACTTTGAAAAATCGCAGATTATGACAGAAGAAAATGACAGAGAAGCCACAAAATGGCTAGTAATAAGGATATACAGCAATAATCGCAAGACTAAAAAACAAAGTGAGAAGATGGGCGCTGACAGACGAGACGATTGAATAAAGAAATAAGAACCGGCATTGTACACAATTTATAACCTGAAGGTGTATATGACAAAACAAAGAAAACACATACACACCTACTCACACAAACAAATAAAATAAAACGTTGACTTGGCAGTATTTGACAGACTGATATAATATGTAAGCATAAGATTTTTTTAAAATCATAATTCATTGGGTGAATACGTTTTGTTTAAATTAAAAACAAAAAGATTTTTTGCAAATGGATACTTTACTTTTGGGATTTTAAAAAACGAAAAAATTTAAATAAATGTTGCTCTTCTAAAGGCAATTTTTCAGTTACCTATTTTTTGTGGGGGAACTGGAATCAATAAAAATAGATTAATACCTAAAAAAGGAAATACGTTGATGTTCTTTTCTTTTAAAGAAACTGACAATTCTTTTTTTTTTCTTTTTCATCCTCTCTGGGACAACATTTTAATATAACCTGCTACAAAAAAAGTGGCATTTTACTTTCTTTGGGAATACAAACTCCTTGTTTCATTAAGTGACCAAATAATTCGCATGCCATTTCACCTAGAAATATTCACATTTTGATGAATTATATGCTTAACAAAATTATATTTTTAAACATCATGCTTAAACTGGTGAATCTTAAAGAATAGACTTCAAAGAGGAAAACAAAAAATGGTACCTTTTTACTGTTTTGGTTAATATCTCGGTTGATTCTCTGTGTTGTATAATTTGGTGATATCAATCACAACTGTAATACAATACATACTCAAATGCAAAACCCAGGCGAACTCTGTCGTTCAGGCACCAACGGTTTATTAAATTCCTGGCTTCGGTTCTTCGATACGAGGAGAGACACACAATTCTTAAAAGTCTTTCGTAATCATACCAAGCTAATCCAACTCCCAATGTTCGGCACAGCTCGTGGTGTTTAAGATCTCAATTCATCTCTGGCGGTAGAGATCCGAAAAACTCAATTCTATGTCCCAATTGCAGAGAACTCAACTGTCTGCCTCCATGGTTCAATCTCAACTCCCAGCTTTCAACTGACCCTTTTTCAAAATCCTCAAATTCTCTGGACCATCTCTTCCGGGCATGACGTCATCCACACTCCAGCCCCATTTCCTGTCCGGTGTTTATTATGACAACGGCGATTGTCATATCCTTTGCGCGTGAGCGTAAAACTGAACCCAATGACTATGCACCTGAACTCTTAACCCGAATAGTTCAAAGCCCAACCAAACTGGATGATAAAATATAATTAACGAAAAATGATTAATATAAAAACAATCATTTTTTTTAGTTATACAACATCTGAAAGTATATGAAGTTTGCAAATCACAAAAATGGGAACCGTTATGAATTAACGATTAGTGTTTAATTTGCATAGCTCGGCACTTTGACAATAATTACGCTTCAGTTGAAAAGTGAATCACAGAAACAAATACTTAGGACAGAACAAAAACCAAACATTTGATAACAATTAGACAGACAGTGGCTGGATGTAATATAATAGCCAAGGAATTTCGGTTCATGCCTTTGGGTTTAGTTAGGCTGAGAACCTTTCGGCTCAGCACATGGGTTAGTTAGGTGCAATTTGGATGCAGGTGGTAACGCGTACGCGCGCACAGAGCGGACATGTCACTCAGAGATGTCACAATAGCCTGAGATGATGAAACGGGTGACAAAGTGTGGGTGACGTCACGCACCGGAAGCGCGCGGAGGATTTTGGGAAATTGAAGAACGTTAAGAGAGTTGAAAGCTAGACGTCGAACGAGGAGGTTCGACTTTTGGGGCTTGCTGAGGCGAGACGAATTAGCGCGCCATGGGTGCCGCACGAGATAGGGGCCAGATGAAGAAGCCAGCACAAAAAGATTGTGTCTCTCTCCTTATGTCGAAACCTTTAATTCAAAAGTAATAAAAAGGTTTCGTACCTGAACAAAGAAGTCGTTACGTGTTTTCAAATTTCGTGATCCTATGTATATATGTAATGCACGTCCCATGTATATTTCGCATATTCATGTATATGGCAATGGTACATGGAGTTGAAAGATCTTGTAGTGATTCAAAAAATTAAAATAAAATAAAATAAATTCAAAAAGTCCAGAAATTCCCGGAAGCCCCTGACAGGAAGTAGGAGCGACGCATTCGAAAAAAAAAAAAAGACCATTCTTACGCTAAAGAGGAATTCGCTCTGACTTCAGCGGGACTCCTCAGACAGAAAATACACCTTTTTGCACGGTCGAAAATGTTTTTCTTTACACTTTTAGTTGATTTAACTGTCAGAAAGTTCATAAAGTTTTTATCCCTGTAAAAACTGTTACGTTTCCGAGCCAACATAGTTTGGGAACCACTGCTGGAGTCAATTCTGAACTTAAAAAAGATTTAATCACTTAACAAGTTTTCCTTTTATTTTATTTACGCGAGAGAGAAATGGGTTTTCTGTAAAATAGAAAATTTTAAATATCGGGTTTAAATTCCTACACCTTTACTGATTTTTATGTATTTATTTAGTCGCTGATGGTCTCTAAGGAGATTTTCATTTTTATTTAATTGTTTCTAACTTTTAAGTGAGAGTTTTATGTCGCCGTAAAACAAGACAAAATTGTCGACCTCTCGGAATTTGAGTAAAAAAAGTATTTAACGTTCTTGGATTAAGTAAAATGATATTTTATTATCCGACAACGATGGCTGTTAAACCTTTTATTTGTTTTTATATGGAATAATTTAGATATTTTCTAACTGAAAAGCGTAAATTGATATTCGATTTTAAATAGAAATTTGTTCAAAATTTCTCTGTTTATACACACCTGAGATTTTAGCCCTTTATGATTGTAATATTGTAAATATTACAGGATACCGTTGAATAATCTAGTAATAAGAAGTTCAGGCTAACCAATAAATACCTGATCTTAAAATGAGATGATTCCACTTGAATTAAAATCCATTTACAAAATGCTTAGGGGTGGACATTTTATGAGTTGTAATGTTTGATTTCGGTGATGAGAGTATTTTTTTGTTGCTGGAACTATGCTGAAAATTTTTCTCGCTTGGAAGAATACAGTGTTACCCATGTAGCAGGAACACAGGCTATAACCACAATATGATACCCTTGAATAAATAACAGATTTGATTGTCATGATCAGCAGGTGCTCACTTAACTGTGGGACCCGAAAGGCCCCCGGCTTCTGCTGGTCAACCTTCGGGAGGGCAAGCTGCATCTCTAACTCTTTTTTCACCCTTGTTTAGCTCTGGACCTTACTGTCATGTTTACATGACAGTGAAGTCCAGTGCCAGTAAGCTCTAATCAGACATACGTGTCTGGACCAAGATTTGGGTTCAAGTCCAGCAGGGCTCATTAGGCCCACATTGCACTAAGTGAGCCGATAACCAGCATAGATCAGCAGTGCTCGAGCCTCGGCTCATGCCCGACCTTCCCCTCCTTTAAATCCCCACGATATCGACCTTCGTGTCATTAACCTTGTGTCAAGTCCTGTCTGGTGGGAGGCAGAGACAAATATACCATAACTGTAGGGCCCATTCGTTATCCTGCGAATGTGGGCAACTATAATTTCGGGTATATAGACAACGATTACAGAAACAAAATATTTTATGAATAAATAGAGGTGAGAAGATAAATATCTGATCCTCAGTTAATTTAAAAGCAATCGACACAAATCGGTTATAGAAAACGAATGTTCAAATTTTGGAAGGAATCTGATATACTTAATACGATATACAATAAGACTTGCGGAAAAAGCAATAATAATTCTAAGGAAAGAAATATGTGGATATATGCAAAGAAAATGAACAACAACAGCATAAACACAAAATACTGAAGACTACAAGATAAGAGCCCAGCACGACAATCTCAAAATTAAAACAAGATTTAATAATTATTGCAGAACTGATTAAAAAAATATGACCCAAGAGATGGAATCATTGCCATCGTTAATGTGTCAAGAGAATAAAATGTTAACAATAGAAAGGGTAAATAAATTATTGAAATTTATTATAAAGGAAAACACTAATGGGCTGAATGACCTACGAGGATCATTAAATAAGTTTCCAGACATTTTTCGTACGGGCAGTTTTATTGAGTTTCACACATGAAACTCTAGTCGTCTTCGAAGTAATCTCCTCCGGCTGCAATGCACTTGTACCGTTCCAACATCTTCTGGAAGGTTTCATGGAAGTCCTCTTGTGTGAGCGTGTCAATGACCTTCGTCACAGCCTCTTTCATCTCAATTGTCTCGACAGCCTCTGAGCTAAGGGAATAACCAAAAGTCACAAGGAAAAAGGTCCGGACTAAAACTTTAAACAATCTGATGGTGAGGCTCTGGCAATACTGAAGCTTTAGGGAAAGCAGAGTACCCCTTCATTGCTAATAGTCCCAGGTCCACTTTGGCTCGGAATGGAAACACCTGATAGGGTCCTATCTATATGTCAAATAGAATCGTTTGACATTTAAACTGAGTACAAACAAATGACTTATGCTAGACTGAATTGTTAGAAATAAAACTGTTCGAGTATTTAACTGTGTGTAAACAAATGACGGATGCTTGAATGAATTGCAAGTGATGAAAAGCAATAATTGGAACGATTTAATTGTGTACCAAATAATGAGCTTAGGCTCTTTTAAAAACGTTATCAAGTCAATATTTTTACGAATTTTATATATCTAATGCATATCTATGAAGAGGATTTGGCATTAAATAACCTAAAATGGTTGATATACCATAAAACCAAGCATAAAGTAAACTATCTTGCAACATTTTGTTACCGCTTAAAATCTTATATAGAGCTATCAATTGCATAAAATTACCTAAAATCCAATTTAAAAACTGAATTTGAACGCAGACTTAAAATACAAGCATATATATTTCGTTGCTGGTGTTAACGCAACGGCCATCGTCCCAGAAACTGGAATCGGCAAAATGATTTCAATCCTCCCGAGGGGGTTTGCATTTCTTTTCACGCTGTTGACCTTCACGAAAAGATGTATCCATTTCTTTTCATCCCAGTTTTAAGTAAATAGTTGGGCAGTAGTGGATTCTTCAGCTTTGCAAAGGCTAACAGAAAGAAAGCACTGGATTCGAACCAGTTATACTCCGTTGTGTCTCATCCTCTTCGTGCAGAAGAAACTGGATAAATACTCGGAAGTAGTTTCACTATTTCATTATCATAAGGGAATACACACACACACACACACACACACATATATATATATATATATATATATATATGGTTGATTGGTTGGGTTTTATAGCATATCAAACACTATAGGGTATTTAACGCCTAATTCACTTTATACATATTATATACAATTTGAAAACTCATAATTTACAAATAAAACTGTTAAACAAACAAGAGCACATATGTTTGCCCTGAGTTGAAGGGTTATACATATGATTTTTAAGTCAATAGTTCGTAGATAACCTTATCTTTAATGAGTTTGGGTCAAGGAATACCTGATATCAGACCTTCGAAGTAATCTCCTCCGGCTGCAATGCACTTGTTCTACCGTTCCAACAACTTTTGGAAGGCTCCATGGAAGTCCTCTTGTGTGAGTGTGTCAATGACCTTCGTCACAGACTCTTTCGTCTCCTCAGTTGTGTCATAACGACAGACACTGAGCTTAGGGAATAAGCAAAAGTCACAGGGGGCAAGGTCTGGACTATAGGGAGGGTGAGGAACTGTCTTGATGCCCATCTTGCTCAAATAGTCTGTGACAAGGATGGAGTTGTGGACTGGTGCATTGTCCTGGTAGAAGTGCCACTGACTTGGTTTGAAGAGTGCTGGCCTCTTCAGACGGAATATCTTCCTGAACCCCCTTAAAACCTCAACATAGTAACCCTAACCCTAACACTGACCCTTTGGCCAATCAACTCTTATGTATTGATTTCCTTACTCCTCGCACACCTCTCATCATCCCTCACAGACTCCCTGCCTTCCTTGAATCTCTTATGCCACTCAAAAACTGATGCTTAATTCATGGAAGATGGTCGAAAAGCAGTCTGAAGCATTCCATACGTTTCTGTGGCATTTTTTCCAAGTTTAAAAGAGAATTTTATTGCATATCGTTCTTCTAAATTGTCCTCTCGTCCAGGTTGCATTTTTGAAATTCACCAGCTGTAACAACCAGGCTTTAGTAGGGTGTATTCCAATTGCTGCTGTAGCAGCTCATTTGAACCGGAAATCATAAAAAAATAGTCAATCATCTCATAAGATTTCTAGCAATAACATTGTGAATTTTCAAGTGTCTACGACAATTTTAAATGCCTGTTACATAAGCCTGGAAACTTATTGAATGCGTCACGTAAAAAGAGGTTGATGTAAAAAAAAAAGTAAATAAAGAAAATGCTGCGGGGAAGGAGATTAAAAAGGGAAGATGAAAAGGAAAAAGATGATGAAAAGGAATGTAAAAATAAGATGATTAAAAGAAAGTTTAAAAGAACTTGGTGAAAAGAAGCAATGGAAAAAGAAGCAGGTAAAAAGAAGGACGATGAAAAGAAGATAAAAATAGCTCGATGAAAAGGAAGCAGATGAAAAAGAGGAAGTAGATGAAAAGAAAGGAGAAGTAAAGAAAGAAGATGATGAAAAGAAAGAAGAAAAGATCTTGATGTCAATGAAATAGATAAAAATAGGAAGGAGATCGAAAAAGGAACAAGAGCAAACGAAAGAACATGATCAAAAGAAAGTCAAAAGACCTTAATGAAAAGCAAATAGATGAAAAAGAAGATGATGAAGAGCATGGAATACGGAAGAGGAAAAAATATTACCTGATAAAATGATAAAAACCAAAATACCCAACACCAAAAAAAAAAAAAAAAAAAAATAATAATATCAAAAACAACCCCCACAACTGCTAATGATCTTGCTGGAAGGCCTCTACTTTAAAAAAATATCAGATGACGCTCATTCTAGCGTCTCGATACAACTATTAACTTCAGTGTATGCTTTCTATCATCAATATGAATGTAAACGAACAGAAGAAATTCAAACCTCGCAATTCTCATGGCTGGCCATAACCAATGGAATGGCGTCTGTTAAGAAAGCGAATTTATAACACCCTGAAGCAACTCAGAATAACATACATAATAATACCGTACTATTTACATTCACGGCAAGATTCAAAGTATTAGCTGAAATATTTCATGGCTATACGTCAAAATAGTTTTGAAAATGAGCGCCACATTTCTTTAGACAAATTCAGAGATTAGCAAGAAAACGCCAAAAGGCAAGCCTTCAATAAAAGAGGCTTAGTGGTGTGTGACATTGAGCCGGTACTGGCTGTTGATTTTGCCCAATATGAGTCTACTACAAGACATTTTTTGTTTTTCTATTACAGATGGTTGTTCAAAAATATTCCGATATCTGAGTGGACCTGATTGCAGTATAACTAACTGACATTTCTTCTGGAAAATAAACACCTTGCCAGTGAATCTTAGTCTTAAACAATAGATTAACTGATTCTTTTATTTTGCATAAAGTTTAGAGTATTTTGAAAAGATTTAAACAGTTTCCCCAAAACGAAAACCATTATATCTCGCTGAGGTCAAATAAATCTAATTGACAAGTAATGACCTTTAATAGCAGCTGAAAGCTTGGTTTTCATTGTAGGAGTTAATGTCAAGTGACTTAAATCCTAGAAATTACAGGGCGCGGAAGGGAAATTAGGAATATTCTAGCACAATAAACGATTCTATTATAAAACGAGATTATTTTAATTTAAAAAGAATAAAAAACAAAGGAAGAAATCAGTAAATTTACTCAATACGGCAACCATTTTTTTCAATTATTGTATCAACACGCCTTCGAAACGATTTCCATAGCTTCAAAATAACTTTAAATTCATTCGCGTGGTTTCTTATTGGCGCTGTGGGTCCTTCTTAATGGCCATAGAGAGAGCAGTTAAAAAGCCTTCTTTTCGTTTTTTATTCAATCCTCCACTCAACCACCTTTTCCATTAAAAAGCTTTTTTCCTGAAAAGTGTTTTTCTTTGCTTTGTATACAGTAAACAAAGAAACTTTGGCTTGGTTTCGGCGTTAAGCAAATCATAGATTCTTTGTCATTTCTTTTCTCTCTCACTCGTATTGTGCTGAATCTTAATTTTAAAAAACGTGCTCGAATAATAGAGCTAATCATACAAATTTAAATTTATCGCGTTTTTTCAAAAATTGGACTAATCAGACTTAAAAATATTGTTTTAAAAATTATTCCATATTATGTTTCCGTACCCTGTAGAAATTAGATCATAATCTTAAATCAGGTAGACGAGAGCTGCTGAATAGTGCGGAAATAGATTTTCAACTGTGGTCCGATTGCTAATTCCCGGTAGCATGCGCTATCAGCAATGGATGATGTCTGAAAAGAACAAATAATGCGTGCACACAAGAAAAGAAGATGTTATGTTATTATTTATCCTTGCTGAGAAGATAGATCATCAGAGTAGACAGAACAGCATGGGGCAAAGATAAATTATGGAACAGCAAGAACCGACCACCAGCCGAAGAAAAAGGGGGAAAAGAAGATGGCGAGAGGGCTATGTAAGATTTCAATTCTGTGACTGTATCCTCTGCAGGGAGGTGAGACTTCCTCCCAAAAGTAATGTCCTAAGTAAGATCTTGAACTATATCTAAGGCTGAGGGACCAGTTCAGTTGATTTAGAGAGAGTAGAGTACTCTTTTATGATATTTACCAACCCCTCCGCTCGGGCAGGATATGACACATGGTCAATTTTTTAAGCGGAGTTTAACAGGTTTGAATTCAGAGTTTTCCTTCTCCTAGACTAGTTGCATCACCAAGGCTGAAGAACCTAGTCTGTCCTACTATTTACCCATAGCTGGAGAGAGAATAACTGGATTCATACCTTTCCCAAGGGTATTAGTGCTATGTGAAATGCAATTAGCCTGGTGCAGGATTTGAACTCGTATCACACTGTCCATTTCCTGCGAGGAAACCATTACACCACGGGCACACTCCTTTATAGCCCTTACTTCCTTATCAACTCTGACCTGGAGTGGTAGTACCTGTAAGGGTTCAATCAAATAGATCTGTTTAGAAAATATTTCATATTTGATAGAACTATGCTTTCGATTCTTTTGTTTAATGGCATATCAACCTTCGTGGGTTATTTAAAACTGTAAATATGAACGTAAATGAACGCACTTCCCTAACCTCTACTCATAAAATGACTCTGTTGTCTTTTTAAAACTAATTACAATTTCCATTAAGTACCTTCTCAAAGCTCATTACTATTTTTTAATTCGTATATATATACATATATATGAGAGTTTTAAGCTAATGATTGGTGATAGCCCAGTCGGTTGGGGCTCTAGAATACACCGACTGCACCTCTGCAGAGGGGTAAGACCCCCACCAACAAGTGTTCTGGATATGACTCTAAACAATCTCACCGTGAGTCTACAGTAATGCTGGAGCTTTGCGGAACGCTGTGTAGCCCTTCACTGTCATTGCTCCCAGGTCCACTCTCACCCAGAGTGGTAACACCTGATAAGGTCCTATCTATGGGCCAAATAGAGCTAAACTGTGTACTTATGCGCAACTGAATTATTTGAAATGGAACTGTTTTTGTATGCGAAATTGAATTGTTTGACTAAACTGAATAACCTGAAATAGAAATGTTTCTGACAATTAAAATGTGTACTTATGCCAAACTGAATTGTTCGAAATAGAACTGATTATTTGTATAAAAATGGATTTGGCATTAAATAGCCTATAACAGTTGATATGCCATAAAACTCAAACAAACAAACAAATAAGTGATTGCTAAAAAACAGCAATCGATTTTTTTTATTCTTCCAAGCTCTTATTAAGCAGAGCTGATTTAAAATTTAGAATATATAGAAATATTCATCATCTCATATGGTGCCCGTAACTTCGAATTTAACGTACAATAAGCAGCATGTTCATTTGGTGGATATCTATTTGAAGATCGCGTAACACATTGTAGGAGAAACTTGAAAATATGGTGAACATTTTCATGTTTTACATTATATATATATATATATATATATATATATATATTGCAAGTATGAAACGAAATCACAATTAAAGTTGAAAAACTCAGATGTGTAGAACATTGGCTCTCCGGTTGACCAAAAGCGTGAAACTCTAAGTTATAAGTTTTAATCCTGTTTTACATTTTCCTTAATGCTTGAAATTGTGATATTGCTCTGCGTTTTCACGCAACGAGCACTTTAAAGATCTAACAAATTTAAAACGTTTGTAGCGTTTACTTCTAACCGTAATAATAATTTTGTGTGGTTATATATATATAGATTATATCTATATATCCAAACATAGCCGGTAATAGTTGTCATGATTCGATGAAGCAT
The DNA here is from genome assembly GCA_963585895.1 of Sepioteuthis lessoniana. Taxonomy (NCBI): domain Eukaryota; kingdom Metazoa; phylum Mollusca; class Cephalopoda; order Myopsida; family Loliginidae; genus Sepioteuthis; species Sepioteuthis lessoniana. The sequence goes on from OY757911.1 coordinate 114,128,335, forward strand.
CTAAATGATTGAACCAGCGGGTAAGCAATCATTTTTAAAGCATTGTAGTTTGACACAAGGCTAGAGTTCAGGAGCACCCAGCGACAATCAAATATACAAACAGTAATCAGAAAGCAAAGCACGCTGTTACATATTTAGAGGTACCCATCCCTAAACACGACACAGCTTAGATTTAGCACAGGAATGCAAGTACAGGACACCCACTGAATATCGAACTCACACCTTCGAGATTAGTCTAATGGGTCCAAAGCAGCAAGTAAGGAGCCCGCAACATTTTCCCGTGACAAAGTCAAAGCGTTGATCACGTGATCGACCACAGAAACGTATGTTAAACGAGTTTGATTAACCGTGTTGAATTGGTTTTTCGCGCGAGGAAAATATGAAATGTTGAATGTGAATTGTTGTGAAAATGAATAAATCGGTTTTAAATATCCCGAAAGACAATAAATCGATTACTGAAAAATGTGAATAAATCCTGATTATTTATAATTTCCAATGGGTTCCCATGAGAGGTTGAAGGGAATTGTTTGCTGACGGGTTTTCATTTATTGAATCCTTTTTGATTGGTTCGAAAATGATTGTCAAAATTCAATTTTTTTTTATTTTTGTAATTTGTGATTTTATTATGAGACTGTGGTTAAATGCGAACTAAAGAGAATCTAATGTTCATGTTGTCCTATATATTGTCTTAAATGCAAACTATTTAGACAGACAATTACACACACACACACACACACACACACATATATATATATATATATATATATATATATATATACTTATACTTATATTCACTAATTTCTTGAACAACCTTTATATATATTTGCCCAGTCGGCTGGGGCTGTAGAATACACTGACTGCTTCTCTACAGATGGATAAGACCATGCCCTCCAATAAGTGTTCTGTACATGACACAAAACAATCTCATGGTGAGGCTCCAGTAATGCTGGAGCTTTGGGGAATGCGGAGTACTCGTTCATTGCTCTCGCTCCCTGGTCTTCTCTGTCCTGGAGTGGTAGCATCTGATAGGGTCCAATCTACGGGTCAAATAGAACTAAACTCTGTACTTATGCCAAACTGAATTGCTTGAAATAGGACTCTTTTGACATTTAAACTGCGGAATTGTTGAAAGTTTTTGACATTGAAACTGTACTTATGCTAAAATGAATTGTTTGAAATAGAACTGTTTTGAAATTTAACTGTTTGTAAACAAAAACTATACATATACGAAACTGAGTTAAGTTAGAACTGTTTGACTAAACTGAATAGCTTGAAATAGGAATGTTTTTGACCATTAAACTGTGAACTTATGTTGAATTGAATTGTTTATTTATATAAAATGGATTTGGTATAAAATATACAAGTTTGAATTCAGAGTTTTCCTTCTCCTAGACTAGTTGCCTCACCAAGGCTGAAGAACCAAGTCTACCCTACTATTTACACATAGCTATATATATATATATATATATATATATATATATATATATATATATATATATATATATATATATCATGAATCTATATAATGCAATTAGAAGAAAATTAAAACCTGCTTGAATTGTCATTATAAATTTATTTCGGCGATGAATATCATTATACTCTTCGTCTCATCAGAAGATATCCCGCGTTTAATTTGTGGTTGAAAAGCAGCAAATATGGATAACAGTCAATACATATGTGTGAAAAAAGAAAGCTATATAAATTTAGATTCTTAGGCGAAAGTGAAGGGGGTTAAAACAATAAAGTATTAGATAAATTAAGAAACCAGGAAAAGGGTGTTCCTGTAAATTAACCCATCCTAATTTGAACATATGCTAGATTTTTCGTTGAATTTCGAATTTTTTCAAATAATACAAGCTTGTAAACTAAACTGTTATCTTCATATATTTTTCTGTTTTCTCATTTTACATGTGTTAAATCCCTCAGTGAATGGGGCCATCATCTTCCTCCTAAAAACAAAACAAATAAAATAACTTTCGGCACCCACTAGGTGCCTTTAATTAAACCAAAAATGGTCAAAGGGAATTCACTACTCTCGAAATTAAAAACCCTAATTGCGAATTAATGTCTAAAGTTCCAAGAATCCACTTCTCCACATGAATCCCTCCTTCATATAAGTATAGTCTGCGACTGTAGTCGAGTGCAACCGAAAGGCTCCCTTTTCAATAGCTATTACACCGAGGATTACCCTGGATTACTCCATTTTACCCTTGATACGTACCATATAATACTGAGTGTTAAGCAAGGAGGTATCAAGTACCATTTTTTAAGTCTTTGGTATGAGTCGACCTGGGACTGAATCCTGGTCTCCCAGACCATTAGCGAACACTCTACCCACGAGGCCAATGAGCTGGTCTTCATATAATACTAGTAATTACTGAAATATATGTTATTATTTCCAATAAAATCATCCAAAATCAATATCCTTGTTTTTATCTAGAGAAGGAGCTTCGGTGGCCCCCAGTCAGGATAATTTGAATTTACTTTTATGTCTACGTTTAAACACAAGGTTGTTATGTTCTATAAGCAGTTGTCTGCGATCCTTAAAATTAATTATACTATTTTTTTTCATCAATACACCTGCTATTGAAGCTATTTGTGATTGAACTCTGCCTGACTATTTTTCGCTTTATTTGAGGGATTAGCCCCAGATTTTTAAGGTTCCAAATATATTTAGATTCGGGGGTTTGGTTTCTAACTAGTTGATTGGAGAGAGAATTCCGTGGTTATACTGTCCTTGTTTCAAATTCCCAGCGAAGATGCCTATGTAAACCGTTTCCCTTCATTTTTATATTCCATGGGGGAAACACACGCTTGGTATACGATGTTGCACGAGTTGCATCGTCTGCCCTTTACTTCTACAGTTACAAGACGCCAGATCTGGTCCCCCACTATTTCTATTTAATTCGTCTAGTAACATCTAGTCGTGGTTGTTTATGATGCCATGCATATTGTTTGTATAAGAGTAATTTTTACTGTATTCCTATTGAATTTTTTACTAAATGAAATGTCCCTATTAAAGTGTCTATCACACACACACACACACACACACACACACACACACACACACACACACACACACACACACACACATCTATCTATCTATCTGGGTTATTCCATAAAGATTTGAACAAAAAAAAAGAAAATTTTTTTTCAAAATTATTTCCATATATGTAAAATCTGTATGGTTTAAAATTCTAAATATGCACTCGTTTTATCGAGTAAGAAATATTCAACTAATTTATTGGTGGGCGGAATTTGACCTAATTGACCTAATTTGACCTAATTATACTTTCAAACTCACCTTTTGAAGAAAGAAAAAACAAAAAACAAAAACCAAAAACATTTACATTTTTTTACAGGGATTCAATTTCAGATTTTAATTCAATGTAAAATGATCAATCATTTCCGGAAGAGTTAGCGTTATAGAAGAAAAATAATCAGAAAGGATGACAGCCTCACCGGCTGTGGCTGTAAAAATCGCCAACTGCATCATTGCAGAAGGAGAAGCAACTAATGTCCTGATATGACCCTAAACTGTATCAGATTGTAAGGTTTCAGTTCTTGAGTTTTAGGGAATGCAGAGTACCCCTTCATAGCCATTACTCCCCGGTCCACTCTGACCCAGAGTTTAAGCACCTGTTAGTGTCCCATCTATAGTTCAAGTCGAAGTAGTGTCCTGGTTATGACACTGAACTGAATCTGATAGTGTGCCTCCAGTCATGGAACTTTTTGGAATGTAGATTACTCCTTCATTACCAATATTCCATGGCTCACTCGGATCCGGAATAGTACTATCTGCTTGGGTCCTATCAGCGTAGTAGCTATTGAAAAGGGAGCCTTCGGGTCAACCAAGACTAAGGCTACCAACTTTACTTTATATATGGGTTTTGGTCTACTTGACCTTTGGCTGTTTGATTTTGATCGATTGCCCCGTTGACTTTTCGCTCAAGAAATGTTTTTATTGGTTGCTTCCGCAGCGTTCGGGTCCATTTCGAACTCGTAAGTAAACATTCACGGCCTTTAATCGCACACTGAGTGAAACAATGCATGCTTTCCCATTGCATCAACTACAGAGCAACTCAACGTTTTCTTTCCGATCTTCTTCACGAAAGAGCTCGTATTCACCATACCGGTCAAGTAAAAGTTACGTTACCACTAAAATAAATCAAAGTACAAACAGAGAGCTTATTCTAAGATTAAGTTTGATTTATTTTGAGTCGCTGATTTAAAAGCATTTCAACACGAGATGGGTTATTTCATGCTGATGTCAACTGAACAATTACCGTGTCCAGATATACACCGCACGGAAATGTATCTTTTAAATAGTTTGACATATTTTACTTAGTCGTAATACAAATATATTTAGCAGGTTTAGGTTTGGTTTGGTTTCTCTGTTTAATGGCATATCAACCTTTGTAGGTGATTAATGCCAAAGCTATTCTTCTAGAAGAACAGTAGTGGTACTATTTAACCCATAGCTGGGAGGATAAGGGGGTTCATGCCTTTCCAAAGGATACTTGCTCGAAAGTGAACGTACTGGAGTACGAACCCGTTTACTATGATTCCGCGGTCCATCACTTTAACCATTACACATCGAAGAAACCCCCTTAGCAGGTTTAGTACGTTTTCTTTGTTTAATGGCATATCAACATTCGTTGGATATTTTATGCCAAAGGTATTCTTCTATAAGAATAACCGTGGTATTTTTTACCCTCTAGCTGAAGTGATTAAGGGGTTCTTACCTCTCTCAAAGGTAGATGAAAAAATAAACAGTATAATGCGATTGGAGTTCGAAAACGCTTCCTACAATTTTGCAGTCCGACATATAAACCACTACTCCAGAGGACCCCACACTTTGAAACGGGAAAACACTGTAGTTTTAGTAGAATATTATCGTAGTAATGTAGCTAAAAACTATTTTGAAATTATCTTAAACAGATCCTTTTGACTTACAGTTGAGACCCTAACACCCGTTAAATAATATAAACGTTAAAGGTTAAAAATATAAACGTATCAGCAGCGACTCAACAACGAGTTCTGATTGGCTGAAGGGAACTCAAATGAAAACGCCATAAGGCAGTGGATGCGGAGTAGGAATGAGAAAAGCATCAGTTGGCAGCCGGACGCGACGTGGTAAAGACGGTCAGTTAGACACCAGACACGACAATGTGAAGACAGCCGAAATTTGCGGCCTCCATTTTGTGGTGAGCTCCGGAAAGGGGTCTCACACTCAGACATGGACCTGTGGGGACGGACCCTGCAAGAAAGCACATGTTAGAACTACAATACAACAGTGAAAGAAAATTCATGGTCTGTCTCTGCTCCCTTTCACCTCAGGAAGTATTGTTTCTCTTTGTTTAGCCAACGCGGTCGACACAGTTTTCATACTCTGATTCTCTTTTCTCGACGACTACAAAACGGGTAGTAGCTTATAAACTTTGTTATTAACGAACCAAGACAGGATTTTTGTGAGTTTGTTACTTTTTATCACTGCGAAGTTATCACGCGGTCCAACTGACATTTAAGATATTGAAGTAGTACAAACGTCTATTGAGACTGTATCTGCACAAACTATCATTTGAACACAGTAGCATTGCAATCTTCTATTTGTGCCGTACTGCAATTGCATCAAGGAAGATGTTGTCATCCTGGTCTTCCAAAAATTCCTCAACGACATATATGAACTTAACATAGTTTCCGAAATTGCAACCGCGTAGATGAATTTTGAGTTAAGGAAACAGGAAGACGTCATATAGCGCCTCGTCTGGTGAGTAATAGGGATGGGGTAGCAACTAAAAATCATGGTTCTGCTACTGCAATCTGAGCAGTGTAAATGTACACCATTATTATTTTTGTTACTATCATTTGACTCGTTTAAGAGTTTTTCGTACCAGGGTTAGCTGATGGTTTTCCACTGGAGTCCGAGTGATAGCAAATCTCCTTAAGTCTCCAGGACTCTTCTTATTATTGTGGCTGATCTCAAGAGTGCTGTAGTTTGAATGGTCCCCACTTCTCCTCCTATTTTCAAGTCCTCTAGTCTCTGTGCCTTTTCTTAGGTAACTATACCGAGCGCACCAATTACAATTGCTGTCACCGTCACTTTCTGTTCTCTAGCAAGGTCTAGCTACTTCTCACTCTTTTCGCTATCCTTCAGTTTCACCTTGTGGTCAACTGGGACGACAAAGTCCCCCATTTGGCAGGTTGCCAATTTACTTTTGGATTATCACAAGGTCTGGTTGTCTGGTCGAGATTAGGAGATCCATTTTTGTCTCAAAATCATAAGTAATTCTGTGCGGCCCATTTTCAACGACGGATTCTGGGTTATGCATGTACTATTTATTTGTATGGTCAGATTTAAACTTCTTGCACAATTCCCTGTGAATCAACTTCCCCACTCAGTCGTTTGTAGTCTTACATTCTTTTTGCACTAATTTACTGCTTTCGCTTTGAATATGATTGATCATTTTGTCTCTCTCATCACATCATCTATATCTGCTATTTTGTTGCGTTGTGTCTATTACAGCTTTGACATTGCTAGTCCCTATGGCGTTTTTTTTTTTGTTGCTATCTGAAGATTCAGCTTCTTTCTTAAGGCTTCTTTATCTCATTTGGACAGTCATTTCATAAGGTGTATAGCAATAACAGTGAATTTTCAAGAGTCTACGACAAGTTTAAATGCCTGTATTAAAAAAAGTCTGGAAACTTATTGAAGGCACCACGTACTTTTTCCTTATTCTTTCTTTCATCATGTTTTGTTTAATGATATCTCTTTCCATTATTCTCAAGTGATTTTTCTTCTTTCTAAGTGTTCTCATGTTTTCCGGATTTGTATATAAAAAACAAACATGAATTTCAAGTTGTTCAACTAGTATATATCAAGATGAAAAGCCAATTTTCTATTCCAGATAAATATGTTTTCGGCTTGAACTCTTGTTTTAAACAGTATCGGGGAAATAGTCAATTTATTGATATACGGCAAACTGTGATGTTTGCTTTCACATATTTCCTTTTAAATTTTCTTATGTCAGGCACGAACATTTACTGCTGGAAGCGAGCGAACTCTATTGTTTCTTGTCGCATATCCAGAGGTCTATTGACATTGTCACGTAATCGACATGAGTTCAGAATGATCTGGTCAATAAGTGCCTTCAAGCCTATCTATAAGACAGAAGTGGAAGTAGATCTCGTCAGGGGAAAACAAAAAAGAAACTCCCTTCCCAAAACACTGAAGCACAAAATGGGATCTAAATAGCCTGTTGAGGCCAATCTGTAAGATGTGAGGGCAAAAGATTTTGTTGTTTGCCGAGGCAACTAAGAGAAAATCATAATTACATACGCTTGGGTGATTATATTTCTTCTTACGCCCGATCTTGGAACACATGGACTAAAAGATGGGATTTAGATCCTTTCAGTGACCCTTAAACCCCGGCTCAAGCATAGCCTTTGGGCGACTTTCAAACGACATCAGATCGATTGATTCATCTCGTATATCAATAAAACATCTGTTTATCAATCACTCACTCTATCTATGCGCATTGGGTACGTGTTTAGTGTAACAGTTATCGTTGAAGGAAATAGAATCTACGATCCGAGTTCAAATCCGGGACAAGGCTGTCTGAGTTTCCATACGCTTTGATATTTTGTATTAGTGCTAAGTGTACGTGTCTCTTCTCTCCCCATATATAAGTAAAATTGTAGGATAATCTGGATTCTTAAGACTTGGGAAGGTAACCAATCAAGGAGAAGGAAAAGTCTAAAATAAAAACCAGTTTTATTCCTCTTAAAAGATGATCTTGTTTTACCATATTTACTCAACCCCTCCGCTCGGGCAGGATATGACACAAAGTCAATCTTTTTATGCGGAGTTTAACAGGTTTGAATTCCGAGTTTTCCTTCTTCTAGACTAGTTGCCTCACCAAGGCTGAAGAACCTAGTCTGCCCTACTATTTATCCATAGCTGGAGGGAGAATAATTTGATTCATACCTTTCCCAAGGGCATTAGTGCTATGTGAAATGCAATCAGTCTCGTCCAGGATTTGAACTCGTGTCGCAGTGTTCATTTCCTACGACGATAACCAGTGCGCCACTTGTTTTACATCCGGTTTGTTGTGGAGGCCAGGGCTCCAACCTCAGCAGGACGCGCCCATTTTTTACCCGCGCGAAGAGCGATGCGGTTTGTGTAAGTGGTTTGAGTGTGGGTCATGGTTATCTTTCGATGGCCGTTTTATTCTCAAACAATCAAAACTACTAAAATGCAAGCAAACACTACAAATAGCCACATTTAACGTAAGAACCTTAAATAGAATAGGACAACTCCCAGAGCTAATCGCATCGGCCGAAGAACATAAAATAGACATAATATGCATACAAGAACACAGATACACGCACACAGAAGATATCAAATATCACGAAACTGGCAATGGATGGTCGCTCGCCACTGTATCCGCATGGAAAAACTCTGTCAACGCCGCAGTAGGAGGGGTAGGTTTGCTTATAGGACCTAGAGCACTAAAAACGCTTAATAGCATAGAGAAAATACAACCTAGAATGATGGTAGCTACATTTAACGGAAACCCCAGAGCAACAATCGTCTCATGCTACAGCCCCACCAATGTTAGTGAAGAAAATGAAATAGTCACCTTCTACGATGAGTTATCCTCATTAGTGCGTAGCATCCCGAAACACAACATGTTAGTCATTGGCGGAGACATGAATGCACAAATCGGGAAAAACGGAAACAACAAATACAGCCTCCACAACACGTCAAATAGGAATGGGCAACATCTAACAGATTTCATGATAGAAAATAGATTAGCATGCCTCAATACAAACTACCAAAAAAAGAGAGGGCAAACTATGGACATACACATACGCAAACAATACTAAAGCTCAGATAGACTACGTCCTTATAAACAAGAAATGGAAGAATAGTGCATTGAATTGCGAGGCATACTCCTCTTTTGAGGGTGTGTCCACCGATCACCGAATAGTCACGGCGAAAATACGGTTAAGCCAACGAAAAAACGACAAACGAACAACGACCACCAAACACTATGACTGGGCCCTATTAAACAACAAAGATGTAAGAGATAAATACGTATTAGAATTAAGAAACAGATTCGAAACACTACAAGAAAAGACGGAAAAAAGTACACCAAACGACGAATACGAAAATTTCGTCAATGCACACCTTGAGGCAGCAGCAAAATACATTCCAACAAAAATTAAAACTAAATATAGAGTCCCATGGGAAACTTTAGCGGTGAGAGAAAAACGTGCACTAGTGAAAACAGCCTCCAAAAACTATCGAAAAAACCCAACAAACACAAATGCCTTAAAACTAAAAACGGCACAATATCAATTAGCAGGCATATATATAAAGGAACAGACAGAATACATTCAAAATCAGATAGATAAGATTAGAGACTCGGTGGAAGATAGACAATCTAGAATTGCCTGGCAAACAATAAACGAAGTGAGCAGAAGAAAGAACACAGCCAAAGCAAAACTTAAAGCAGCAAACTAACAAGAATGAATAAAACTGTGGAAACAGCACTTCGAAAACTTACTTGGAAACCCACCAAAAATAACGCCTGAACCAATCACCAGAATAATTAGCAAACAATTAGACATTAAACTTGGACCGTTCACACAAGAAGAACTCGACTCGGTTCTCAGAAAAATTAAAAATAGGAAAGCTGCAGGACTGGACGAAATTCCCCCGGAAGTATGGAAGACCAGACAATTCTACGACATACTGCTCCGACACTGCAACGCAGTATACAATCAAAATCCGATAGATAGATGGACGAAGGGATGCATGCTTCCCTTCCCTAAAAAGGGGGACCTCGGATTAGCCAAAAACTACCGAGGCATAACACTTACATCCATAGCTGCCAAAATCTACAATGCCCTACTACGAAACAGAATAGAACCCAAAATCGACATCATACTTAGAAAAAACCAAAATGGCTTCCGAAGAAATAGATCTACGACCTCACAAATATTAACCATCCGCAGAATCCTTGAAGGTGTACGGGCAAAGAACCTACAAGCGACATTAATATTTGTCGACTTTACCAAGGCTTTCGACTCCATTCACAGAGGAAAGATGGAACAAATCCTACTAGCGTACGGCATACCTAAAGAAACCGTAGCGGCAATAACGATTCTCTATAGAAACACTAAAGTAAAAGTACGATCACCAGATGGAGACACAGAATACTTCGACATAGTAGCAGGAGTACTACAAGGAGACACGCTGGCTCCGTATCTCTTTATCATTTGTCTAGACTACGTACTTAGAACATCGATTGACAAAATCAAAGAGAATGGCTTCGAACTGACGAAGAAAAGAAGCAGAAGATACCCCGCAACAACAATTACCGACGCCGACTACGCCGATGACATAGCGATACTGGCAAATACACCTGACCAAGCCGAAACACTTCTGCATAGTTTGGAACGAGCAGCAGCAAGCATAGGCCTCCATGTTAATGCACATAAAACAGAATATATGTGCTATAACCAAACGGGGGACATCTCCACTCTAGAAGGAACCCCTCTTAAACTAGTAGACAAATTCACGTACCTAGGAAGCAGCGTCGAATCAACCGAAAAGAACATCGAAACGAGGTTAACAAAAGCATGGACAGCTATCAATAGGCTATCGACTATATGGAAATCAGACCTAACCGATAAAATGAAACGCAGTTTCTTCCAGGCAGCGGTCACATCGATACTGCTATATGGATGCACTACATGGACGCTAACAAAACGGCTGGAGAAGAAACTAGATGGCAATTACACAAGAATGCTGCGTGCAATCCTCAACAAGTCCTGGCAGCAACACCCCACAAGACACCAACTGTACGGCCACCTGCCCCCTATCACGAAAACTATTCAAGTTAGGCGAACCAGACATGCAGGACATTGCTGGAGAAGCAGAGATGAACTCATAAGAGATGTACTCTTATGGATCCCCACACACGGCCGCGCAAAAGCAGGACGACCAGCACGAACGTACATTCAGCAGCTATGTGAGGATACAGGTTGTTGTCCTGAAGACCTGCCTAGGGCGATGAACGATAGGGAGGAGTGGCGAGAGAGGGTCAGGGATATCCGTGCTGCCAGCACGATGTGATGATGATGATGTTGTGGAGGCATTGGGTAAATATATTCTTTAACTGCATAAAAACCCATTATTCTTGACAAATATAAATTTCAGTTCAAAATAAATGGATAGGCAATTGAAAATAGAATTATAATTACAATCAAACATCTACAAATGAATCAAATTTCGGCTTTAAATAACCTGTAAGGAGTTGATATGACGGTTGGGTCAATGAATACCTGATATCATACCTGTGCGCCAAAAAGTTATTGATAAATAAATAAAAGTTACAATTTAAATAAATCAAATTTTGGCTTTAAATAACCTATAAGGAGTTGATATGCCGTTGAACAAACTAATAAAGTAAAGTAAACCTTATTGCACGGCTTGATTAATTGATCTATTGTCGTTCATTTGAAATATTCATCATCTATCCATTACGCCTTTGTTCGTGTGACGCTCATATTAATTTTGTTGATCCGAGTCGCCACGTTTTCAAGCCAGAGGTTTTCTTTTTCAACCGGCAAAAAAAAAAAAAAAAATTGACATTGTGTTACATCATCACCTAACCTGCCAGACAACTTGCACGGTTAAACACATTCTTATAGAATGCAAAACTTTTACTGTTATCAGAAAGCGATGTTTCAAAGTAAATAACTTAACCGATCTGTTCGAGAACGTCAAAATAGATGACATTTTGTCCTTCTTGAGAGAGACAGAGTTGTACCAAAAAATATGTCAACTTAAAATTGGTTAATCTTGTGCAAACAAAGGAAATCCTGCGAATAGAAAATTTTACCTACCTTAATATTCGTTTTGAAATCTTTGGTTGAATATGTATGTATATATAGACAGAATTTGGTGAATTTCAAAAATGCAATCTGGACGTGAGGACACTTTAGAAGAATGATATGCAATAAAATTCTGTTTTTAACTTGGAATGCTTCAGACTGCTTTTCGACCATCTTCCATGAATCGAGCATCAGTTTTTGAGTGGCATAAGAGATTCAAGGAAGGCAGGGAGTCTGTGAAGGATGATGAGAGATGTGGGCAGAGTAAGGCAGTCAATACACAAGAGTTGATTGGCCAAAGGTTTAGGGTTAGGGTTACTATGTTGAGGTTTTAAGGGAATTCAGCAAGAGAGTCCGTCGGAAGAGGCCAGCACTCTTCAAATCGGGTCAGTGGCATTTCAACCAGGAGAATGCACCAGTTCACAACTCCATCCTTGTCACAGACTATTTGACCAAGATGGGCATCAAGACAGTTCCTCACCCTCCCTATAGTCCAGACCTTACTGCCTATGACTTTCGGTTATTCTCTAAGCTCAGAGGCTGTCTTTATGAGACAATTGAGGAGATTAAAGAGGCTGTGACGAAGGTCATTGACACACTCACACAAGAAGACTTCCATGGAGCCTTCCAGAAGTTGTTGGAACGGTAGAGCAAGTGCATTGCAGCCGGAGGGGATTACATCGAATGTATGATATTAGGTATTCATTGACCCAAACTCATTTAAGATAAGGTTAGATCTGAACTATTGACTTAAAAATCATATGTATAGCCCTTCAACTGTGGGCAAACATATGTGCTCTTGTTTGTTTAACAGTTTTATCTGTAAATTATGAGTTTTCAAATTGTATATAATTTGTATAAAGTGAATTAGGCGTTAAATACCCTATAGAGTTTGATATGCAATAAAATCCAACCAACTATATATATATATATGTGTGTGTGTGTGTGTGTGTGTGTGTATCTGTGTGTGTGTGTGTATTCCTTTATGAGAATGAAATTGTGAAACTACTCTGTGTATTTATCCAGTTTCTCCTCCACGAAGAGGATGAGACACATCGGAGTATTGCTGGTTCGAATCCAGAGCTTACCTTCTCTTAGCCTTTGCAAAGCTAAAGAATCCAGTACTGCCCTACTATTTACCTATAACTGGGATGAAAAGAAATGGATACATGTTTTTGTGATGGTCAATAGCGTGAAAAGAAATGCAAACCCTCTCGGGAGGATTGAACTCATTTCTGGGAAGATAACCATTGTGCTAAGCACCAGCAACGAAATATATATGCTTGTATTTTACGTCTGCATTCAAATTCAATTTTTAACTTGGATTTTAGGTTATTTTATGCGATTAATAGCTCTATAAAAGATTTTAAGCAGAAACAAAAAGCTGCAAGATAATTTAGTTTACGTTTGGTTTTATGGCATATCAACCATTTTAGGTTATTTAATGCCAAATCCTCTTCATAGATATGCATTAGATATATAAAATTCGTAAATACATTTAGTTGATAACGTTTTTAAAAGAGCCTAAGCTCATTATTTGGTACACAATTAAATCGTTCCAAGTATTGCTTTTTCATCACTTACAATTCATTCAAGCATCCGTCATTTGTTTACACACAGTTAAATAGTCGAACAGTTTTATTTCTAACAATTCCGTCTAGCATAAGTCATTTGTTTGTACTCAGTTTAAATGTCAAACAATTCTATTTGACACATAGATAGGACCCTATCAGATGCTTCCATTCCGAGCCAAAGTGGACCTGGGACTAATGGCAATGAAAGGGTACTCTGCTTTCCCTAAAGCTTCAGTATTGCCAGAGCCTCACTATCAGATTGTTTAAAGTCTCATCCTGGATACTCGTTGGGGAAGAGATGCAGTCGGTGTATTCTCCATCCCTAGCCAATAGAGCCTTAAATTGTTTTTAGTTTCACTTGTAAATAATAATGAGATACTGTATTAGGTTCTATGAATAGAACCTAATACAGTATCTCATTATTATACTAAAACCAGTTTCAGGGACGAGCTCATAAGTGATGTACTCCTATGGACCCCCACATATAGCCGAGCAAAAGCAGGACGACCAGCTCGAACATACATATAGCAGCTTTGTGAGGATACGGGATGTAGCCCTGAAGACCTGCCGGAGGCAATGAACGATAGGGAGAAGTGGCGAGAGAGGGTCAGGGATATCCGTGCTAGCGGCACGACATGATGTATTAGGTTCATCACTAAAATGAATATATATAATATCCACATTAACCCTTTCATAATATATTAATTCATCATATGAATGCTGTCCAAAATATCGTGACAAATGCTGAGTTTATTGACTTTATTATTATGCATGTTCACAAAGACTACGTACGAATGTAGACTAACACCTCATCGCTTCTAGTACCACTTTGACCCTGATACGCTCCCAAATCAAACGCGATGTGTTTGAAATATAACTTGAGTGGAGTCATAAAAATGTATTTAAATCCCAAAGAACAAGTACATTGGTTCCTCCTTTAAAGTAATCTCTAAGTCAAATGAACATTCCTATCCTTCTCTTCTACGTTTCTATTCACTACTGAAATGATTCTTCTCTTTCGTTACGGCTCTCTTAAGATCCACGACCTCACAAATATTAACCATCCGTAGAATCCTTGAAGGTGTACGGGCAAAAAACCTACAAGCGACATTATTATTTGTCGACTTTACCAAGGCTTTCGACTCCATTCACAGAGGAAAGATGGAACAAATCCTACTAGCATACGGCATACCTAAAGGAACCGTAGCAGCAATAACGATTCTCTATAGAAACACCAAAGTAAAAGTACGATCACCAAATGGAGACACAGAATACTTCGACATTGTAGCAGGAGTACTACAAGGGGATACGCTGGCCCCGTACCTCTTTATCATTTGTCTAGACTACGTACTTAGAACATCGATTGACAAAACCAGAGAGAATGGCTTCGAGCCGACAAAGAAAAGAGGCAGAAGGTACTCCGCAAAAACAATTACCGACGCCGACTACGCCGATGACATAGCGATACTGGCAAATACACCCAACCAAGCCGAAACACTACTGCATAGTTTGGAACGAGCAGCCACAGGTATAGGCCTCTATGTCAATGCACACAAAACGGAATATATGTGCTATAATCAAACGGGTGACATCTCCACTCTAGACGGAGCGCCTCTTAAACTAGTAGACAAATTCACTTTCCTAGGAAGAAGCGTCGCATCAACCGAAAAGGACATCGATACGAGGTTAACGAAAGCATGGACAGCTATCAATAGGCTATCGATTATATGGAAATCAGAACTAACCGATAAAATGAAACGCAGTTTCTTCCAGGCAGCGGTCGCATCGTTACTGCTATATGGATGCACTACATGGACTCTAACAAAACGGCTGGAGAAGAAGCTAGACGGCAATTATACAAGAATGCTGCGAGCAATCTTGAACAAGTCCTGGTGGCAACACCCCACAAGACACCAACTGTACGGCCACCTGCCATCTATCACGAAAACTATTCAAGTTAGACGAACCAGACATGCAAGACACTGCTAGAGTAGCAGGGACGAGCTCATAAGTGATGTATTGTTATAGACCCCCACACATGGCCGTGCAAAAGCTGGACGACCAGCACGAACATACATTCAGCAAATATGTGAGGATACGGGATGTTATCTAGAAGACCTGCCTGAGGCGATGAACGATTGGGAAAAGTGGCGAGAGAGGGTCAGGGATATCTGTGCTACCAACACATGATGATGACATCTGATAAATGTTCAATAAAATCTTATATATCTGTATTTACCACCCCCACTTGAGCATGAGGGTAATTTTAATCGGTTTGAATTAAGAGTTTTCCTTCTCCAAGATCAGTTGCCATACCTAAGTTAAAGAGTCAAGTCTTCTTTATTATTTAGCCCATGGTTGGAGAGAGAATTATTGGATTCATACCTTTCTCATGGGTAGCAGCGATACATGATATGCAAACAGACTTGTCCAGGTTTGAACTCTAGTTGCTCTGCCCATCTTCGACTACGGTACCGATTACACCACGGGCACCTCCATAAAACGTTTGTGTACATAAATATATCAATTTATTATATACTATGATTACACTACAATTTCTCAGAGGTTTATGTGGCAATAGCTATTAATAAGAGCAACGTCAGAATAAATCATTTGGTGTTTTTTTTATTTTTTTGACAAATAGTATATTAAACATTTAGATACAATTCAAATAAAATGGCGGTTATTATAAATAATGAAACCTTCATACGTTGCAGTATATATTCAAACGAGTTTTTTTTTTCATTGTGACTGTTAATAGTTATAAACAATTTTGTGGTCAGCTTAATCGTTTGTTTTCAGTTAAGCACTTTTTGCTTGGATTTTATTTTCAAGTCTGCATTTTCTTCCTTCATAATCAGCGCCATATATATATATATATATATATATATATATATATATATATATATATATATATAATAAAGACTCATGACTTTTTAAAATTTGTTTTTCATCGTCCTTTTCTCCCACCCCTTAGAGCTTTCTTCATTTCTCTGTGTATCGGCCTCCATCTTTTTTT